>JAMZEH010000052.1:4082500-4622500 GCA_024699665.1 Ostrea denselamellosa
TGTAGTACCGGGTATGACCTCCATTAGCAGTGATGACGGCGCGAAGGCGACATGATATTGATTGTTATACATTTTGGATGGTCCTCTGAGGAATAGTCTGCCATTCCTCCAACAAGGCGCTCCCTAATTCTTGCGGATTCTGAGGATGGCGATTACGCACACGTCTCCCCAGCTCCTCCCACAAATGCTCAAGTTTTGGGACATAGCGGGTCAATCAAGGACGTCAATGGCGTTCGTTTGAAAAAAGTTTTGTGTCAATCTTGCAGTATGTGCGCGCATTGTTCTGTTGGAAAATTAACCCATTTCGCCCACATACCTCCTAGCAGTGAGGGTTCCATTTAAAACGACCAGTTGTAAGCAAAAATTGTGGTTAATTGCACCCCAGACCATGACGCCTCCCCCTCCACACCTGTCGCGCTCGAGGACACAATTGTCTGCAAAACGTTCATGTAAACGACGGTAAACTCGACATCTGCCGTCTGCGTTGCTAACGTTAAATCTGGACTCATCTGAGAACACAACATGTGACCAATTTTGATGTTGAGTCAGATGCTGCCTTGCCCATTGCAATCTGTACCGTCGGTGATACGGTTTAAGATGTAGCCCCTTATAAGGTCTTCTGCAACGGATCCTATGGCGCTTCAAAATTCTGCAAACGGTTCTAGGATGAACAGGCCTTCCATGACGCCCAATGATTTCTTTCGCCGTGATCGCAGCGGCCGTAAACCTATTGCGCTGATTACGTTGCTGTATGGACGCTTGTTGCCGTGGAGATGTCACAAACGGTTGACCAGGTCTTGGGCGATCATTTCGGGATCCTGTCTGATGGAATCATGACAACAACCGGCTAACTGTACAAGGATGGACATTAAAACGCCTTGCAACCTCACACTGACTAACGCCTGCTTCCAGCATACCAAGTGCCTGACTGCGCATTTCATTGCTTAAGCGCGGCGTAATCTTGGTTTTGATTTTTTTTCTGTTAGTGGTGTCTATGCTTTCACCAAAAAAGTTGTTTCATCGCGAAAAACTCCTCTATTACCTTTCCGAGTGTTTGAAAAAAAAGCCCTGAAAAATGCTATTCAACGCGCACACAATGAACACAGGTAAACCGAGAGATGGATTTTAAAACTCAATACGATGTATGTTGGTAAATTTTGCATTAAAGGTTTTGCATGTAACGTTTTCAATGAATAAATTTAAAATAAAAAAAAAAACGTGTGCTGCGTTTTTAAAGCCCGTCAGTATACATAACTGAATTATGTGGATTTCCTGTAGTATTCTGTGTTTGGTAGCTGAAGAATTATAAATAAATTATATTTTGTAGTTTGTCTGTGAAAATTATAAACAATATTTCCAAACAGTGAGTCATCAATTTGATTTAAATTTACATTAAGTCCAATTTCATTATACAGTATCTTTCTTTATTCCTTATAAATGGGACAGAATAATAGAAAGTGCTTTCAATTTCATTTAGGTTACGCATAGAACATATTTTGTCCTCTCTTGGTTCTCCTTTCAACTGAACAAGGTCATGGTAGATCTTAATGGTTTTGTAATATATGTTACTAGCGTTGTACATTATAACTTGATTTCAGAATTGTGTAAGTTCGGAGTTTTGGAGCATTCATGCTGTAAGTTTCTCAACCAATCGGTTTCCGTACTAAATTAGATGGTATAGAATTTTGGTAGATATTTTCAAAGTGCAGAGAATCCATGATGCCATTTTTTTTTTTTTTAAATTACAATTAAATTGATTGTTTTGCGCCCGAGAAAAACACGTTTAGTAAGTCGTTCATTTTCAATGTATATTAAGCGATTCCAAAGGCATACTCGTAACATGAATTTGTGACTACAGGATGAAATCATCCATCCACTTTCCGTTTGGACTGCTAACAACTGGATAAACGATGAACACCTAGGAAGTGTTCTGAACCAGGCATCTCAATACAGCGATGTTTCTAGTATCCCCAAACGCTGTTGTAATCTAAGACATGGGCGACACAGTTATGTTGAATTTTTTTCGTACGTTAAGAATCCAACAGATTTGATTGTATGAATTTTCGAAATGGCTGATCCGAGAGCTCTGCATCCAGATTTACCTAAGTTTGCTGCATTCTTTTTAAATTCACGTTTTTTGTCGAAGATGACTCCTAAATATTTGTATGAAGCCTTGTATTCATCCCCTCACAAGCGCTCGACGTTTTAAATATCGATAGCCTTAAAAAAAATTGTCAGCTTCTTGTAAACAAATATGAATAATTTGTTTACAGGAAGACACTTTTTATTATAGATATTTAAAACGTCGAGCGCCTGTGCATTCCCTATTTGAAAATTAAAGTTATTCCGTTCTAATTTATTTTTCCTGAAGTGTACTAATTTGAATTTTTGCATTTTAATTCGTACTCGCCATTTCCTACACAGTCATTGACGGTGTTTCATGTGTTGCGTATCATTTTTAGAGTGAGAGATTAAGGCAATGTCATCAGCGTATAGAAGTAGACTTAAGTTGTAGTCGTTGATTTGAACTCCTTATTTATAGGTTTCAGTTTATATAACAATAGCAAACAATACAGGAGATAAATTGACCATTCTTTTCTTACGTACATTGTATTTTTTTGTAAAAACGAATACGTTTGTCTTGTACACACACACAAACACACACACACACGTGTGTGTGTGTATGTGTGTATTATATATATATATATATATATATATATATATATATATATATATATATATATATTGTGTATCATCGTAATTTTTGCGCAAATTTTCGCTTTGTGTTTATGATATTTGACTTACATTTCCAATATAGTTCTTCATTGTTATACCGTACATATTTTTCCAAAGTTCTGTAAGCTTATTCCAGAAAGGTTTGTGAAATCGTAATTGTTTTTTTCTGCCTCTGTTTGACCAGTTTTATTTGGGAATTGTCTCGGTCATTTCCCTATAATTATTCATCATAAATTGTGTTGAGGGATAGGGTGGGGGTGGGGGTGTCGTCGTATATTGAATCGCGTTTTCATTTCTCTTTTGTTTCTTCAACTGATAGAATATAAGACGGAACGCTGAGCTCAAATAATATGCTGCGTGATCCGGAATTTTACTTTTTTCTTTCAAAAAGTTTGTTAAATTGAACTGTTTTACTATTTCGCATAGATCTATCGTTACATCCCGGCTTCTTCCAACGATTGACAACGCGCACTTGGCGATTCAGAGACATAATCTTCTGTGATACCTAAAGAACTGAGCAGTCAGATTGAAGACTTGTAAGAACTGACCATCAATAGTGGCACCTGAAGATTTGACCAGAGGGAAAGGTACCTGAAGAATTTACTTGTTAGCGCCATATCTGAATAATTGACCAAGACGAGGACTTGCCACAAAGAGTTGTATCTGAGTAACTGACCACTAAGTTGTAATGGAAGAATAGACCAGTAAGAGTGGCATCCGAAGAGGTGACCTGTAAGAATGTTCCTGAAGAACTGGTCAGTAAGAATAGTACCTGAATAACTGGCCACTAAGATTGAAGAACTGGCTAATAATAGTGATATCTGAAAATGTGACATCTAAAGTACTGACCAGTACGTCTGATAGTTAAAGAACGGAACAGTGCCTGTAGAACTGATTTATGAGACAGATGTGAGAACTGACCAGTGCCTGTAGAACTGATTTATGAGACAGATGTGAGAACTGACCAGTGCCTGTAGAACTGATTTATGAGACAGATGTGAGAACTGACCAGTGCCTGTAGTACTGATTTATGAGACAGATGTGAGAACTAACCAGTGCCTGTAGAACTGATTTATGAGACAGATGTGAGAACTGACCAGTGCCTGTAGAACTGATTAATGAGACAGATGTGAGAACTGACCAGTGCCTGTAGAACTGATTTATGAGACAGATGTGAGAACTGACCAGTGCCTGTAGAACTGATTTATGAGACAGATGTGAGAACTAACCAGTGCCTGTAGTACTGATTTATGAGACAGATGTGAGAACTGACCAGTGCCTGTAGAACTGATTAATGCGACAAATGCGAGAACTAACCAGTGCCTGTAGAACTGACTGATGAGACAAATGCGAGAACTAACCAGTGCCTGTAGAACTGACTGATGAGACATATGCGAGAACTGACCAGTGCCTGTAGAACTGATTAATGAGACAAATGCGAGAACTGACCAGTGCCTGTAGAACTGATTAATGAGACATATGCGAGAACTGACCAGTGCCTGTAGAACTGATTAATGAGACAGATGCAAGAACTGACCAGTGCCTGTAGAACTGATTAATGAGACAAATGCGAGAACTGACCAGTGCCTGTAGAACTGATTAATGAGACAAATGCGAGAACTAACCAGTGCCTGTAGAACTGATTGATGAGACAGATGCAAGAACTGATGAGTACTGATTAGCGAGACAGATATAAGAACTGGCCAGTACGAGCAGTGGCTGCAGAACTTATTTGTGAGACAGACGCAAGAAATAAGCAGTAACACTGATACCTAAAGAACTAAACAGTAAGAGTCAAGAGGCATACCTAATGAGCAATTTCCAAGAGTTTTCTTTACTTTGATAAAGTAAGTTAAATTCGTGATTGAATTTATTATTACGAGTACGCATTATAATAAAATCAATCTTTACCAGTCCATGTACATGGGAGGAAGGATGATTAAAGAAATGGTTCAAAATGATATTTCAATACCTTTTTTCAATAAGCATTTTCATACTTCTCTGTGAATAAAGCTTAAATGTAGGTCATGCAGTATCGTGAGTTGAGAGGCTGGCACTTTTATGTCCTTACCATTTGTTATGGGAAAATAAATTTACCAGCCTAGTCTCCCTTTCTCATGAACATGCAGTAAAAACTGCTACTGTAAATTGAAATTTCCTTTACAATCCTCCACACACAAACATTAATGTAAGAATATAGTACTTTGGAAGAGAGATCACAAAATTACGACATTAAATCTCCTTTTCGGTGTATGAAGTAGTATTCTGAATACTGATAATAAGGGTTTATATCTTCTGTGTATTGGTATCCAGAATATTGTCCGTTGTCACCAAACTTTAAACATGTTATATGATATTTTGACTCTACAAGAAACCCCCGATTTTTTTTTTTTTTTAATTTAATTTTTTTTTTTTTATTTATTATAACACCTGTACTTTTTGTTAAATTTAAACAGTATTAGCTCTAAATACGAAAATTTTATTTTGTTGTAAAAATGTGCCATTATGATAGTTTTGTATGAACCATAATCATTAATTTTTTTTTTTAAATGAACATTTCGGTTCTATTATGTAGCATTATATAGAAATAAGTTTTTGTACGGGAAGCCTCTGGATAGGTATTTTTTAACATAACTATTAATAACAAAAGTTTATAAACTTTAATTTTGGAAAACTATTCTTGTTAAAGAGAAATTTCACTTACAGTAAAATAAATAGGCTATACTTGCAAGATCTTCGCAAGCCAAGGGTTTTCGGTCCACTACGGTCCCCACAAAGGAGCGAAGTGGACCGAAAACCCTTGGTTTGCGACGATGCTTTTACATCAGCCATTGTTCCTTTCACACATCCGCCTGTTTACGCATGCGTAAACATTAATCCACATCAAAGAAAGAATAAAGAGGATTTTCTTCCACTGAATTGGCAGAGCCATAATAATGTTGGTTTAGAGGAAAGAATGGCGTTTGTACTGTTTTAATTGCCAGTCACTCAGTGATTTCTAAAATATCAAAAAAATTAAACAAAAATGCATTTTCCTCCATGTTTGAAAATTTGATAAAAATGCATGCAAATTATTGAAATTTCAATTCCTTCGGAAAGTGCTAAACTCCGTATCAACGTATATGTACTTAAAAGAATCCACCAGTTTTGCTGTTGAACCCCCCACCACCCCCCCCCGAAAGGATTTCGCCATCGAACCATTGGGAGACATAAGGGGGCCCACAAACCCTTGCCTCTTTAGGGAATCAACATCAAAAACAACTAGCTATGCCCCTGTTCAGTATTACATCGTACACGCACGTGTTATTTCTGTGATTTCTCGTCCTCCTTTCTTCCATGGCATTCTGGCTACTAGTTTTATTAGCCTTTGTTAACAGTGTGTTTGAATGTCCTATACACGGATTGTACGCATCGGTAGTGGCGGATATTCTGGGTATTCAAAACCTGGGGAGTATGTGTTCTACAAATGTCTCAGCAAGATTCATTTTCTAAGATCTTTTGTAAGCTTTATTTACTCTCACCATTAGATATATATTACGCATACATCAGGAATTTTAGATATAGATATTTTTTATCCCCGAGTTTGATTACGCCACGTATTACGTAAAATATTGACACCCATCTCCCCTTGATTTTCAGAGCGTCAGTTTGTCGCCAAGTGTTCTAAAAACTATTCAAGCGATTGTAGAGGAGACTTGATATATTGCGATTTTATTTATTTATTTGTTTATTTTTTATGCAAAAAGCACCGGAGCTCGGTAGGACTCAAAGGACTTTGTGCAATTTTTGACACGTCAACTTCAATATCTTTTTTTTTTTCTTTTTTTTTTTTTTTTTTAACAAAAAGACGATATTTAATTACTTAACTCATGTTTGAGGGTTTACAGAAAGGGTCCAAATTATTTCCTAATTATATCAGAAACTGTAAAGATATTTGTAAAGCATTATTGACGCAAACTTGTTTGCTTTGACGTTCTCCAACTAATATCCTCGAAATAATTATTGATTCCGTAACAAGGAATTCAAAGTGTGATAATATCCTAAATTTTAATGTTTTCTCTTAAATAAAAAAATGTACAGCATTCAAGAAGAAAAATGACTCAGAATGTTATTCTGATATGCAATCCTTGTTGTGACCTCTTTGTAGGGATAATAATAGTATCCTTTATTTATACATGATTGTACAATTAGTTATAAACTAATTTGTTCCTATTTTTAATATATATGAATAAAACATACATCATCAAAACATGAAAATATCACAGATAATTTACATATATAAGAGCTACTTCAAAAGAAACATATGAGAATGATTGAGAACCAAAATAATGTTGGAGATAGGCTGATTTAAAAGATACGGTCAAAGTTGGGTAGTTTCTTATACCGTCTGGTAAAGAGCGTCATAACGATGCTGAAATGATAAAAGATCTTCTAAAATATTCTGTTTTGACCCCTGTAACATAAATAAAGTTATTTGACCTCTGTCGTGTATAATTCTTGTTCACGTCTTTTACTAAAAACATTCAGATACAATGGTGTCATGTGATGTAAAACTTTAAATACAAGAATAATTTTCGATAGATAAGAAATAGTCCGACAAATGAAAAGCATGCAACTCAAATTTGATAGCATAGAAGAAGGAGACATTGACTGAGCTGCTTTAGTGTATAAAATAACCCACGCATGCTACTCTCCATCCTCACAACGTCAGGGGTCCTGAGTCCACTCGTGGCCGTGGGACGCCACGAGTGGACTCAGGACCCCTGACATTGCGAGGATGGCTACTCTCCTCAGAAGTTTAAATTCTGTGTTGTCCTACACATCATTCCATATTTACAGCAATAATTAAAAGAAGGGAATTTTGGAGTAATGCTGTCTTTGACATAAAAGTACTCCATCTAAGACCACTAGTCTCTGACTAGGATTTTAACATAAGATATCTATATAATAAAACCATGCAAGACATTCATCAATGTAACCACCTAGGAATTTAGCACATATGACATTTTTCTATAAAATTCTCATAGACATCTGTACAAAGTTTTCTACATCTTGCTCATTTCTGTGACGTTCCTATTTAAATACATTGTGTTATTGTCAGCTTCCCCCGCAACCTTCTATAACATCCAAAACTTTCTCTGAAACATCTTGCATGACATCATCTGCATATATGTATTAAATGTGGACAGGTTATGTAATCATTTACTTACAAAGAAAATAAAAAACAGCGGACCCAATTTAAAATCCTGAGTGTCTCCGAGGTAACATATTGTTCCTTTGAGACACGTATACATACATTATACAACCACTTTTTCTTTTGACTCTTTGTGATTTTCGTGTAGATAAAAATGAAATCATTTTTTTTTTAAAGCCTTTTACTTCTTATACAAAATGATAAAAGTTTATGCATGAATACTTTGTGATTAATTGTAACAAATGCTTCGCTAATAAAAAGTACACCTGTTGAGTTTCCTTTTATCCATTTGTCAATGATATTATGAAAAGCAGTTTCGCATGAATGTTTTCATTTGAACCTGGTTGACGCTCTGTCGAAAGCTTATTGATATTCATGTACTCGTAAAGAGTATTTAAAATATGTCTTCCATAATTTTTCTACAGATAGGGCAAACAGAAACAGTGCATGGGGATTACCATCAGATTTGAAAAGCGGGGTAACTCTAGATTTTTTTCCCCCATTCATGTACATCGCCACCCTCCTGTATAGAAAAGTTCATGATAAAACACAAAATATCGGCTACGATATCGATACTCACTTTCAACAAATTTACAGAAATTTCATCTAATCCTATAGCTTTTGAACTTGACATGCTTTTAATTTCATTCTTCAAAAATTCTATATAGAAACTTTCTGAATTGTGAATGAGTCTTTTGGTATTAGTTGTTCAATTTTTGGGAAATGAATCATCTTTTTTAAAAACAAATTCCTGTCCTATGCCACAGAAGAAATCATTGAACGTATTCGATTTTTTTAAAAGAGTCTGAAAGAGCCTTGCCATCAATCGTTAGGATAGATGCTGTTGTAGATTTCGATTGTTTTAAACGTGTCCACGTATCCTTATATAGATTTGTCACAGCATTAGTTCATTGCATTGTCAATAAATTCCCCTTTAGCGTCACCAGGATCATGGTGTCGGCCCTTAAAATCGAATACCCGAATTATCTCGAAACCGAAAAATATTTTGTTAAACGTTGTAGAACAAATGTCAAGTTGCAAATAATGACAAGACCTACTTGATGTCAATTTTCGGGAGCTAGCCCCTTAAATCATATAAACGGTGAATCGTGGTGTAGGGGCCGACCTCGTAATTTCTTCACATGAGCAACACGCAGAAGACCAAAACAGACAGCACAGCACGATGTGAAGAAAAGTGATGAAAAAAGAAAATTGCTGGCACGTATCAAACTGCACGGAAATAACAATAAAGAAATTGACACACATTGACACAATTATAAAATACTGATACAGGGAAACACGGACACAGACAAACACAGATACAAACAAACGCAAAGACAGGCAAAGACAAACACAAATAGACACAGACAAACGAAGACAGGCAAAGACAAACACAGATATAAACAAACACAAACAGACACAAACAGACAAGCAAAGACAAACACAGATATAGATAAACAAAGACAAACACAATTATAGATAAACAAAGACAGGTAAATACAAACACAGATATAAACAAACACAAACACAAACAAAGACAGACAAAGACAAACACAGATATAAACAAACACAAACAGACAAACAAAGACAGGCAAAGACAAACATAAACAGACACAAACAGACACAAACAGACAAACAAAGACAGGCAAAGACAAACACAGATATAAACAAACACAAACAGACAAACAAAGACAGGCAAAGACAAACAAAGATATAAACAAACACAAACAGACAAACAAATACAGACAAAGATATAAACAAACACAAACAGACAATCAAAGACAGGCAAAGACAAACAAAGATATAAACAGACACAAACAGACAAACAAAGACAGGCAAAGACAAACACAGATATAAACAAACACAAACAGACAATCAAAGACAGGCAAAGACAAACACAGATATCAACAAACACAAACAGACAATCAAAGACAGGCAAAGACAAACACAGATATAGATAAACAAAGACAAAATACAATTATAGATAAACAAAGACAGGTAAATACAAACACAGATATAAACAAACACAAACACAAACAGACAAACAAAGACAGACAAAGATATAAACAAACACAGATATAAACAAACACAAACAGACAATCAAAGACAGGCAAAGACAAACACAAACATAAACAGACACAAACAGACAAACAAAGACAGGCAAAGACAAACAAAGATATAAACAAACACAAACAGACAAACAAAGACAGGCAAAGACAAACAAAACCATACACAGACACAAACAGACAAACAAAGACAAGCAAAGACAAACACAGATATAAACAGACACAAACAGACAAACAAAAACAGACAAAGATATAAACAAACACAAACATAAACAGACACAAACAGACAAACAAAAACAGACAAAGATATAAACAAACACAAACAGACAATCAAAGACAGGCAAAGACAAACAAAGATATAAACAAACACAAACAGACAAACAAAGACAGGCAAAGACAAACAAAGATATAAACAAACACAAACAGACAATCAAAGACAGGCAAAGACAAACAAAGATATAAACAAACACAAACAGACAAACAAAGACAAACAAAGATATAAACAAACACAAACAGACAATCAAAGACAGGCAAAGACAAACACAAACATAAACAGACACAAACAGACAAACAAAGACAGGCAAAGACAAACAAAGATATAAACAAACACAAACAGACAAACAAAGACAGGCAAAGACAAACACAGATATAAACAAACACAAACAGACAAACAAAGACAGGCAAAGACAAACACAGATATAAACAAACACAAACAGACAATCAAAGACAGGCAAAGACAAACAAAGATATAAACAGACACAAACAGACAATCAAAGACAGGCAAAGACAAACACAGATATAAACAAACACAAACAGACACAAACAGACAAACAAAGACAGGCAAAGACAAACACAGATATAAACAAACACAAACAGACAATCAAAGATAGGCAAAGACAAACACAGATATAAACAAACACAAACAGACAATCAAAGACAGGCAAAGACAAACACAGATATAAACGAACACAAACAGACAATCAAAGACAGGCAAAGACAAACACAGATATAAATAAACAAAGACAAACACAATTATAGATAAACAAAGACAGGTAAATACAAACACAGATCAAAACAAATACAAAGACATGCAAAGACAAACACAGGTAAACAAAGATAAACACAGATAAACAAAGACAAAATAAGCACAGATAAACAAAGACAAAAACAAACACAAATAAACAAAAACAAACACAAACACAGATATACAAAGGCAGACACTTGAAATAACAAAGATAGGCAAATCAAACACAGATATAGTGAAACACAGACAGGCAATTGCAAAACAAAGGTCAACATCTAGACATGCACTGGTAAAACAACATACATAGACAAACACATTGACAGCAGGCATTCAGCAGCACCATTTAGGGTTTACAGATGACCTGTAGAGGTATTTTGCTCTCCGTATCATACATGTAGGTTCCAGAGTGATTAAAGGATCATAAGCGAACTCTCTCCTTACATTGTTAATTTTCCTACATCTTGGTATATACATGTAAGTATGTCTGCATTGTCAGACATCTAAAATTATATTTTCTTTTAAAATCACGATATTGCGTCAACATACTGCACTTTTTATGTATAATTTGACGGTTTCCAAGGCGATAGTCCTTGGTCTTCTTGTTTTTGATGACGGTAATTTCGCTCTTTGTTGTAAATTTTCAGAAGATCTCGCTGATCTTCATATATAAGAAACGTAGCGCCCGTTCTTGATAGCACCCCCCCCCCCCCACCCTGGATATGGATATGTTAATAAAACTGAACATAAAAAATACTAAGTTATGAGGAAGGCAATCAAAAGTTTTTCAATGAATCAATTCATCACCATCAGGACTGCTGTTAGGAATTATTATCAGTTTTTTAGTTTTCAGAAACTCATAACTCAAATTCACAACCTGATAGGATAGCGACCAAATATGGATTGAAGATGTTGTTAATCTGATTAAAACCAGATCTCCAATCTCGCTTCCTTTTTTCTTTCTTTCTTTCCTATGTCCGCTCGTAGAAGCTTCATATTCTGAAGAGAATATATTATCCCATGGCTCCATTGTTGTCAATATACCTGATACCTTATACGTGATTGTATAATACACCCAACAATACAAACAACTTTTGTTGCGTAATGATTCAAAGCGAGATGAACGGGTAAAACATCGTCACTAGCCACGCTTACTGCGTCCGGGAGTATCTACCCTACCTTTGATAGTAGTGCAGGCGCGTCGGCAAGTTTTTGATATTGGGGCGGCGAACTTGATTTAAAAAAAAAAAAGGGGGGGGGGTGACGTATTTTAGCTAATATGTACATATAGTCACCAACACCCCCATATTTTCCTTATATATATATATATATATATATATATATATATATATATATATATATATATATTTCCATCTATTGAAAAAATGCAATTATATATTTTACTTCAACTCAAATATTTAATAACATAAGTGATATCAATGTTGTATGCAAGTCAAACACATTAAACTCATTTCTATCAAAAAACATATATGTGCACTGAGTCATTGAACAATTCAGAAACGTCCAAAAATAAGCCCCCGTCCATCCCGCACTGAGACAAACTCGTCAGCGACTTCTGACATGTCCATTTTATCCGTAGCTTCCCTGTGGGTGTGTAGAATCATCAAGTGATTCAGCCTCTCTTGTGTCATAGTCTTCACTCGGCGCAGTGCAGAAAATGTGCGCTCACTTGTGGCATTAGTGGCTGGCATCACTAAAATGAGTCTTAAGAGAGTTACAATCTCCGAGAATAGACATCTGGTAGTTGAAGGCATTTCGGACACTAACTTTACCAAATAGGAAATAGACACAGCAACAGTTGATGGATCTTTCAAGTTGATTCTCGCGAACGACGTGAATGTTTCCAGCTTACACTTACCTCGTCATAATGTAACCATGGATATGGTTTGAACCAGGAAGAGTTGAACGAACGTAGTTCTGGATTCTTTTTGCCGAAAGACCGCTTTGGAAATTTGAAATTAGTTGGTTGATTAATACATGTTAATCCGTCCATTTTGAAATGAAAACGCAGGGATATATGTGGGGGAAAAAACCCAAAAAATCTCAAAAAGTTGTTTAGACAGTAATTTTGATTCATCTTCGGCATTTTCCTTTAGTTCACATGCTCATTCAGCTCATATGCTCAATTACAGTAACAGTTATATCATTGATAATTGTTTAATGACTTAACGACTTGCGGTAGCGTACAATGTTACGTCCAAACATCGATTGATCAATTAATGCAGCATACTTAATACCCTATGTTTGATTACTGTGTACACACGTCGGGTCCAGGTACCTACTTCACCTGTAATCGATGGCTTGCCTTGCCGCCCCAATGACCACAGGTCGCCGTTATACTCGCCGCTCCAATGAAGAGTCAATTTTGCCGTTGCTTTCTCTTTACTTTTTTTTTTTATTTAAAACAAATAATGTTTGGTTTTTTTTTTTTTTTTTGGTTTTTTGGGTTTTTTTTGCAAAATTATTGGGGCGGCGATCGCCGCCCCTGCCGCCCCTTTGCCGACGCCCCTGTAGTGTGAACGTTGAGGATGGGATAAATTAATCGGACTCGTAATTCCATATTTCCCTCCAAACATCCGGTTGCCTCCCAGCTGGTGGAATATGGAGAAAAATGGGGAAAAGATTGTTAATCCGGCTGCAAAAGGAAGAGAAACGGTATAAATAATAATAACGCAATATTTTATACCATACTATAAGTCTCTATTTTGGGGTTTAATGTCAGAGAAAGGTAACCCGAATTGCCTCGGTAATGTTTATTGCTCCATTTCGCGCAAAAATCTTTAATGTTTAATCATTCTTAAGATTCTCAATAACCAATAGTAAAATAAAGTAATTTGTATTAATACCTAATTTCTTTTGCAAAATGATGAGTATTACCTGCAATGCTTTTGGAAAAGTGTTGCTGTCCTTGTAGTAT
Organism: Ostrea denselamellosa; assembly: GCA_024699665.1. NCBI lineage: Eukaryota > Metazoa > Mollusca > Bivalvia > Ostreida > Ostreidae > Ostrea > Ostrea denselamellosa. The sequence goes on from JAMZEH010000052.1 coordinate 4,096,456, forward strand.
ACATCATGGGGATCTCCGTAGATAAAACAAATAAATAGTTTGGAAAGTATCACCAACATTTCTAAATTCCGGACAAGATTTCTCGTACCTTTGTATATATTGTTGTTGATACTTTGCTTGGTTTAAAAGAAAAAAAAATCACAGCTAATATGACATTACAATGCACTGTTTACATCGACCACATTACATTTCTCGTGTTAAATGAATAGGTGGATTAAATTTCTAAAAGTCATGTTGGAAGATTCTATGGGTCTTCGCTCATCTAAACAGTGACACTGTAAAACATGGAAGAGAAATATGCCCTCCAAAAACTATTTTATCTGACACAGTTAAGTATCAGTATATATATAAAACTGAACATGAGAATATGCTATTAATGAATTATGAACATGTTAGTAGGTTGCCAACACATGTTAATATAGAAAAACATTCCTGTAATATATGCATGAATTTGTGCATCACTTAATTGTTGCTTACATCCAACTTATGACAAACTTATAACAAGATATTGTCATACTTGAAAAATTTTATGCATTCACAAAATTTTCATTTTTCATGTGAAAGTTAAATTATACAGTCCATATTTCATTGTGTTTATTTTTCATATGTCAGCATGGTATGTTAATTTGTCAAGGTGTGACAGATGCATATTACAGAAGCGGTGACTCTTATCTTGTTTCTGTTTTATTTTAGACTATGTATATTATATAAACTTATAGATATACAGACAATGGACCAGAGCAGTGAAGAAATATTTACAAAAAAATAATTTTTTTAAAAATATATCCATTTAATTGATATCTAATCTAATTTAGTAAATTTGAATAATTAAACTCAGAAGATTCTTTAGCCTTTTACAATATTCAATGTCATTAATTTTTATATCGCAATTTGGTTCTGAAATTCAAAGGATATCAAGAAAAACTGGTCAACTGATAATATTATTTGCTTTCAAATAATATTGAATCTCTTCAATGGTTAGATAAAGTCTAAAACACTGTAAACAGTTCCGTGTTTTATGGGGTATTATTAGTTTTTAAAAATGGATCAAATTAATTGCTTCAAACAAAACGTAATTTGATATGAAAAATGTAAAGGAATTTTGAACCACTTCGATACAAGTTGTACTTTTGCTCACTGTCTGTAATAATGTCAATCTGACATCTGATTACCCAGAATTCCCCATAACCAGCTGCTGTTTTAACTTTTGTCCCACAAGTCAAAGTTTCTGACCTCTAAACCTGAGTAGTTTCATTGCTGTATGATTATTTTATGTCAGTAGTCACTAATCTGTATATTGTATTGTTAAGATCATTCAGTGACTGTTATCAGCACCAAACTTCAACTGGTTTGAACTTGAGCATTTCTTCACTTCTTGTGTAGTCAAAGCCAGGAATTATCCGCTAACCAGTTTGTCACAACTTTCTTCATACTTCATAAGTTATATAAAGGTAGTGGTAAAAGTCCAAGGAATCCTTTATGACGTACAGAGTAAACCTTTACTTTTCTTATTTCAGTCAGAGTTTCTCATGGCCATTGTCAGAACATTATCAACAAGGTAAGAATCCTCACATTAGGGAGATGTATTCATTCAACAAATGTTTGTTAAGTGTAAGTGGTGGGGTGACTTGTTGAGATAAATGAAATTTTAGAATGATGAAAGGAAACTGTTGGTTATTAATTTACAACTCAATGAAAACATTTGATAAAATAGTATGTGTTATGTCTGCAGTGCTGATTTTGAACAAAGAGAAAAAGAAAAGGCAAGGATAGAGAAGACATTTACACAGAGTGATAAGAGTCTCATAGAACTTGTTTCTGGTAAGTAAATCTGTTTAGTTTTATTACTTGCAAATCAGTAATTCAAGAGAGTTACCTTTGGTAGCATTTTTTTTTTTATCTTTATTTTAGGATTCACACCCAACATATGATATTCATTTCTCTCACAATGCTTCTTGTTAAGTACATGTATGTTTGAATATTGGAAAACTTTTAATAACTGCTTTGGGAATAAATGGTAAAATAATTGCATTTTCATATTATGTTTTAATCTTTTTCAGGAGAGCTAAAAACTTATTTTGTATTATCAAACATGTATGTGATATTTTGTAAGGTTTGCTTAAGTTAAACTTACTTCTGTGTATTTTGTATTTATTAAGAAAACTATCAAGAACTAACCCAGATCACCCAAGACTTCAGCACCATCAGTAAATCAGTCAATGGTAAGTCATTTTGGTTTCTTTTCAGTAAAAAAAATTTAGCAGAGGTAAATATACATTTAATATTTATGATAGAACATGAATAATGATAATCTGGTCTGTTGTACATGAAGAAAAAAAATGTTTTCCTCTCAGCAGTGATTCACAAACATCTTTTCCTACACAATTAGTGTTTTGAAATAAAGTATGTGTGTGTGTGTGTGTGTGTGTGTGTGTGTGTGTGTGTGTGTGTGTGTGTGTGTGTGTGTGTGTGTGTGTGTGTGTGTGTGAAAAAGAGCAGGAAGCTCTTCTTTTAAACAGAATATTTCAACTTTATTTTTAAAGATTTAATGTGTAGGTTGTTTGCATTATCAGGGTATATAGATAATGGAAGCATGTGGTAATTTGTATAACTGATAACATCAATCGTATAAATGAAATGACGCCAGGCAACCATATTCTGTAAAAACCCCATAGTATAACCCCTTAACACTTAAAAACAACACATATTCCTTATACTTCTGTCAAATAATAAATATATATATATATATATATATATATATATATATATATATATATATAAACACATGAACACACACACACACCAAATAACTTTCCATACAAAGCAAGTCTCTTTATAATATTGTAAATTCCTTTATAGAGATATATAATATTGAGCTAGCAAAGGATTATAATTGACAAAACATTGGCTTATGTAAATACTGTTGAATATGGAATTTATTTCACTTATGAAACATAACCTTTTTTGGATATCCTTTATATATCATCTAGATGCAAGAGAAAAGATTAAGAAAATTAAGGATGACCTCAGCAGTTGTAAGACCCTTTTACATTGTAAGAGGGATGAATTACGACGACTTTGGATAGAAGGAGTAGAGCAGAAGACAATGGTAGCCATGTTGGAGCAAATGTAAGTAGTTCATTTTATTGATCCCTCACACAAAATTTGGAAGATGTCACATGAAATCATATGTATGTTAGTCACATTTTGTGTCTATGCTAGAATTTAGTAATAGAAATGATATTTGTACAGAACTCATTGGTTTCTTTGGCTAGAGTTGTGAATCAAGATCATGTGGACAAAGGCCGTATGTTTTCGTTGTGGCAAATCAAAGAAGGGGAGGGTTGTTTTAAGTCCTACTTTGATGAGTCAAGTTCAACAACAATTTTCCCACCACAGCATGACCTCTAATGATTTGTCTACATGTATGAATCGTTATTCAGAACGCTTGTTTTTATTTTAACATTTGTTTACATTTCTTTTAAAGAGAACAGATCAAGGAAGTTCCTACAAAGTTAGATAATCTGTTGTTGAAGAAGCATTATCTTCACGGAACAGAGCTAGTCGTTAATGCTGGTATGTAAATGAATACAGTAGAGTTTCTGACAGTCATATTTTATGAATCTTTGATATTTTTCTACTTAGGAAGTGTTACGCCTACAAGAGAAACACTGATTATGATAAGAATATTTGCATTAGCTGCTCCCAAGAATCATTGTTTTTAGTTTAAATTGTTATTAAGATTACAATTAAATTAAATGAAGAAAAGACCGAACTAATTGTATTTTCGATGAAACAAAGTCTGCACTGTGCCCCTACGTTACATCTCAAAGTGGAGGACCATACAATCAAGAGTACAACATTTGTGAAAAGTTTAGGTGTATTTTTCTATCAAAATCTTACAATAGAAAAGCAAGTGTCATCAATCGTCAAATCATGTCACCATCAGATTTTTAACATCGGGCGGATAAGACGCTACTTAACAAATGAAGCTTGCAAAACCCTGGTAAACTCCTTTGTAACATCCAAACTCAACATAGAAATTGTTTATATTTTGGAATTAAGAAAAAAACATTGGACAGAGACAAAATCTCTCGAAATTTTTAAAACACGTCTTAAACACATTTTTACAAATTAGCCTTTTAGATTCTAGCCAGAATAAACTGTGACAGTTTCTTATTAACAAAGAATAAAACAAAATCATGAAAAAAATGTAATTACAGTGTTTTTTTATATTGATTATTTTTAAAGTGATTATTTTACAAATGTAAAATCTTAAGTCGGATTGTCATTTAATTTAATTTAATCGCATTTTATTTCTTTGTTACCTCATCTTACTCTTGTAGAGCACCTCAGAGTAATTTATTTTATGTAAGGCGCTACATAAATTAATTATTTTATTTTACACATACTATCAGTTTCAACTGTTATGAGTAGAGGCTTCAATCTTTTTTATTAAGTTGCCAAACTGGAGAATCAGCTAGTTGGAGTTGAAGCTCTGAGAGATTTAAAAGCGGAATTGATTACAAGAAAAGAGGTAGAAAAGCTAATCTACAGTTTGTTCACATGATATATGTTAATTTTTTTTAATTGGACTGGAATACTTTTATGTAACAGCTCCAAATATTTCATTATTTCAAATGGTGCATGAAATTCATTGGTATGGTGTCTTGCAGCAATTACATGAGGTCTTGATAGAGGAATTGAACAGACAAATCTACATAAAGTCACAATCACCAAACTTCTCCTCACTTCAAGGAAAAAAGGGGAGTGCTGCCCAGAAACAAGACAATCTGAAAAGAAGTATGCTGCCTTCCAAATTCTTTAGTATACTCTAAACAATGATGAAAAATCATTCTTATTGCTCAAACTGTGTAGATTTATATGTTTATTTAAGTATTTTTAATTTGTAGAAGGAGTAAACGGTATTCCACCTCCAGAAAAAATTGAGTTTGGTAAAGAGGTCAAGGAGGATTTGAACTCTAACCCAGAGGATGACCCTACCCACTTTATGGCCATTTTAGTAGAGTCCCTGTACATGCTGAGAAAAATACCAGAGGCAGCCGAGGTACACATATAGTTAAAGAGGTGGATAAAGTTAGATGTTTGAATCCACATTCACCGAGTGTGATCCGATAGTCCAAATCACCATACTCATGTCTCCATGAAATTGATAACGTCATTATCCATCAACACAACATTATTTGTAGAAAATATCAACCACGTCACAAACAAAACTGCATAAACAAACAAAAAATTTCTCTGTATGTTTGTGATTTTGATAATTTGGAATACATTTATTATCTTATAAACATGGATTTAAAAATACACAATGGGGTAGGTACATAATAAATTTATCATTACTACAGCATCTAATCCAAAGAGTTGGATCACGTCTCATTGACAGGTGCGGATCATCAAATCTTTCCATCTTGTTTGATCTGATGATCCTTGCCTGTCAACTTGATGTGATCCAACTCTTCTGATCAAGTTACCATGGTATTAATATATATATATATATATATATATATATATATATATATATATATATTTATCTGGTACATACAGAAAGATGAAGTTTGGCATTCACAGAATGATGTAATTAAACTTGTATGTACAGTACATCACACTAGGTTATACGGAATGAACATGGACACTTACAAGTATGCTACAAATTATTTTGAATAAAATATTTTATGCATTGTAAAATTAATCATTAACAAGGAGGCTCTTAATTTTGTGAACAATTTTTCAACATGACAGAAATTGAAATAAATACAAGCAATTACGAATGAACCTAAAACTTTGTACTCTTTGCTCCTTGTGAATGAACATTTTGATACAGTGATTGGTGTTTGTACCTCAGAAATTTATCTTTTTTAGGGACTGAAAGTCAGAATCCAACCAGAATTGTCAGCCATTGTAGCTCGGACATCACAGTATATACTAGAGAGGTTAGAGGAATTCAGTCCTATAAACACAGATGTATTGTAGTATATGTAATGCATAGATCCAGAAATTTTTATGGAAGTGATGGTGGGGGGGGGGATTCCTGGCAATTTGTTTTTCAAGGGGATCTCTTACTTTGTATATACTAAGGGGATCTCTTACTTTGTATATACTAAGGGTGTAAAATTTCTGTATTTTATAGCTGAAATTCTTCAAGAATGGGAAAAATTATATGTATTGACAAATCAGGAGGGGGTTCCTTCTTCCTGGATCTGCACATGCTAGTATTTATTATAAAAGTTCTGTTTCTGTCTCTGCAGCACATCTAACCATGTGGACAGCTCTAATCAATCACAGTGTTTGTTGGACCTGCTGGAGAACATTTTCCATCAGTTTCGATTTGTCGCCTACATGCACAAAGTAGTCTTGAGGAATCTTCACAGAATCATCGTAAGGCTGTTACACAGTTAGATTTACGTATATTTGTATTAGAGTTCACATAGTCTCTCAAATTCTGTCTAGTTTCAATATCTGTCTTATGGTGAAAATCACATTAGCATATAGACAATTATTACTGTAGCTCTTATAAGAAAGATGTATTCCTGAAATTGTTTAAGTCAGTAGTATACATTTGCAATTAATTTAAATATCATGTGAGATGAAAATGAAAAATAATACAATTAAAGTGTCTCAGAAATTTCTGATGTGACTAACTTTTCAGATATCTGGTGTTTTTACTGTAAGAAACCTTTCTGTTAGTTAGAGTAGTGATATAGTGCCATGTGACTTTGGTAGTGTTGCTTGGCAATTCAACACCATATCAAAATTTCTATTGCATTGTCCACATGTTTATTTTTCGTCACTTGTCACTTAACCTTGTTTCTATTTTCACAAAAGACAACGGGAAGCCAAAGGGAGGTAACTTGTGTACCCAGTTGTTTTGGAATGTCCTGTTATTTTATTTGTTTGGATTTTATTTCTTTTTCTTATTCTTTCTTTCAGATGCCTTTTCATCTAATTGTTTAAATTTCATATTTTGCCTTGGAAATGAAGTTACACTGTATGATCATAAATCTGTGTTATGATTGCTTGATCTTTATAGGAGAGTCATCTGTATTACAAACACTGAGCATGGCATTAAAACCTGATTAAGCATAAGATCATAATTTTTAAGGATTGCCTGACAAATTTGCAGAACAAAAATCATAAATGAACTAATTATTTCTCACTTTGAAAGCTTTTTAGTTCTACTTGTTCTTAAGTTTTAATTATAAAAGATAATTTGAACACATATACATCAGTAATTAGCATGAAATTTCTTCACATCTGACATAGAATGCAGTCTGACAGACTAAGAACTGTTTGATATGTATCAACACAGACACTGCATAGAAACTGTTATTCTACTGAACAAGAATATTCTACCCAAAATTAGGGAGGCAGAAAGCATGCTCTAATCTCCCCCATTCTTTTTCAGAATTGCTTGTCATGTAGGGATAAATATATATGCTAGAGTAAGTGTAAGTTGTTTTTTGATCAGCTGCTATAGTCGAGCTCAGTTTGATAGTTTCATCGTGGTTATTATTGGTTTATGCGGAGAAGGGGGAAGGAAGGAGTATTTCCCCGTAAACAAGTAAAATAAATATGACTGTGCTAGTCATTAATGAAGTAATTTTAATGGTCCCCCACCATTTTGGTATTGATTACTGACTTGGATTTACCAGGTACAAGTAGACGATGATTTTAATGTATGAGTGCTAGAAATGGGGTTTTTGAGATGATTTTATATCATATTCTGATCAACTGAAATAGTTACTATAAGAAAATATTTTAATGTCTCAATTTTTGACAGAATGGTTGGTAATTCCATAACCCTGTATTGTTTCAGGTGTCAGGGGTTCCAGTTCGACAGGAATGTTTGTACGACATGACAGATGTTTGGTCTAAAATACAAGCTGTGGTAAGGCTTTATTCTGGCTTTGTGTGGTAAGGCTTTATTCAGGCTTTGTAAAGTAGGCATTGTCCGCAGGCAATCAGCCTTTGTGCCACTTTCTATTCCTAATTATTTCTGAAAAAACTTCTTGATTTCCAATTTTATAAATGTGATTATTTAGGAAAATAAAGATCTAGAATTCTAATTAATTTAAATTCAAATACAACAGAAGCTCAAGGCATTTGTATTTCAAATTTGCAGATAGGTATGGTAACTTAAAAAAAAAAAAAAAAAAAAAAAAAAAGGGAGGGGGGATGAGCATTTTCTGAATTTTAATTTTGAAGAAGAGGGTTAGATTTTCTGACTGTTAACCACATAAAATACATGCAGCTATATCATTGTTTTTATGATATTTGTGCTGTATGATGAGTTTTGTTTTGATTTGCTATGATATTTGTGCAGTATGATGGTTTGTGTTTTGATGATTGTATATGACATTTGTGTTGTATTACAGCTTGTGTTTAGATGTTTGTATATGATATTTGTGTTGTATGATGGTTTGTGTTTTGATGTTTGTTATGATATTTGTGCTGTATGATGGTTTGTGTTTTGATGTTTGTTATGATATTTGTTCTGTATGATGGTTTGTGTTTTGATGTTTGTTATGATATTTGTGCTGTATGATGTTTTGTGTTTTGATGTTTGTTATGATATTTGTGCTGTATGATGGTTTGTGTTTCAATATTTGTTATGGTATTTGTGCTGTATGATGGTTTGTGTTTTGATGTTTGTTATGATATTTGTGCAGTATGATGGTTTGTGTTTTGATGATTGTATATGACATTTGTGTTGTATTACAGCTTGTGTTTAGATGTTTGTATATGATATTTGTGTTGTATGATGGTTTGTGTTTTGATGTTTGTTATGATATTTGTACTGTATGATGGCTTGTATTTTGATGTTTGTTATGATATTTGTGCTGTATGATGGTTTGTGTTTTGATGTTTGTTATGATATTTGTGCTGTATGATGGTTTGTGTTTTGATGTTTGTTATGATATTTGTGCTGTATGATGGTTTGTGTTTTGATGTTTGTTATGATATTTGTGCTGTATGATGGGTTATGGTTTCAATACTAGTTATGATATTTGTGCTGTATGATGGTTTGTGTTTCAATATTTGTTATGATATTTGTGCTGTATAATGGTTTGTGTTTTGATGTTTGTTATGATATTTGTACTGTATAATTGTTTTGTTTTGGTGTTTGTTATGATATTTGTACTGTATGATGGTTTGTGTTTTGATGTTTGTTAGGTGGAGTTGCTTCTGAGGGAGTACCTTGATGTGGAGAATACTTCTTCCTCCAGACAGAGAGCGCCCTCCAGCTTTGATGAACCCAGCACTGATATCAACTCATTCTTTGCTAAAAAGAGGCCAACAAAGCCCAAAAAGGTAGCCATAGTAACAAAGAAAAACCATAACAACTGGTCAGGTTAATTATGTTATGACATAGCTGAAAGCTGAAACAGATTTGAAATGAATAAAATATATGGTAATACCAAACTTCAAATTTATGAAATACATGACATTGTAACTGAAAAATATGTTGATTTTAAAAATTTGGTCCAAATGAATTAGTTTTTAAAATATTTGTTCATATTACATGACTGTAGTTTTTTGTAGATGGCATTGTTCCGATTTGATGCTTCGATTCATGCCATCAGCACTAACAGCTATGTGGATGATAGTCGGGCCTTTGATACTGTAAGTCTTTCCAGAAATTTCTATACATGTATATAAAACTGAAGGTAATTCTTGAATGTATAGAATTGCTTTATTGACATCTGCTTCAAATGACAAATCATAAATTGTAGGGGGATTTGTTCAGCAGTTCGTTATTGGCAGAGATGGGTCTGGAGAAAAACCAGATGGTGTGTAAACCCAGTGTATACAATATAACAGGTAAATATACAGGTGTTGTGTAAACACAGTAACAGTTAAAAACTACAGAGTTGGGGTAAACCATGTGTACACTATTAAACAGGTAAATATACAGGTGAGGTGTAAACTTGGTGTATACAAACTAACAGGTAAATATACAAATGTTGTGTACGCCTAGTGGATACAAAGTAATTGGTATGAATACAATGTGTATACAATGCTATAACAGGTGAATAAATACAGGTAAAGTGTAAACCATGTGTATACAATGATATAACAGGTAATGTATACAGGCTACACGTAAACCATGTGTATACAATGATATAACAGGTAAAAAATACAGGCTACATGTAAACCATGTGTATACAATGATATAACAGGTAAAAAATACAGGTAATGTGTAAAATGTAAATCCAATGTTTATGATATAAAAAAATACTACTGGTAAGTAAGCCCAAAATATACCATATATTCACAAATATATAAAATCATATGGTGTATAATTCCTATGTTTACAATATCACAAGTTAAATGTTTCAAAATAATGCAGATTTTTTTTAAAATATGATTTTTGAATTAATTTAAGAATTAGATATTTACGTCATATGGTTCATAGCTTGTGTTATTAGTCCCCTACCGGCTTTGCCGAAATGACTATTAGCTTACCCTTGGTCTGTGTGTCATTCTGCTTGAGGTTTTCCGGACTTTTCTCCACATAAGATGAAGATATTCAACTGAAATGTTATACTTGGCTTTGTCTTGGATAGTTATACAGATCAAGTTTGAGTTTCGTTATGCTTTACTGACTTTTAACTGAATCATGCCCCTTCAATCAAGAATCAGTTTTCCGGATGTTTTCTCCAATTGGATGAAGATATTTAATAGAAATTTCATATGTGGCTTTTTCTTGGATAGTTACAGATCAAGTTTGAGTATTGTTATGCTTGAATTACTTTTGATTGAATTATCCTACCGGAAGGGGACTTTGTATTGCCTGTGATACACTCAGAATGCTTGTTTTATGTTGTTAGCATTTATGTATGCTTTTTTCCAGCAATATTTAAACCTCTGGAGTTATTTATAAGAGAAATAGAAGATGCCATTGCTTGTCCGGATGGGTAATAATAATTTTTTTGTCAAAACAACTTTTTTACAATAAGGATCCATCTATCAGTAAAGCAAATTATTGTAAACTAATGTGATTAATTGATGTTTAATTCATATTGATGCAAGCATAATTTGAAGTAAATCTGATTATGCTTAGCTGTAGTAAGAACTTGACTATTGCTGAACTGATTGATTGATTGATTGATTAATTGATGTTTTCTGCCACACTCAAAAATTTTTCAGTTATCTGGTGGTGTCCAGTTTTTATTGGTGGAGGAGAGAACCCAGATATAATGTTCCCGGGAAGAGACCACCGACCTTCCAAAAGTAAACTGGCAAACTTTATCACATATATCGGCGCGAGCGAGATTCGAACCCGCTCCGACTAGAGGTGACAGGCCTTGTGGTTTTGAGCACGATGCTCTAACCACTCGGCCATGGAGGCCCCTATTATTGCAATACTGTTCATTATTCTGAATATATTTCAACACAGGAGATCCAGCCTTCAGGCTTTCGTGACAGACTTTGTTCAGAATATTTTCCTCGGTCAGGTTCACTATGCAGTGTCTACAAGCATTGGATCAGCCACAAAAGGTACAATTTTCAATGTTTCAAAGTTCAGTATATTTACACACATCTATACATGTTTGTGAGGCTTTATTGTCACCAGATCATGCTTGTTGATTTACTCTGTATACATGAGCAGAAACGGTAGAACACAAACAATGTTGAATTAATAAACATAAGCCAAAAAAAAACAAAAATCACTTTACCAAACTTTTTCAGGTTTAAATTCTAAATAATGTTGTGAACAGAATCTGCTCTATATTGTTTTTTGAAATGTTATGAAATGCCTTGTTAAATTATATAAGGTAAGAAAAAATAGTGGGTAAAACGAAGACAATTATTGTTCAATAGGAATATCTGCATTTATGTCATTGATTTAGCTCATTTATGTCATTGATTTAGCTCATTTAGAAATAAAGATCCAATTATGACATTAGTATACAACAGCTGACCACATCACTAACTCACATGAACATTGTCATGTGTTGAAAGTATGTAGATCAATGTGTATATATTTTTACTGTGTTTATTTTAGATGTTCATTTAATAGTGTATTTCCACTTTTAAGATTTAATCCGCTACTACAAAAACCCGCAGAGTATGTATGTTTTTACACTCACTAACAATAAAATCATATGTCTGTCACACAGATCTCTGTTTATCACATGGTTTCTGAAGGTTTAATTTTTTAAAAGACATGTTTTCACAAAAATTAAATGATAAAGAGCTATGTGTGTTATTGACCCCTCAAACTCCAAATTTCATATTCGTATTAAATTGGATTCACATGTACATGTTCTATCTTATCAAAACTTCATATCTTTCATGATAATTTCTAAACAAATATGGAATTACTTTTTGGTATGTATTTGTTGCATCACAAGTAACTCATTTTATCAATATTTACACATGAATCTATTTTGATTCTTCTAAAGAAAAACAGAAAAACAAAAGAAAATTGTTATGTCGTTTGCTGTTCCATTGGAATAATGGAAATGTGGAAGATATTTTTCAATGCACATAACTCTGTTCAAAAATTCACAAGAAGTAAAAGTTTATGTGAAATTTGAATTGACTTTTTCTTTTTTTTTCTTTTTTTTTTTTTTAATTGGATATGAAAAGCCATGTCCAGCTAACATGTACATGCACCTTTTTTAAGTCATATAATTTTGTTAATGTCAAAGTTGCAAACATGCATCAACAAAATAATGATAAGTGAAACATTTTTGGGAGGCCAAAACCAGCTCTTACTGTACATGGTCCTTTATTTTATAAGGTGACAGATGTGCGATGAAGTGATAATATCAAGGACTTCTTTACTTCTGTTAATTAAGCACTTTAATCATTATTTAAGACTGCTGCTAATTTATATTAATTAATGTTTATTTTTATGCAAGAGAATATTTCTGTACATATTTTATTTCTGCTAAATTTTGAGAAAAAAATATCTTTTATAGGCTTTTTTTATAATTCTTTGCATGATATGATGTGATAAATATTTTCATGTAGTCTGTAAAGTTGTTTTCTATTTATTTTTTTGTTTGTTTGTATAAATTCCTTGAATTGATATATTAAAAATAGCAATAAGGCTGATATGGAAGATACAAATGGTTTAATTGGGTGATTTGTGACTGTTAATGATATTAATACACTAGAAAATTTTTTTATGCAAACATGTTATCTTAACTGTTCCTTAGTCATGTTCAGTGACTTGAAGAGTTCAAATTGAGTACACTGTATTGATAATATTGTAAGATCATTGTCCTTGAGAAGTAGATGTTGCTGAACTTGGCTGAGAAACATCTGAAAATTTCTTTAAATCTGTGCATGATATCATATTCTCTTATATTATCTGAATTCTCTTTCTTGTTTCGATCCACTACAGTGGATGAGGAAGACGAGAGTAAGTGTCAGCATGTCATGTGACTGTCATGTGACCATGTACCTGCAAATCTGCACAGTTTTTATCTTTTCAAAGAATGTCTATGTTCTTTTTGGTTGTAGCATAAATTAACATGCAAAGACGTAGAACTTTTTTGTGACCATTGCTTTGCATATTTTGTACATTGCACTCAATGTGTACCAGTATTTAGTATATATGAATATATATATACAGGAAATAAGGAAGTATTTACTTTATAAAGTTTATATAAGAAAAATAACTCGCATGTGCAAATATAAAAATTCTGTACCAATTCATAAACATGCATAGTGTATATTATCTAAAATGTATAAATTCCAATTCACAAACTTAACCCTCAGATGGATGAAGCAGATTAATCTTTAATGTGAAATTATTAATAATGATAAAAATTTAATAAATCATACTTAATTATTCACTTTAACTCAACAAGATCTAACAAAATATTACTTACAAAAGTGTAAACACCCAGAATCTTATGTTAATTTTCTTTATCCTTAAATACGATCATTTTAAATGAAATGTAAAACGATCATATTATGTGTAATTGATATTGCTCTGGCAGATCAGTATGCAGCATTTCATTATTTCTTTTGATTATGTGTTGTGAACAGTCAGGAATGATGTTGTTTTGATGTGAAGTGCCACTAATGTTTATGTTGTTTTTTGGAATTTGAAACACTGAAATCTTATTAACATGTGGTGTTTTGTTTATTTGACATTCTTTTGGAGTTCATATTACAAACATTTTTCTTTATGCCATTTCTAATTGTATTTCAGGCTTTGATGCCTTACGACACGTAGTGGATCATAAGATTCAAAAGGAGCTTGGAGTCATTAAACCTTTACTAACAGTATGTGTATATATTTGTTACCTTGAATACAAAAACAGTATTGATTGTTCAGAAGTATGTGTGAGATATACAATGATTGTACCACACATCATGTAACAAAACTAAATTCACCCTCAGCTGACAAAAGTATACTGATATTACTCTGTGGTAAAAATTTATTCTTTGCACATTTTATGGTGGCTGGCTGTAAGTGAAACCAAAGTATTGAAAGTAATGACGAGAGGTATATGATACTGAATTATCATGTGTAGGTCTTTAAGGAATGATTATGAATATTGATGACCCCAAACTTTCTTTTAACATTCTGCTATGCTGTTAAAAATTGATGAGCCTGCTGAAAAAAAAACCAAACAAAACCTGATTACTCATTCAGAAAATGTAGGTCAGATGTATCATCCAAATTATGAATGAAAGTGAGCACCCTATGATGTTTTAAACCACATACATGTAGAAGTGCAGTTACCACATTATGGACCTGCTTTACTGCCCCCCCCCCCCCCCACCCCCTATAAAAAAAATCAACTTGAAAAGTTATCTGTATGTCAATTGCGGCATCTATAGCTTTGGAGTTTGTGTGCATCATTCATGTAAGTTTGAGCCATGTACATGTAGGGTAAATATACTTTCTGCACCTCATGGAAAACTTTTAATACAAAAATTTTTAATTGTTCATGTTAAAGAAAAAACAGGTGAGATGCAGTATGAGAATTATAAATGGTGGTGTAAATGTATATTCTATTGATGAATTGTGCATACAAGTTTGAATCTCAAATATTTATTGAAAATAAAGTATCTAAATATCTTTTCTGTCTGAGAGATCAAGACTACAATAGAAAACCAGCAGTAGACTGGCTATTTATTACAAGAAAGAGTCATCAAGTCTTTGCAAAATACACCGTCATTTATTGTTGTAGGAATACTTGACTATTATATGATTATTATTATGGATTTTTATGCAGCTGCCATGAAATGGCTTGGGCATATAGGGTTACCCTTTTCAATCCTTTTGTCCATCGTCACGAGCAAAGTGTCCATTTCACTCTTATCTCACCTTGGTTTGCAAAGATGCCTTCTGTCATACTTCAATTTTTACTCATTATCTCTGCTATGGAATCATATATTCAATTGAAATTTGGTAAATAGATACATTGTGAGAATATCCAGGTCAGGTTTTTTATTTGCTTCTGGTTGAATAATTTTTAATTGAGTTCTGCCTCTTGGACTTAGAAAATCTCAAACAATATATTGTTTCCACTCATTGAACCATTCATACATGAACATTCTGAATTAAAATTCAGAATATAAATAAATCACAATAATACTCAGGCCAAATTTCTACTTGGGTCAAGTCAAAAATGTTTTGGTGGAGTTATGCCTCTTAACTTTGAAAATTTCAAACAAAAATTCAAATTTCTGCTCATTATGTTAGTAATACAAGACATCTGGGATGTGGTTACATATTGAAAATATGCTCTGCATGGTCAAGTTGGTATTTGACTCTCATCAAATAATTTTTGGAAGTATTGAATCATATGGGCTTGGCTTTAAAAATTTCAAACATTTCACAGTTTAGTTTCAGCTCATTATCTCAGTCATACATAGACATTTTGAATTTAAATTTGAGATGTGTGTATCATGAGAAGATGCAGGTCAAGTACTTTTGTGGGTCCAGTCAGATAACAGTTGACAGAGTTATGGCCCTTGGGGAGCATTCATGTCATTTGACACATCTAGTTTGATATACAATATAACAAACGTAGTGTATATGAGTAAAATTGACCAAAAAATCACAAAAGTCAATATTTCACAGAGTACAGTGACAGTGGACAAGAATTTACAAGAGCTAAGAGAGCTGATGCAAGATCTGCCAGACTACGCTGATCAGTTCCTGAATATGATCTGTAACACACTGAAAGAATACAGAGACACCTGTCATTCAGCATACAGGGGTAGGTAACTCTGCACAAACCAAGACAGGTAATTCTCGATAGTCAAAGATAGATGTAGAATTACATGAATCTTTAGAGATCTGTGTTATTCCCTTTGAATTTCCTTGCCAAGAAAAACCAAAAAACAAAAAACAAAAACCAAAAAAAAAACAAAGAAACAAAGAAATAACCCCCCCAGAAAATCCTCCAAATCTTCACTTCTCCAACTATCAACTGCACTATCACCAGAATGATGAGAATGGCAGATTACACAAAAAAAGGAAAGTTCTTAGTTTAAAAGTAATAACATACCTCTTGTTGTAGAAATTGTCCAATATGACTCAGATGAGAGACGTGTGATCAGTGCCATGTGGGCCAAAGATGAAGACATCAGCCGATTCCTCAGGTAAGAATGAAAAACATCTTGTTATGTATAAAAAGGTTCATATAAACACTTATATATAGTGTACATTCATATAAACACTTATATATAGTGTACGAGTTCTTCAACATCAATTTTATGTCAATTTTAAATATACACATCAATTTAGTAGTTGCTTAGTGTAAAGATTAAAGGTACAACAATTTTGATTGAAAAAACACCACTTCTCTCTTTTGACATTGACTACCAGTAATACACATATTTGTACTGCTTTTTTCCCCCCTATTTTTGTACCATTTAATATTTACCAAAAATAAGTTGTGACTAGACATTTAATTAGTCTGTGAAGAATCACTACTTTGATTTACAAATGTTCACATTAATTTTATTTGCATTTTTTTCTTTTTATTTAATTTACAGTTTTATATGATTTTATGAAGCTGAGATATAAAATTTTATTTCTGTATGACTAGTTTCAGTTATGAAGTCAGGTAGATTATTTTATTGTTTGTGCACAACGTGTCAATCTAATGCCAAGGCTTATTCCCTTTTAAATCTGCTGAAGAATTTCCCAACACATTACTCATTTAATCATGCACTTGTGGGTTTACCCAGAAATGACCTGTGCGAGTTGCAACAACGTAATGATTTATGTACACACTGTACTTTCTGAAATATTCATTTACACACCGCAAAATGTCATTCTCAGTTTCTATTTTATTATCACCTTTTTCAATTGGAAATTCACAATTTAGAAAAAAATCTGTTGATGTTTCTCATCTGCAAAAGTTTATGGAAAGTCTAACTTCAAATCTGTTATATTTGCCTGACAGATCCTTACCAAGTTGGCGGTCACTTCAGTCTGCTAGTGGCCAGGAACTAGCTAGTGAGGATGTCTGCTCAGAGGAAGAAATCAAGGCCCTTAACTCCAAGGAAGCCCAAATACTCATCAGTAATCTCACTTCATCAGATGCCATGATTCAGCAGGAAATCATTACTGATGTCACCCAGATGAGGACCATAGCTAATGTGCATGAAAGTTTGGTGTGTAATCTAAAGTTTTTATGAAGTTATCGCTATAAGACAGTTTACATACATAGGAATCATTACATATCATTGAAGAAGTTGTTCAGCCTCTAAAGTTTATATATATATATATATATATATACACATTTTTATTGCCTCTCTTTAAATAGGAATGGTTTTCTAACAGAATGAAGGATTTTTCCAATTGTTTGTCTGCCAGATCTGCTACAACTGCAGCAGACATTGCAGCATCTGTAAGTCTTCCATCTATCAGTTGAAAACAAGATTTTATTTGATATACATGTAATTTTAAAAATCTCTATCTATTCTTATTTCAGATCGGTAGAGAATAAGAAATGTTTCATCTAATGCTTGTGGTACAAGGGTTTAAGGTTTTGATGAGAGATATTGATTATGGTAGAAGCTACAAAGTTTTGCAATCAAAAGATGAATGGTATCTTTCTGTATGAAGACTATATAGACATTGTAAGACAACAGTTGACTGCTAACACTGGGAACTGTCATGTGACCATGTACCTGCAAAGATTGAAACATACTGCAGACAGAGAACAAATACTTTGGCCTTAATTTCAATTTCTTTTAATTGGTTTCTTTCACCACTAATTGTTTTGTAGACAGAGAGACTTTGATAAATTATACTTGAATGGTTTTCCTAAATAATTTATAATTAGTTTATAAAACATGGAAGGATCTGGCAATGAAGTCAAGTTTAAATTCAGAGTTTTAGTAAGTGTATTTTATCATCCGTTGCAGAAATGGTAGTATAAAGAAAGTAACTGATTACTTAATTTGATTAAGATTCATTTTAAGCATGGAACTGTGAAAGCTTTTAATCAGAAATGTGTACAAATGTTATGTGGAATCAAAAACAGCCATCTTTTATCTCCATTCCTGTTGGGAGCAAAAGTCTTCTGCCCTGGTATCATGGATCTGTAGTGACTCTTACACCAAGTGAATGTTAGCACATACAAACGCATTATAGAGATTAAACAGTTTATGTGAGAACAGAATACATTAATGTTTTGAACGGAATGCTTTAGGCTGGAAGTGGAACAAATCTTGACTGAGAACAGAAAGGAAACAAAACATTCATGTGGGACATTTCTGATTGTACGTGAATGTTTGCTATGTTTCATACTGTCTTGTTCTTTTGCAGGAATACCCGCCTGTATCAGAAAAAACTTTAAGGTACATAAACTTATGACTTACAGCCAAGAAAGGCAGTCTACCATAATAGGGTTGCATATATTAGATCATTGAGAGATCTGTGAATTTTGTAATTTTAATTGAATATGTTTGAACATTTGATATTATTAATTTTTTTCCCTCATGGTTCATTTGGTAATTTAGTTCCCTTAAGAATTTAGTGAAGGATTTCCAGGATTTAGCTGAAATATGTCTTCTGCTTCTTCACCTGGAAGTCAGAGTTCACTGTTTTTACTTCCTGTTACCGGTTGCTAAGCAGGTAGGTAACAAAGGTATCTCAGTATGTTACATATTTGCATTGCTTTGTTGGATTATGGCTGGATACAGAGTGATGTTAGGAATTTGTTTACTTCATATGTGTATAGTTATACATCAGGTTAATATTTTTTTAGTCCAATTATGCTGGACCTATTGATGACCTTGACCCAGATTCTAATGTGTTAAAACTGAACAAGGATCTAAGTGGTATGGAGGAAGTTTTACAGCAGAGTCTACAGCCCAAGAAGTTCAAGTGAGACAATCAAACAAAATTTTGTCACTACTGTCACAGATATATGTACCTTATGTGTATATTGCATTCAAGATAAAAACTTTGATTTACCTTTATATTGAAAATGTTACTCAAGATATGTACACGTATGTTTTATGTGTTTAGGTACATATTTGAGAGTCTGGGATTTTTAGTGGCATCAATACTAATGAACAGTATTCAATACATGAAGAAAATTAATGAAAATGGCATTAAAAAAATGTAAGTACCGTGTTTTGAGTTAAATATACAGGAATTGTACATTTATTAATAGTTTTAAAAATATTATATGTATTACAAACAAGAAACAAAATGAATCTCTCCATTGCTTGGATTTTCTCTCTGTTTTTTACATTTCTTGATGTTTTGTGTAGGTGTCGAAATCTGTTTGCCATACAGCAGAACCTAACCAACATCACGATGGCTAGAGAGGCAGATTTAGACCATGCCAGACAATACTATGAACTTCTGTATATAAACCCAGACGTAAGTTAATGTTAAGTGTGTCTCTGAAAGAGGTTTAGAAAGAGATATAAACACCCACCCACCCCCTCCTTATTGAATAAGGGTAAAGGTATATCATGTAATTCTGTACATGTTCATATAACTTCCTCATTTTACTGCAGAACTCCAGATCTTCTTGGGTTTGGGTTTGTTTGTTTGTTTTTATTTCTAGGTTTCCTATTTATAAGCTGTAACTTATATGTTGGGTAATTCCTGGTTCATATACACCAGTTTTCATGATACATGTTTGTTTATCCCATTCAAGAGTCTTTCCTCATATTGGGACATCACTAATTTTAGGTGAAATGTGACAAATTTTTTTTTTTATTATTTTTATTTTTTATAGACAATCTATATCAAAGCAAAGTAGCATGAAAACATGGTATACATATACAGATACAGACATTTTTTAAGATGTAGAAGAAAGAGAGAGAGAGAGAGAGAGAGAGAATTATGGAAAGATTACAGACCATCTGTTCCACTGGGCATCAAATTTCTCATTATCACCATTTTTGTAGAATATGAATTTTCATGTTTCATAAAAGGACTTTAAATATGATATTGCAAAACAAATACTCAATGATTTCTCTGTGCATCTTGCCATATAAATAAAATACTTCAACCAGAGGATATTTTGAATTTTGGATTTTTTTTGTCAGGAATACCTAGAATAAAACTTTTTTTGGTAAAAACCAATTGTAATTGTGTTTTCTCTTTACATAAAACTCAAACTCATCTAGGAATATTTGAACATTATTACATTCCCACAGTACATGTTCTATTGTTTCCACAGTACATGTTCTATTGTTTCATCCTTTGTGACAAAAAGTACACTTTTTAGAGTCTACCTTTTTAATTTTGTATAAAAGTAATTTGTTGCTAAGATTCTGTTAATTATTTTATATTGAAACCACTGAAGTTTGCAGTTTTTAGTTATATTGGAAGGTAATGTGTTGAAAATTTTCCATTCTCTGTTCTCTGTGTCTAAAAGCTCAGTCCATTGTTTTGTTCATTGAAGAGTTTTTGTTTAAAATTTGATAAAAGGACTTTGATTTCTTATACCGAAGTGCATTGTAAATGCTTGTTAAAATAAATGAATTTGGTAACCTTTTTAATTTTGTGTTTGTACCTTATCGTTTCCTCCTAGTCTTTATAGCATGAATGATACTTGCATATTCCAGGAAGTTAATTTTCACATTTGGATAAGTAGCAATAAATTTCTCATAGTTGAAAAAGGTACCATCTTCCTCAATTATTTCATGAATATGCCTAATGTTATTGTCATATAAATGTTTATTGAAGAATATTTCTCCTCGAAGATGGATCATAAGATTATAAAATAAGGGTGACTCTGCAGTAAGATCTGCACAAATGTTCTCTATTTCAACCTATGCCTTAAACACATCAATCCAAAATTTGTTTTTTAATGACTTTAATAGTAACTTAGTGTATTCAAAACCACAACATATGAATTTCTCAAGATTGAAATTTGATATGAAATCACTCAACCCCTTACTTGTAGATATAAGATGTCTTACCCAAAACAGTTTCAATGAAGCTATAAAAGATTTAAGGTTAATCATTTTTAGGTCACCTTCTCCATATTCTTTTACAAGTACATCCTTCTTAACTTTGTGAGTTGAGGAATCTCAAACAAAAGAGAGAAAAAAGTCTTTCTAATTCTTTACAATATGTATTAGTTGGGTTGGGAATGGACATTATAATATGGTTCAACAATGGTAACACTAAAGTTTTAATTAATGTTAAGTTAAGTTTCTTTTCCCCCATTGTTTCAGAATGGATTTGATTTTAACTAACTTTAGATCATAATTCAATTTTGGAATATTCTGCAAATCAACATCAAAATGTATTCTTAGTAGAGTAAATTTAGAGGTTATCCAATCAAATTTACAGCTGGAAATAAGAACATCCTTACTGTATCTTTTTGAGCCAATGCAAACTGTTTGAGTTTTTGTGTAATTTATACATATGTATAAATAATGTTACAAATTTTAACATATGTATGGTGCTCAAGGATGTAAGGATTCTTTATCATCTCACTAGCTACCTCAACACTGGACCTTAATAGTTTTAAAAGGTCTCGTCTCAATGACTTGCAACTTTCATGTGTACTTCCAGATGCTTAACAAAGGAACAGTCGCTATCTATTTTGGCATATTAGATTTGACACAACTGAAAGAGTTCAAAACCTCAGCCTCCCAACTAGCAAAGCAAGTTTTCTACCACTAGGCTAACATGACAAGAGTATAAAATTATAATATGTATATATTTTGCATAACATACAAGTACAATGTTGTGCATATTATATACATACTTGTACACTAAATATATGGTGTTTTAACATGTTTGATTCAGTTTAACTTCATTATCAACATTTCCATTAACCTGCACAAGA
The DNA here is from genome assembly GCA_024699665.1 of Ostrea denselamellosa. Lineage (NCBI taxonomy): Eukaryota > Metazoa > Mollusca > Bivalvia > Ostreida > Ostreidae > Ostrea > Ostrea denselamellosa. Next base: position 4,118,739 of record JAMZEH010000052.1, read on the forward strand.
AAAATGACTACACTAGATTTATAAATCTTACGAAAAGGTACAGGTAATGCAAGTACCACACTGTATATTCAGGAATAAGCTCACATACTTCCCTTCGGCTTCACACCTGATTAAAATTAGCTCTGCCCTCCACTAAACTTATCTAAATAAACCGACCAGTTAAAAACCACAGTCGTAAAAAAAAGTATATACATGGTATTCTTCTTTTAAAATCTTCTCCGACACAAAAGTGACTACTAATCACAATTATTTTGCTACTTTGTACCAAGGACTGGTGGTATTTGATGGACATTGGTAGGGGCACTACCTTTCCACTTTCTCCCTCCTCCTGACCCCTTCTTTCCCCATGCTTTTGCCCTCTCCCTTATCTTGCCCTCTTCCCCTCCCCTTTCTTCCCTTCTCCTCTTCCTTTACCTCACTCCTTCTCTGTTTATCTGGTGTTCCTTTATACTGGGGATTACCTATTTGCAGATCCACTCCTGTTTCAATTATGTAATATTCTCTCAGAAAGCTTGTTTTCACTGATTAGTCAATGCAATTCATTACTGTAAATATTGTAGGATGTGATAACTATGATAGCAGAGAAGGGAGGTCGATATACATTCCAAGAGTATACAGAGCTAGTTAAACTTCATCACAGAAGTCATGCTGCTTTGTCTCCAAGTCAGTTGGAGAGACGCATGCAGAAGCTGAAAGAGGTCTTCTTCAAAACTCCAAATGGAGATTGTGATTCCTGAGAGATGAAGTAGTATTGAAAGGCAATGGATGAATGGCAGATGCATGAGAAGGATCAATATTTGCAGACAATAATTTCTGTTTTATAGTGCTTTTAATGTGCAATATATTTTTTTTCATTGTGATCACTATTTATTAAAGTAAATACTAAATATACTTTGAAACGCTTTGTTGTCCTTCAGATTTGAGAGGTGTATATGTTCAAGGTACTTCACATATGCATAGTTTTACTACATCTGATTGACCAAGGCATTTCACTTATATGATTGCTTGTCTCTTCAGGGTGGACTGAGGCATCAGTGAAATTGATATGTGTGTACCTTTACTGGACATTTGTTGGCATGTGCTGCAGATATTAAATTCCATCATGCAGCAAAAGATTTTAATGAAAAACTTTAAACACAGAGAATGAAGAAATGTAAAGGTAGTTCCAACCATGAACACTGTTCTCCTGTTACTGCTGTGTGTTTCATTACTTACAGTATGTCTTTATCATGTCACATTATCTCAACCTACATGTATGCAGCACCATTTTATTTTCATTTTTGAGATTGGATGAATTCCACATTCAGAGTTATCTCTCTTATAACACAACAGTGTCTGGGTGAATTTTAAATGGGGGTGAAATTGCTTGCAAATTTCGAAGGGTGAGAGAAAAAATATGTGGCAAAAGTAACCCCATATAAAGTACTACTGTATACTAATGTTGTCTAAATCTAGAGCATACACTTAAGTAATGGAAACCTGACAACCAACTGACCGGTTGCAGTAGCTCAGTGGTTACAGCGTTTGCTTCGTAACTGGGAGGTCATGAGTTTGAGCCCCGCTCGTGCCATGGCCGCGTCAAACCTAAGATGTAAACATAGGTAGTAATTGCTTCTTCGCCAAACACTCGGCATTTAGCAGTGAGAATCACGGGTCTTTCGGATATGACCTTAAAAACAGAGGTCCTGTGTCATGGCAGGCATTGGCATGTTAAAGAATCCTCACTGCTATGGCCATGAGAACTAAGTATAGGTCTAAATTTGTGGTACTTCACCTACTGCTGGTGACGTCTTAATATGAGTGAAAAATTCTCAACGGCACGTAAAACAAATAATCAATCAACTCTCGGGTAACAAATATATCCTTTCATTTACACACAGGATTTTCTTTTCCAAAATCTGTCATCACCTTTTATCCATATAAAGCCTTACCTACAAATAATTACAAATTCCATAATTTTTGCCTTTAAAGTTTCAAAATAAAAATGGAAATAAAAATAGTTTCTAGGACACTTGTAAGTTAGTTATCAGTTTTTCTTAAATTCAAGTTAGTAAAATTCACATGGGGCTTGCTGTGTCTTTGTGAATTAACTAGAACGGCCAGTTCACAATCTTTATATTTTAGACGTACAACATTAGTGCTAGCTGTTTGAAAGGTTGAAGTGAAAGAACATAATCAGTAATATCAATAGCATGGAAATCAATGAGGTCTATATAATCATCTTTTTATGACTATCATTTATGTAATGAAATGTTATTTCTCTTTTTTTAAATATCTGTGTGTCAGAAAGAGAGAAATTCACAATACCTGGATACTTGGTGCCCTTTAACCCAGGATTGAACTATCGACCCCCTGAAGAATCAAATCTTTTAGCAACATATAACTAGCTAGGCATGTTCAAAAACTTTGCTTGGTGACAATGATGGAATTTGTGGCATCCTGTCACATGCTATACAGTCATTGAGAAAGGAAATGGGACACATCATATAGTCAATTTATATAAATTTGTAAAAACAAGATTTGAAATATTTTTTAAAACACAGAGATTTTAAAACATGTCCTAAATGAAGAAATATTGAATCTAGAACACTGACAAGTTCAGAATATATGGAATACCCACTTCATACCCATCACCCATAATCGTATAATCGGAGAGGAAAAAAAGTTTACATATCCGGATATTAGTAGGTTTTCGTGACACATTTTAGTTTTACTACGTGTATTAAAGTTCCGGTAGTAAATGTTGCTCAGAATGAGATTTGTTAAATAATCGCTTTATAGTGAATATTCCAAATTGTCCTCTTTTTTAAAAAAGAATTACTATACATATTAGTACCTTATACAATAAAAAATGAAGTAAGAATGAAAGTAAGTGACATCAATGATGAATTTCATGCTATTTCATCACACTTTGCAACAGCCGATCAGAGGATCTCGAGGACTGCACTGCAGACTGCTCCGCAGTGCTCAGATAGATCGGGAGTAATGTAATTACTTAGTAAATAAAATATCAACATACTATTCTGTTGTTTACGATTGAATCTATAGTAATGGGTGAAGCTATTCAGTATTTCATCGCAAAGTGTGCAAATTTCAATTCACTGAAAACTTGCATTAGTTCTGAAAAGTGGGCATGTAGAGACAGGGTGCAGCCACCTCACCCCCGGGAAGTGTTATGTAAAGCAAAACAAAATGGAAAAGTGATTCTGATATTTAGTGTTAACAATTGTCATGGATGGCATGGGTATGCTGAGGTATTAACTTCTCCAGGTAGTCAAAACGAGGTAGGGGGAACATGTGAAGAAACCAATGAAGATACAGATTCCCTTCAAAAGAAAAATAGTCTTGAACACAGTCAAACTGATACAAGCACAGAGATCCAGTGGAAATACTTTAAAGTCAAGTGGTTTACAAACTATGCAGAAGAATTTGGAGAACAATGCTTATCATCAAAACTTACTGAGGATGTAATGGTAAATAATTCACCTCTAAATAAAAGTAGAAATTGGCAAGAAATCCCAAAGGAGGTTGGAGCAAAGTTGTGTTCCATGATTGATACATTTTATGCAGAACTCAAGGAAAAACAACAGCAGAAGTTGAGAAAAGAAAGAGAACAAATGCCTCCACCATTTTACAAATCTGTGGAGAATGTTTCTAGTGAAGAAACATGGAAGACAATTGTAAGTCAAGTGGAAAAAGACCTTGGAAAAGTTATCCTGGCCTGTCCTTTTGGTAGTCAAAGGTATGACGAATTCAGCTCACAGAATAGATCTTTATGAATGTCAGAATTGAAGTGTTATTAATTAGCATCATTTGTGTCTTCAATTACTAAAGTTTTATCATGTTTATGAAAAAAAATTATTTTGGAGCAGATTGTTTGAATGTCTAGAATTACACTGACTTCTAGAAAATGTGTTGATTTTGGTTTGTTTTTTATAGATTCAGGACTAGATTGGGCCTGAAATGTAAATTGCTGTGTTTCTGCTAACCCAATTGTATCCACTACCTTAAACATTTCTTTGAGACAATGCTCAAAAGATTATTATTGAATAAACATTGTTTTGAAATTGACACATTTAAGTACTTATTAGGTATATCACAGCATTATAGTTAAAAGTTACATTAATAGTGAAAATTAAGTTGTCATATTCAATATAAATGTAACTTAAATCCATAGAGATTAATTGTGATCGGGCCAAAATAAAATATATGTGTGTTTCCAGTTTCCTGACCCTTCCTGGGGCCTCCGTGGCCGAGTGGTTAGAGCATCATGCTCAAAATCAAAATTAAGGCCTCTCGCCTCTAGTCAGCATGAGTTTGATTCTCGTTCACACCGATATATGTGAGGAAGTGTGCCAGTTTACTTTCGGGAGGTCATTGGTCTATTCCCAGGTACATTGTATCTGGGGTCTTCCACCAATAAAAAACTAAACACCATGTACAGATAACTGAAAAATTGTTGAGTGTGGTGAAAAACAACCATCAATCAATCATATGTTTTTGCTGCCGACCCTAAATATTTTATTGATAAAATATATAAATAAAATAAAAATCTGGAATTTTCAGACCACAATTTTTTTCTTTTCACATTCAAGTTTCTCTGATTTACATTTCGACTACTATTGATCTTCAAAATGTTTGAAAAGTATTTGTAAAGTATATAGATCTGTATTCAGAGCATATCAAAAACTTTTCGAATAAAATGTTTTAATAAAATGGAATGTTTTACCTACCTACCATACCTAATTAAGGGAGGAGTGAAATAGGAAATGCGTAAATATTTTGTTTTGGCATCATAAAATTTGTGTACTCTTAAAATATAGTTTGAGAAAAAAATATAACTTACTTCCTACTGTGTTATCCTAATTTTGACTTTGATATTATTGAAAACAACAATTCATAATTTTTCACCATATTTATATTCAGGGTGCAAATATCTCAATTGTCATTAAATGCTTCATTTTGTGTACCATATATGCTTTTGAATGTAACGGCATAAGAATATGCATTTTGTCAAATTTTGATGTCTTTAAAACTCTTTATTTATGGTACATCATCATGTATACCAGATACAACCTTAGCACACCTGAAAGTGACACAGATATGTTTATAGTCTATCAAGCAAGGACAAGGGATATTCTAAGTTTTAATCCACCAAAACAAACAATAAAGGTAACTCATTAGTAATTTAATAAGAACCATGATTTATTTAATGGTTTTAAAATTCTGTATTTACAGAAAATTGAACTTGCAAATTTTTCTTTGCTTACAAACTTATGGTAAATTAAAAACTAAACTAAATGAGAATTTAAAGTTTACTTAGAACTGGCATTGACTTGCATCATATACAGACGTAATTAGTTAGAATTATTGTAAGAGATTTTTCAAGGGGTCAAGAAGGGCAAATTCAAACCCTTAAACAAGTAATAACTAAAATTATTTTTCTCAAACCATGAAAATTTAACACCATGAAATTAAACAAATTTATTCATGTATTATTTTTGTTAGAACAATGAGAATCAGCAATGTGATTATACCATTCATGAAATCTACCGCTACAGTGAGCTGCTTTTAAGTGGAGATGCTCGGTGTGTGGAAACGCTCTTTTTACACGAGGACATGGTTGTCAAAGGTTCTCCAGAGTGGCAAGAGCTTAAGACTGGAAAGAGACATTTTATAAATAGGTAACCGTTACAGTAAAATACTATTACAACTGCTTTGTTATATCAGAGGGAATAAGTGAGGTTCAATACTGTTCATATCATAAATACAAATTATAAATGTATTTAAAGCTCAATCTAATTAAAATTAGATCCTTTGATCCACTCACCTATATCGCTACACAAGGTAGTGATATACGTGAGTGGATCAAAGGATCTAATTTTAATTAGATTGATTTAAAGCATTGTAAATTAAGTCATCAAATAAAAGACTGCCCTTGATCAAATATAAAATGGGGGAGGGGATAGATTGCATTTAAAATCTTTCCAATTCAGATTTTAGTAAGGTGTGTCATTTATTCTTAGATAGCTAAAGGTGAGTAAAAGTAAGAGTATGTAAAAAATGACAAAGAAAGCTCATATGAAAGTCTTTATATGATGGAAATTCAAATTCCTTAGTTTGATATCACAGTTCCATGATGGAGCTAAATGCAAACTTCACTTTTACTGTTCTGTAAAAATATACTTGTTTATAATAATAATGATTGTTTTTTATATAGCTTTTTTTTCAGCATATGCTGATCAAAGCGCTTCACAATTCACATTATAACTTCAGCTTTTGTGTAAGTGTATGGGGGGAGTATAATTGATCATCACTTGTGTTTTACAAAGGAATGTTTTCTTTACATTGACATAAACAGAGAAAGTCTTGACAAGTATCTTAGAGATGCCCAAGGAAGCAGAGGCATTAAACAGCTCCAGAAATGGTGTCAAGAACATCCAGAAATAACTGTACTGCCCAAGAAGATGTGTAAATTGTTATATGTTATTGTCCGACTTCTACAAAATGCAAGGTGAGTTTTAAAGAAGAAAGATCAGTGATTGAAGAAGAAATTTCTGAAATTTGGACAGAAATTTTAATGGTTGTCATTGTCCAGAATATGTCTTAAAAACCATTTGTTCTTCAATAAGCACAATTTTTTTTATTTCTCACCATCCAATGTGCCCGTGCAGGTATTAGTCCTGTTAGGACAGTTCTAGTTCATAACACATTTTTCTTGTGCAGAGACATTGCTGTAGGAGATGATTTGCATGTCTACAGGGAAGATGGGAGTCCGGACAGAAAAGTTCTAATGGCAATTAGACAGGGAGAAATTCCAGTCCAGACAGCCTGGCAAATCATACAAGAGTAAGTAAATCTAGTTCACAGAGGAAATTCTATGCATAGGTGTCTCTCACATTCTGCAAAAATACAGGGATGCCATGCAGATCTTATTTCATATTTGGCAATTTTCTTCCTCATGACAGTGATTCTCCACACAATGAAATATAGTCCAAATCAGGAATCCTCAATTCTGTGAATTTGTTTACTTGATACAGTATTATCTGATGTCATCTAAAGATCACCCACAAAATTTAATCCCCATTTTTCTGTCATTGGACATATCTTATTATGAAATTAATGTTCAAGCAGTAGTTTTTACGTACAAACAAAAACAGGATCAAAATCATCGCATCTTGGTGAAAGGTATGGCCAGTTGTCCAGAATGTCATTTATAAATTTTGTATATTTCCTACTTTTAATGACCCTTTCAATATCTTACAGTTATTAAGATTTTGTATAAATTTACTTGAGTAAAACATTTCCAAATAGTTAGCTCACCTGAGCTGAAAGCGCAAGTGAGCTTTTCAGATCACCCATCGTCCGTCTGTCTGTAAACTTTTCACATTTTTGACTTCTTCTCCAAAAACAGTAAGCCAATTTAATCCAAATTTGGCACAAATCATCCTTTGGTCAAAGGGATTCAAGTTTGTTCAATTGAAGGGCAACGTCCTTCTCTAAGGGGAGATAATAGGGAAAAAGCAAAAATACATTGATAAATTTTAAAAATCTTCTTCTCCAGAACCAGCAGGCCAATTTCAATGCAACTTTGTACAAATCATCCATAGGTTAAGGGAATTCAAGTCTGTTCAAATGAAGGGACTTGCTTCCTTCAAAGGGGATCAATGTTTTACATGCAAAAATGTAGGAAAAAATCTTCAAAACTCTTCTTCTTCAGAACCGCTGGGCCAATTTCAATCAATCTTGGTATGAATCATCCTTCGGTGAAAGGGATTAAAGTTTGTTCAAATTAAGGTCCATGCCCTCTTGAAAGGGGAGAAAATCACAAAAGTGCAAAAATAGGATGGGGTCATTTGTAAATTTTCTTCTAAAGAAGCACTGGGCCAGAAAAGTTCCTATTTACACTTAAGCTTCTTGACATAGTGCAGATTCAAGTTTGTTATAAGCATGGCCCCAGGAGGTAGGGAGGGGTCACAATAGGGGATCAAAGTTTTACATACAAAAATGTAGGAATAATCTTTAAAAATCTTCTCAAGATCCACTAAGCCAGAAAAGTTTAAATTTACATGGCAGCTTTCTGGCATAGTGCAGGTTCAAGTTTGTTAAAATCATCGCCCCTGGGGTATGGTGGGGCCACGATAGGGGATCTAAATTTTACGTGCAAATATATAGAGACAAACTGAGCCAAAGTGCCTTAGGTGAGTAATGTGACCCATGGGCCTCTTTTTGCATATAAGTCTAAATTGGTAGCTTAACCCGAACTAAATCTAGGTGTGGCAATTCCCCCCTCCCCCAAATATACAGCTAATTCGATATTATGTGATACATATTGTCAGTTGTTTCTGTTTTCTGTCAATGTCTCTGTGGACTGGGAACTGCAAATATACGAGGGCAAGTCAATAAGTAACCAGCCTAACTTATTTCCGGTTGAGATCCATCTCTTCTTTTTCGATTTAATTGCCCTCCAGTGTGATGCACGTAGATCAACAATGTTCAAGTGCCATCAGCCCAGAACTTAAAAAGCCTGGGTCCTTTCCATTGACCCACTCCTCAACTGCCGTTACGACTTCTTCGTGCACGAATATCCTTTTTCAAGTTTGGGAATAGGATTAAGTCGCTAGGAGCTAGGTCTATGCGCTATTTTTTCCATCTGAATTCGCCTATCAGAGTATACCAGACTCCGAAATTTGTTACACATTTCTTTGTCGGTGGCATCCAGAGGGCGTCTAGACCTGGCTTCATCTCCTAAAGACGTTCTACCACGTTTAAATTTCCTTACCCAGAATTTAGCCTGAGCATAAGATGGTGCAGAAGACCCATAAACATCGGATAACGCCGTGTATTTCGTTGCCTGTTTTACCTTTTAAATACAAGTACCGAATTACAGCACGGTACTCAACTTTAGGTGAAAGGCATGGCTTTGCATCACTAGCCATGTCTGACATTCAATATCTTATTAAAGAATGACTCGATACGATACACTTTTGTACATAGGTATAAAACATGTATTGAAACAAGGCATGGAAATCGTGACCGTCTTGGTTAATCGGAAATGGGATGGGCTGGATACTAATTGACTCACCTTGATGTCTTTAACAGCAGTAGTTATACAATAGGATAATTGTACATTTTGTATTTTGATCGTTTTTGCACGAGTTTGTTTCGCAGGTTTTATTAGATATTTATATCACACATCAAATCAAAGGGAAGTTTGGATTTTAATATATCTAGTATGCATACAAAACACCTTCAATTTTATCATTCTGAAGAAAAAAAGAAAGCACATACCAAATGATCAGTAACAAATGTATATGTTTAGACCAATGCATCAAGTATTGAATCAGCAACACAGCTATAGCATCTTATACAGTTGTCATTTATACACGATGGTCATTCAAATACATAATGAAGTACTGTTGAGGCTATTTTGCTGTACTATTACTGTATATTATTGTCAAACAATCAAAACAGGTGTACATTGTTGGGTATCCAGTGTGTAAAGTTTGGTCACTTTCTGAGACTTGTATTTAGAAGCATTCTAAAGATTGCTGTTCTGTCAGGTTAAGGTAATCAGACTATAAACAGATAAAATGGCTTATTACGAGGCCGTCACCATGTGTACTGGTTTTGTTCGTTTATTGTATTTCAGTGTATGCTTACATTTCCAATGTTTTTGTCTTTGATATCTTAACATATTGTGTATTGTTCCTCCCGAATGCGCTTTAGTTGCGACAAATGCGCTTATGAATCTTGATAAATATAGTACGTCTATTTCACCGGATGGGAATTCCGATAGAAATGAAAGTAAAATGTATAATATTCATACACATAGATTTTAATTTTTGATAATACATGAGGGTATGAACTGCGACGTTTCGCGAGGGTACACATATTAGAATTTACGTAGGCTACCACGCACTAAGCGCCGGAATATATACTAGCATTGCATAAGACTTTGGGGGAGTGCCTCTGTGTTTTGTTTGAAATAACGTATGTTCCTGAAAAAGTTAAAGTTCTCCAAAAAATAAAATCCTATAAATTAAAACAAAGAGCTTTTTTTTTAATTATGAGCACTGTATAAACAGACATGTTCGTTTTACACGTGTGTCTACGCGAGTTTTTACTTCTTTTATAAGTGACTGTACACGAGCATCGTACTTTAGCTTGGACTCTAGGAGTTCATCGCTGATTAGAGGGAATGGAGGATAAGACGCCTGAGACTCTGCAAATAGTAAATACATGATTGCATTGTATATAAAATTGAACCAGTGTTAACTGCGCAGATTTAGTGAAAATAGATCAATATCTAATTTTTTTTTTAAACGCGGAATTACTTTGATATATGTAGTAATTTATTTTTCTTTTAATGTTTGAGAACGTTCACATCCCAGGAATCCATTCTTTACTTTGATCCATGAAGCGCTGAACACGTTTCATAAAGCACGTCAGCGTAAAGCATCACAGTTTATACCCTCATGTATTTTGAAAAGTAAAATTTAACACTTAGACGAAATCCCTCAGCACAGTACATTTCAGTATTTTTCTTTTTTTTCTTTCTTCCATATAGGTTGGAATCCACCATTTTGGATAGAAAAGACTCAGTTTTGGAAAAGACCAGTGACTGTAAAGAGTTTACTGAATCATGGCTTCTAAAATTACGACAGAAAGATTTTTCATCCTCTTCATTATTAGAGTGATGCAAGATGTAATCATTATTGAAATGTTTTATTAAAAAGCACTTATTTCAATACACAGCAACAATTATTTCACTCATTTCAATATAAGCAACAATTATTTTCAGAAATCCACTCATTTCAATACACAGCAACAATTATTTTCAGAAATCCACTCATTTCAATACACAGCAATAATTATTTTCTGAAATCACAGAGACTTTAAGCATTTGTATTGTTAATGAGAAGTTTTGAGTTCAGAGGAAATGTTGAACTCTTGTACTCAAGTAAACAGTTAAAGATATATGTATATTATTATTGACAAATGGATCAAACAGTGCTGTGCGGGTATTGCACATACTAAATATATTGCTGCAGACTGTAGATAATTGAACATTACGTGGGGCAACATCCGAGTCAGCAAAAGAAATGTGTAATATAGTGACTATTTTCTGCCCCCTAAATTACATTTTGATTGATTGCTTGCTTGATTGACGTCCCGTCGAGAATTTTCCACTCGTATAGAGACGTCACCCGCTGTAGATGAAGTACCACACATTTAGACCTATGCTTAGCGCTCAGGGCGGTAGCAGTGAGGGTTCTTTAGCGTGTCAACACCTACCACGACACGGGACCTCCGTTTTTAAGGACCCGTGATTCCCACTTCTATGTGCAGAGCGTTTGGTGAAGGACCAATCACTCCCATGTTAACGGCTCAGACCTATGCAATGTTATGCTTAGGAAAAACACCTTGTTTTAGAACTATTAAATTTAATTGTTATTATGACATAATTTAGTAATGACGTAACAAAAGTGACAAATATTTCATTACAGTTTTCAGCAAAACTACAGCATATCATACCGAGTTATTTTATTTTTGTTTTTTTAGGTTAAGAAATATACAATATAGGTATCATATGGCATACATACAGTGTATAAAATGATAATAGGCATGTAAAATTGCTATATGATTGTCATCACTCTATCATTTCTGTAGCCAAATGTGTGCAATACTTTGAACTTTTAGCATGTATTTTATAGGAAATGCTGGAAATAGCTCTGATTCCTGACATCATAAAAACTAATGTTAGCCCACGTATCTCATTGCAGAAAATTTACTTATGAACCATTTTGAATACCTAATTCTTTAGGAATATATATATATATATATATATATGTGTGTGTGTGTGTAAGTGATGACGTACCAAGTGTAGTCTTCATCAGACTTACAGCTGAATACGGTGGATCTTTTTAAAGTCGGATAGAAACATTCATTATGACTTTTTCTTTCCTATGTAAACCAGCGAATCGTTCGCTATTTATTGGATCAAATTAATTGAGTGACTTAAAAGTTAACAAAAAATATATGTATATATGATTCTTTTTTCCGTATACCGTCAAAGTATTCTCTTTCGAGAAGTGGGGTGTAGGCTATACACATCTATCTTACTTATTTACGTTTGAAAAAGGATAATTGCACAATATCTGTATTACTTTGAATTTAAAAGAAGTGATTTTTAAAAAAAACCAAAAAAAACAATCAAGCATTCTGAGTGTATTGCAGGCAATCGGTCGAAATAACAAAACTCAAACTTGATCTGTAACAATCCAAGACAAAGCCACATATCAAATTTCAGTTGATTATCTTCATCCAATGCGAAGAAAAGTCTGGAAAACCTTAAGGGACATAATTCAATCAAAAGTATGTCAATCGTAACGAAACTCAAAACTTGATCTATAACTATTCAAGAAAAAGTCATGTATAACATTTCAATGGAATATCTTCATGCAATGGGGAGAATAGTCCGGAAAACTGATTCGGGATGAAACGGACGGACCGATAGAGGCAAAGCCGCTAGGGGACTTAAAAACAGTAGTATATTTATCTAAAGGTTACGGCTATATTCACCTAAACAAGTATTTACTGTTTGTAACATATGTTCAATACTGATATCCCAGTTATTTGAAATAGCAAGAATACTTTTTACTTAACACATGCACCAGGAAGCTTATGATTGCTCGTGGTGTCCTGTCCGACATTTTAACACTAGTCATTTAGAGGGGAAAAACATGTACGGAAAGAAGTTTAAGTGTTAAAATGATCTGTGTAATAGATTGATTGATTATATATTGTTTAACGTCCCGCTCGAGAATTTTTTACTCGTTTGGAGAAGTCACCATTGCTGGTGAAGGGCTGCAAAATTTAGGCCTATGCTCGGCGTTTATGGCCTTTAAGCAGGGAGGGATCTTTATCACGCCACACCTGCTGTGACACGAAACCTCGGTTTTTGCGGTCTCATCCGAAGGACCGCCCCATTTCGTCGCCTCTAATGACAAGCAGAGGGTTCTGAGGATCTATTCTCACCCGGATCCCCTCAGGGTGAAGTTAAAAGTGTTCAGTTATTTGCGCACGACGGACGCTGACCAAAAGCTATAGAAAATGAATGGAGATTTTCTAGCGTATCACTCGCAATGAGTACATATCTAATAAATAACTTACTATTGTATTCAAACCAAAAAGACAAATAATAAATAAAAAGAGAGAGAGAGAGAGAGACTTGGCTAGTTGTGCCTACTGTTAGTTAGTGTGTTCACCTCAATGTAGTATTATTTTATGTCCTTTTTTAATGTATTTATTGTTAATTTACATACACATACAACAATAATAAAAGCAATAATTCTAGTTTAATAGTGCATGAAACATTTTTAGAACACAACTAAAATGTATTTAACCTATAGTTTGATACATTTGTCCAGCAAGAAAGAAAAGAACAATCAAACAACTGAACAAAGAAGAAAAATACCGATATGGTGTCACTGATGTCAAAACATACCAACACAATGATGAAAAGCTATGAAACACTTTACATCTTTTCCAGAAATCATTTAGATTGCAGGTCTGCACCTGTATGGCTTGCACTATAGAGTTCAGTGCATAATTACCAGTAGCAATCGAAACCTGAAAGTGGAGTAATTTTTGTAATCAATAATTAGGGTTAACAAGAGTGGAAAAAACTCATTGGTTAACATGAAAGTCGCACAGTGCGTGATACAAGTGCAGGGGGATATATCAACAACACCCAAAAGCATACACTGTAAAATTCAACAATAAACGTTTCTACTTCAGTCCATTTGGCACACAAAAACACAACTACTATTTACATACGCCATACTTTCAATCTTAACGCCGAAAACGAAAGTACAAAAAAAGCTTTTAAAAATTAAAGTAATAACTTTTGTTTTCAGTAGAACAAAACCAAAACAAAATCAACAACAACAAAAATTAAAAAAGAAAAAACAAATAGGAAAAAAACACACAATTACATGGGGTTTAAATGAAATTAGGAATTTTGAGAGTATGTATGGGCACAAGTGTAGCGGGAAATTTTTTTTTTTCCCCATATTACAACCTTGAGAATACAGCGATATAAAACCTCAACCACACGCAGAAAACTGTGCTGTAAATCGAAGTTTTTTTTTTATATGAGTGGATATGATCTCTGATCTGTCCCTATATTGTCCCAAAATGCTATATCTGGAGCTACGCAGATACTGGGTGCTATCGAGTAACGTGTATAATCACGGTGTTTAGTTGGGTAGATTTTCTTTGGTCATAGGTAGATTCAGAACTTTTCACGAACTGTTTTCTTAGCGCCCACATAACGAATAGTTATCGGCGTTGTCTTCTGGTATATGTTTGAAATCCCCGATACAAAAACGCTTAATTTGTCTCCCTTCTTCAACAGAAAAGTGTCGCATAACACGCTTTGGTGAAAAGACATAACTTCGGCACGTGCTGTGTAAGACACCTGCATCATAGGCAGAAGCTTATTTCCTTTATGTTTGTACAGCGCATGCGTTGTTTTGGTGACGTTATTAGTCACTCTGATGGTTGCAATAGTTGAAACTTCGTACATGCCTTTCTGGGGAATTTCAATCGCGTCCTGACTTACAGTGAAGTTGCCAGAGGTATCAAGCGAGTTATCGTTTGCCGTCAAAGCGCTAGGATAGCTGTCTGTACCTGAAAGAAGAATTTGCGTGATAATTTTGCATATCGTCGCAAGCCACGGCTTAATGTACGTTCTTCTCCCTTTTCACCTGTGGCTCTGCGTAAAATTTTCTCGTTTTTCATAAACATGCATAGCACATTTTCGGCCAATCGATGAGCTTCCAAGCACATGTTAGCCAGAGATTTCAACTGTTTACAGAATGCGAACAAATTACTCTTGACTAATCGGAACTCATGTTCGTCCACTTCCTCGGTAAACTAAGCAAAACAGAGCCCGTATGTATACAGATACGGCGTTTTCTACATTTAACAGTTAACAGGTGATCAAACGGACGTATTTGGGTAATATGATTTCTTGGCAAAGATAGTTTCGTTGTGTAAAGCGCGAGTTTTCATGACCGCGGCCATTACTGAGTTAAACGCGACTGCGCTAAACCAGATCTTCAATTTTAGGCTATGCGCAAATTTTATTGGTCAACAAATTACATCATTCTCGTCATGCATATTTATGAGAAAATTTTCACGCAGAGAGCCACAGGGGAAGAGGGAGATGAGCGTACATTTCAGCCGTGGCAGTGTATAGGTTTATTACAAGTATCAAAATATTGATAAGTATAGTATATATATTGATAGTTTAAGACAGTGTACGAGCCCTACCTGTTTTAGATCCCGCTTTTAGATAACGCTGAAAGGCAACCGTAGACGAATTCTTTGTTCTGTGTTGCTGATAGAACCACTCATTGTATATCTAATTAATAAAACATCATTAATCAAAGACTGATTCTTAACTTGACTTCAGCAAGTTAAATTTTCGACGAATTTTTGTTGATGGTGGAAATTTTAGAAGTAAAAAAAAAGATTGCCTGGGGGTGACAAAATATCCAGTGCAGTTCACCATGATATCGTGTGATTCAATAACATTATTAATATTGTGGATAAACACAATCGAATTTTTGCTTCAATGTTAGATTTTAACGTGAATTATCAATCCCTTAGTCATATCCTCATATCTCTGCGAGATCCACAATAGCGAGTTTGATAATAAATGAGTTCAAAAATAAAAATCCTATGTATTGTTATGTACGTAATTTTTATCATTATTATTATTTTCTCGCAGACATAAAATTTCATATCCATTGATTGAATAACCAACATTAATCCCCCCGGAATATGTCAATAGTTTGAACTTTTATACTTGTATCTATTACGACCTCGCAATAATTTTATGATTATCGGGATTCAATAAATATAATTTTTGTTCGAAAATTACTCGAAATTAAAATTTTTATTATGTGTTTAAATCTTGTTAACAATCTTTTTAGGAACAACTTCATGAGAATACAAAAGAAAAAAGTGTCCAAACATATGAGTGTTGCTAATATGCGGAACGGAAATTTAGGAATTAGTACCGAAAAATCGGGCCAATATGCTTTATTTTGATTTTAATCCAAATAAAGATTTTGTTTGTTTGTTTTGTTTTGTTTTATTTTGGGTTTTTTTTTTGGGGGGGGGGGGGGGGTTGTTTTGGTTTATGTTTTTTTTACAAGCGGTAAATAATTTTATCTCAAAATTCTATACCATGAATTGATTAAGCAAAGTTAAATGTTTGTATAAAAGTTTACGTTTTTTTTTTTACAAGAATCTTATAATTTTGGCATTGACAGAGGCCTTAGCGAAGAGCGACACCATAGGATAGAGAATGGAAAGAACACACAGTCTGACACAGAATGTTTACCCCCTTCACTTAGGAAACCGTCTTTAAAGCACATTACACATAATACTGGGTATGTGTGTATAAATTGCATTGTTCTTGTTACAACAGGGAATGAAGTATGAATAACACAACGATGAGTCATGATTGAACATCGTATGTTTGATTTTTTTTTTTTTTTAACTGAGGCAGAGTGATCGCTGCACTCCAGTCATACATATTTTTTATCCGCAGGATACCGGTACACGTACGAACTTTCACTTTGCAAATCGATCCTAATGAGGTCAACCTTTTACGCCCACCGAACTGCTTTAAAGTTTGATGTGATGCTTATATATGTTAGATTTAACATAATGTATTGTTATGATGTTTACAATAAAAGGGATTATGCACAGGTTCTTAAAACTTAGAAAGCCCTCTCCTGTGTAACAGTTGGTGACATGAATTCTTGTTTTGTATTTAACCACATGCAATGATATCAAAGGTCATATTTTCCATAAAGCAATGAAAATCATGACTGAAGATATACTTATTAAAAATTTTTACAGGTTTGTTGATATGTTATGTAAAAATACGACAGTAAACTCAAAAACGACCAGATCGTTTTATAAGAACAATTGTACAGTGGAAAATATATTTTTCATTGTCAGCAATACTAATGGAGTTGCCTCCCCAAACTAACACACGAGTGTTACACTATGTGTAAATTATCCACTTTAAAAATAGCTTATATGTGTATTTTACTTGGTGTTGAACTAAAATCAAATCTTAAAAATATCTAATTCGATTACCGATGAAAGCAAATTCGTTTTAAAAATGTTGTCGTGGTGAAAACGTTTTGAGACAGTTATTTTTGTTTTCTAAATGGGGGAGGGGATTGAAGACTCATATTTATTGGACTGGGTCATACAATCTTTTTTTTTTTTAATGGTGACAGTCAGGGGAAAAAAAGAATAGACTTTGAAAGGTTAAATTTTAATTCAAGTCTTTTTCAGTATATATTTGTTTTATTTTTAAAGCCGGGAAAATGGGGAGAGGGGTGGTACCCGTGCAGGTGCTTGCTTAATATTTTTCAACATTTATAAGTATGCATTAGCATGTGGTATACGGTGGATTCTGTTGATGACTCAGTAATTTCTTCTTCCCTGGTTCATGATAAGTCTTTCGATTTTAGAAAATGCTGACCTTCTCATTACAATTACATTTCCGTTCCGCCTTTTAGCAACACCCAACTGTATATACAGTGTTGCTTTCCCTATGTTTAGTTAGTGTAATCTTAGTGCTGCTTATAAAGCTTTGTACCTTGCATTATATTTTCGTAAAATTATTCATCCCCATCGTGGGGAAGGAAAGGACTAATTATCTTGAAATTTTTACACACTTATGTACTCTTAAAGCGAAAGTGTGTTGGCTACATTTATGAAAACGAAAGTATATATTCTGAGACTCTTACCAAGTAAACAAGCATTTTGCTTGAATCTATGTGTGGGCACTTTGAGTGTTCACTACATGATGTTGAAAACTTGCTCTCTGGTTGGTGTCCTCGTATTTTTTGCATTAACGAGAGAATAAGTAGTAACTCAGCACACAACAGACCAAGTAACAAGAAATTTAAAACGTTGAAATGACGTTCCTTTCGGTCAGAAGTATTTTTTTCAGTGTCTACCATCAATATCTCACAATCACTTTCCGGCATGCCTTGTTCTTGGAGTAGTGATTTTTCCTTTTTCCAAATAGCTTGTACTTGCTGTAAGCGCATATTTGCTCTTGACTTTCGTTTTCGATAACAGGAATTTGTACCGAAAGAGAAATAATCTATTATTTGGAAAAGGAAAGAAATAATAAGTGTATTACAGCCATCATTAAGTAGTAACTGATTAAAAGACATACTTTGTTGTAATTCTAATTTAAAGTCTATGTATATTGAAGATTAACTTGTTGTCAGAGGCGGATCCAGGAAATAAGGCTTGTGCGATTGCCCACATCAACCACGAAGTGCACTTTTCCGTAATCTACATTCTGTACAGGTGTTTTGTAAATGCACCGAAAAATCAAAATCGTTTATTATTGTTGTTCCCAGTATCAAAAAGAATTTACTGGAGTTAAACTGGATTGGTTTATTTATATGTAATAACAGGAAACCCCATTTCGGAAATCCCGGATCCGTCATATTGCAGAGCTTGCAATTTTAGTTGCAGGTGGTATTTAAAGATACAATTGAACAGTATGTTTAATGCTTATCCATGTGATGGTTGATTATACAGCAGGTGTCGGTCGATACCATAGAACATGAGTGGTAACAAAATTATGATTTGCAACGATGGATCGAGACTTGTATTGCCAATTTTTGCACATATGTGTTATTCGTGAACTCGTAGTAAACACATTTGCGATATACTATTGAATCGTCTCGATCTACGTATTGATAATAGACTGAATATCAGTCGTATGAATTATTGAACTTTTACATATACCCTACTTTATCGTGTCTTAATACCGTCATGTTCAAACCAGAAGAGTGTACAAATGAAAATTATTTTAAAATAGTTTTGAAAATGCGAGTTCTGCATTATACATTTGGTTGAAGTCGAATATATATAGTAAGTTTTAACACGATCAGTTATATTTATGTATAAAATATCACGTATGTACAGTGTACTTTGTACAAGTGATTCTCGTTACAATGGTACGTGGGTTATATGGTGTAGTATGTTTGTCTGTAGTCCTGAATTGAACTAACTTTAAATATAGCGTTAAATATACAAATTGCACACATAAATATCTACAAAAACATGGATCCATGTCTGTCAAATACATTTACATGTATTTCGAAGCATATCCATATGCTTTGAAATTCTTGTAAATGTTAACATCATCAAGATTAATTCAGTAAATTGTTATTTCATTTTAGCACTTACATGAAGGTATAACAGTTATCCCGGACGTCTTGTTTATCCCGCTCGCGCCGATATACGTGAGAAAGTTTGCCAGTTTACTTTTGGAGGGTCGGTGGTCTCTTCCCAGATACATTGTATCTGGGTTCTCTCCTCCACCTACAAACACTGGACGCCACCAGATAACAAGAATTGTTGAGTGTGGCGGAAAACAAACAATCAATCAATCTTGTTTATCCGGATAATTTTGCGAGGAACAAAGATTCCGGATTAACGAGGTCCCACTGTATTCTATTAGACCAAAACTTACAAAAGATTGACTTGCGTGCTTCGGCATATTACAGATCACTTCTAACTTTGAATGGACTTTTCTAAGCTCATTACTTGATAATTGACCTCGTTTGATGTTTTTTTTTAAAAGTGTTCCTATTCTGCTGTTCATATTGCCGGATTTTTTAAAGGTTACTCAGGTGACACTTAAAACTATTCACCATTTGTATAATCTACCGGTCGCGGTAGCTCAGTGGTAGTGCCTTCACTTCGTAACCGGAAGATCCCGAGTTCGAGCCCCGTTCAAACGAAAGATGTAAATATAGGTTGGTTGGTTGTGTATTATTTAACGTCCCTCTTGAGAATATTTCACTCATATAGAGACGTTACCATTGCCGGTGAAGGGCTACAAAATTTAGGCCTATGTCGGCGCTTATGGCCTTTGAGCAGGGAGGGATCTCTATCGTGCCATACCGGCTGTGACACGGGACCTCGGTTTTTCGGTCTCATCCGAAGGACCGCCCCATTACCAAAATTGTAAATTTCATGATCCCCAGCGTAGAGGTCCTGACCCTAGGACAGGGCCAAACTTACTATATGGTATTTATTTGTAAAAGTTTTTTTTTAAATATTTTCTTTAATGCTATTGATAGCAAATTGAGTGTGGGGCCAAAAATGATCAGTGACTAAATGTGTTAACAAATGAACATTTTTAACCTCTTGATAACAACCACTCCAATTAAATTTGTATGAAACATCTTTTGGAGAAGGGGGACACAGAATGTAAATTTCAGGTCTCCTGCTCCCCAAGGATTCTAGGGGTGGGGCAAAACATGTTAGGAAAAGGAATGTAAATTGGGAAAATAGGTCCTTTAGAACTTCACAGTTGGGGCCAAAACTGGAAAAACCCCACAAAGCTTTAAAAATCTTCTCTACTCCCATACATGTAGGAGAAAAACCAAATGCATGGTTATTATATCCATGAAGCCAAAATTGTGAAATTTATTGCATCTTGGTCAGGGAAATATGGGCTTATTAAAATGCTTCAAACTTGATCTTTCTTTTGTTGTAAATGAACGGGAATTGTATGCATATTTAGAAAGCTGTGAACAAAAGACTCCAGAATGAGGCGTAAATGCAAATATGAGACTCCCAGACAGGTCTATGTATGGACTATTATACCAGGTGACCGTTAAGGCTTGTGGGCCTCTTGTTTTGCTACACCTCTGAAGTTACTTTCAATCTAACAAGTCACCAATATTTGGATTTCACGGTCCATAATGAACTGTTCAAATCTAATGAATTTGATGTTATCGTATATTCCCTGATACTCGAGTTGACTTGTAATTGCATTTATCCACTGACAAGTTTCATCATCTGAAACTCAGCTCATTAATTTCCGGGATGTTCTGAGAATGTCTTACTCCAACTCCTCTTGGAAGAAATCTGCGACAAAAATGATACCTAATACAAGCAGGTTCACTGATTAAGTCAGATTGCGATACCAGAAACCTTACAAATGACAGATACTATGATAACACCAAAAGAAATGTAGTCAAGGTGACTGAGCGGACTTTATCAAATTAAATTTAATTAATAATGAAAGAAAATAAATGTTTGCATGTTTTGAAAGATTTCAGATATACATAGATAGAAGTATATGTCAACATTAGGAAATCGCACATTTTTAGAAGTACACGCTGTAATTTGTGGCAATTATTAATTAAAAAACAGCATAGCAAAAATAGTTAAAATTTTAATTACTCTCTCTCTCTCTCTCTCTCTCTCTCTCTCTATATATATATATATATATATATATATATAATATCATATATATAATAGTCCAATAATAAAAGTCAAGAAATACAAAACTCGAAAAACATCCCGAAAAAATCAAGGAAATGTTTTTTGAGTTTTTATTTCTTGACTTTTATTAATGGATATATTTGCTGAATCGAATACTGGATTATTTTTACATATTATATATATATATATATATATATATATATATATATATATATATATATATATATATACGATACAAATGACTGATTATTTACACAGATTATAAGCTTTTTCAGTATCAAATAGCATATCAGATTTTTTTATTTTACCCATTGAATAAAATTCTTACAAAAGATATATTTCTCTATCATGTGCAAAGTTTGAATAATTAAAAACAAGCATTCTGAGCGTATTGCAGAGTGCAGACGATACAAAATCTCCTACCTATAGGGTAATTCAGTCAAAAGTAAGTCAAGAATAACGAAACTCAATCTTGATATGTAACTATTCAACACAAAGCTATATATAAAATTTCATATGATATTTTCTTAAAAAATCCGGAAAACCTCAAGCGGAATGACAGACAGACGGACAGACATCCTGGGTCACTTTGGCCCTCCATACTGTTATTTAGAAGATTTTTACCTTCTTTGATCCCATGACAGGTGTTGATCCTGTTTTATAACCCTAACCTATCTCTATGATCTTGTGATTTAACTGAATGCATAACATGGATATACCTCAAAATCAATATTAAGACATGGCCTGGCCGTTCTGGAAAAGATATTTCAAAGATTTTCTGCATTCAGTTTTATCCCTGATTTTAGCCCCATCTTAACTCCAGGGTCCTGGGGGAAAAAAACCGAATTCAGAATATTTGCATATTTGATGATTTAGCGTGCCGCTGCTACACTTTAAAATTTTTTTTTTTTTAAAATTCCTAGATATTCTTATGTAAATCTTTTATTCCCTATTTAATCCAACCCTAGTCAAAAATATGAATCTGCACCATACTACATTGGAATGCTTGCATATTGATATATCTAAGTAGTTGTCGTTGATAAGAAAATTTTCAAAGATGACATGCATGCATATACCCATATAAAGTTTTGATCCCCTATTCAGATCCCATCCTACCGGGCCATAATTTGAAGAAAATTAAACTGCAGTTCCTGAGAGTGCTTGCATAATAATGATGACAAATCATGGCCCTGCTGGTCTCGAGCAAGAGATTTTTATATAAAATTTCCTCATACATTGCCATGTAAGAATGTGATCCTCTATTGTACCCCACCCTACCCCCGGGGCCATGACTTTTATAAACTGAAATCTGCACTACTTGATATTGGTTACATAGTGACACAACTACATTGTAACCTCCCCACCCACCCCCACCCCCTCCCGCCCGGATGGTCATAATTTGAACAATCTGTATTCTGCATTAACTTGGATGCATATCATTGTGACGAAACATGACCATGTTGGTCATGAGAAGATTTTTTAAAGACTTCTCTATGTACCCCCCATGCAAAACTTTAAATCCTTATTGTTGCTCCACCCTTCCCCTGGGGTCATTGATTTCAACAACTTTAAATCTGCACTACCTGATGATGCCGTACTATTAACATGGCGATATTCATTGCTTAGATGTTCATAAGAAGACAATTTTAAAGACTTTTTAGAATGAATTGTATGTCCCAATGTAAAACTTTATCCTCTACAGTGGACCCATCCTACCCCGGGGCTACAAATTGCATCCAATCCCTGGGGACTACAAATTGCATCCTACCCACGGGGGCTATAAACTGAACAAACTACAGTTTGCATTTCCTGATGATGTTTACATATTAATTTGACTGCTGTTCTTGGGAAGGTTTTAAAATATTTTTCCATATATATCCCCATGTAAAATTCTTATCCCATATTTGGCCCCATCCTAACGATACTCCCGGGGCCATGATTTGAACGATTTTGAATCTCTACTCTTTAAGGAATCATTCACATACACGTTCTGTCTTTTCTGGTCAAGTAATTTTTTGAAATCCTGAGAAGATTTTTAAATGATATCTTGAAATCATCCCTTTCAAAAGAGTTTGCTCCTTAATTTGAACAATATTGAATCCTCTTTACCCAAGGATGCTTTGTGGTAAGTAGGTTGAAATTAGCCCTGCTATTCTGGAGAAGTTGAAAATGAGTAAAGTTTACGAACATACTCTCTCCCCCTTTCCCCAAGCGCTATACATAGGTATCAATTTGTGGCACTTAAGCTTCAATTCGTGTCATCTCGACAAGAATTTTCAAAATTATGATACAATTTAATTAAAGGTTTCGTGACTTATGATTTTTATCTTTATAATTCATTTGGCTTTGATTTATTTTTTTTTCATTAAAATGGGAGTAAATTATATTGAACATTAGCAGCTCAGTTAGAATAATATTACTCGATATTAAATGAAAAATTATCGAAACGACGTGAAAATAAATTAACAAATGTTCCCAAAAATAGATTATAATGTAACAAAACAAACATGTCCCAAAACAAATTATTATCAACTGATATAATAACACTGTCTCCTTCATTCAAGAAAAAATCTGCATACTTGATGCAGAAGGGGAAAGAGTTTTCAAGATAACATAGCAGTTAGGCAGTATTAATGAAGTATGTCATAGATGAAACTAAATTGCTTGGTGTTTTCTTCTAAATCGAGTAAATATCAAAGAGGTAAATAGACTGAAGTTACAAATGTAATACAAAACACCAAACTGAAAATCGTCATTGTCTATTCCAAGTTATAGTAATCATTACATTTAAATGTTTGTGTAAGGTATATTTTTCCACCAAGAAGGATACAAAGCATCAACAATACCTTGCGTATTATGAATTATACAACAATAGCACTTTGCATTTCAAAACGGTGACTCTCTCGTTGTCTATTTCGTTTTTGTGGTTATTTTCTCTCTCACGTTTCAAATTACATGTATATTACTCTAACTTCAGAAGTCTCTACATAACAACGAAGAAAGTCCTGATGTAAATTTCAGTATAGAATGTTATGACCACTAAGTACAAGTCAATAACTCATTATCGGAACACCACCTTGTTGGACGATTTCAATTGACTTCTAGAGGCTCTTCTCTTTTATAGCACCCCCTCCTTTTCTGACCTTGCGGGGTACGCCTGATCTGCTTTGTACTTTTCTGACAGCCATCTTCTTT
Organism: Ostrea denselamellosa; assembly: GCA_024699665.1. NCBI lineage: Eukaryota > Metazoa > Mollusca > Bivalvia > Ostreida > Ostreidae > Ostrea > Ostrea denselamellosa. The sequence goes on from JAMZEH010000052.1 coordinate 4,143,300, forward strand.
GCAAAATTTCTACTCTCTCTCTCTCTCTCTCTCTCTCTCTCTCTCTCTCTCTCTCTGATCTATTGTTACAAGGCTTAATATAATGGAACTCTTTAAGATTTAAATTTATATTTGCATTGTATCCATACCTACTTTCTTTTCTGTTTAAACACCTTTATGCTGCAAAGTTTAGAATCGTGTTTTTCAGGGTAGATATATAAATATCTATTTGTATATATATTACCTTGGCGTCTCTTTCACTTTTTATAAAATGTGTTATAATCCCGGATTTCTATATAATGAAATATTCCATTGTGCCATTATTCTGATAATCTTCTAAATGTTCATTTGTACAAGACCTGAATGTTTGGAGGATCGGCAAAATCTCTCCGAATAAATAGCAACCCTCTTTGAACGTATCTCAGATATAGTTTACCCATTACTCTAGCCTGTGTACATTTTAAAACTATTTATTGTGGGTATCAAATAATTGAGAACCTTTAATTAACGTTGTAAACATGTCAGTCAAATATTTATTAAATATCATAATAACAGTGACATACTTTGTTAACGAAGAACAATAACCCCTGATGCGTGTTTACTTATATATGACGGCCCCGGTCGTTTAAACAGTAGTGCCTTTAGCCAGAAATTGGTGATTTAGGAATACTTGATCTTGTTTTGATAAATTTTAGCAATATGTGTACATACACTTTAAATAAATATCAAACAACAGAAAATTATTTGTTACATTATTTTGACTTCAAGGCTAACAAACTTTACAAAATAAGGAAAGATCCTGTTCTTCTCTGTTTATTTCGTGATATTAAATACAGTACAAGTCCCCTGTATGTCGTTGAATTTTCCATTCAATCGGTTTGCAAACATTCCTTTGTATTGACCTATGTATTTATCTACTTGCTTGTTAGCAGTACATCAGCAAAATAAGAATCTTTGTAAAAAATGTGTTTATGGATATTATTGTTACATAATCAGACCGTTACATATTGACTATTACATACTGACTGTTACATACTGACTATGACATACTGACCGTTACATATTGACTATTACATACTGACCGTTACATATTGACTATTACATACTGACCGTTACTACAGTCGCCGGATAGCTGAAAAATTGCTCAGGCGACTATAAATAAAACAAACAAACAAAAAAAACTGACCGTTACATATTGACTATTACATATTGCCCGTTACATACTGACTATTACATACTGACCGTTACATATTGACCGTTACATACTGACTATTACATATTGACCGTTACATATTGACTATGACATACTGACCGTTACATATTGACTATGACATACTGACCGTTACATACTGACTATGGCATATTGCCCGTTACATACTGACTATTACATACTGACCGTTACATACTGACTATGACATATTGCCCGTTACATACTGACTATTACATATTGACCGTTACATATTGACTATTACATACTGACCGTTACATACTGACTATTACATACTGACCGTTACATACTGACTATTACATATTGCCCGTTACATACTGACTATTACATATTGCCCGTTACATACTGACTATTACATACTGACCGTTACATATTGACTATGACATACTGACCGTTACATACTGACTATGACATATTGCCCGTTACATATTGACTATTACATATTGACCGTTACATACTGACTATTACATACTGACCGTTACATATTGACCGTTACATACTGACTATTACATATTGACCGTTGCATACTGACTATGACATACTGACCGTTACATATTAACCGATACGTATATATTAAAGTAGTTCCTTCATGAACTGTATGGCCGAAGCGATCCTTCTCGTAAAATGGGGAACTAATATCACCAAACTAAAAAAAAAAAAATGCTAGAAAGATTTTCCAGACCACCATTCTGTGTGATTTCGACAAGAAAACCAAATATACATTTAATACATGTACTACAATATTTGCTTTACAATTAATTTGATACAGTGTTAACCTTTTAGATGGTTTCTGATCTCTTCTCTCTTATTTTCTAGTCTCCTGAAAAGTGGCGTTTTAATTGATATGGGGTCAGGCAATAACTGTATTTTGACTTTAGATACATTTGTGACAAGTATATTTTAATGTTTTTCTCAACACCCGCCTCTTTTCAATTGAGCAATATCGGCATTAAATTGAAACGAATGTTACAATATATGATTGTAGTCATTTCCGTTAAAAGGGTTCAATATCCTCATGTTCAAACTCACACAGTCACTCACATAGCACCTGAAATAAGGTCTTGTACTCCTCGGTGAAACATGTTTTACTTTGATTGCTATCAAGAATATTAAGTTGTGGTTTTGTGATTCTTGTCTTTCGTAATAAAGGTGCGCTCGCGTTCTTCAATTGATATCGTGTGTTGTAGATGTAACTTTAGAATCCATAAGAACATTAGAAAGGAAGATTTAAAAAAAATAAAAATTAAATGCACTTGCTGGGGAAACTTCGGTGCCTCTTCACACACACACACACACACACACACACACACACACAAGGATTTAAAGTTAAAAGACATATATTGCAATATGCAATATTGTTGTACTTTGTGTGGATCTTAATCACTAGGTTTACAAAGAAATGTCCATCAATTTTTTTCCCTCCTGTATGGTTGGAAGATAATAATTCAAATTCAGCAATTCATAGTTATTAGTTCTATAAATTAATTTCTTATATTAGGACAACCCACACCAGATAATTTATGACGTGCATTAGATTTCTTGAATGAAATTGTCCACGTTTCAACTTCATAATACATTATAACAAAACTAAACTGGTTATTTAGCATTTTAATGGATAATTCTCTAATAGCGAAAAGTACACAGTAAAACAGATATAAACCACTAACCCACAGAATAACATACACAAATATGAAAGGCTACTTATTTCGTAATAAAAGACTCATTTCCATGTATTTAAACAATTTTATTTGTTCACGCATTTCCGTGTGAGCTGAACAGATATAACTAAGGATTTAAATTCTTGTCCCCTATACAACTGCACTATCAAGTTTTCATATCAACAAATACAGTGTGCAAATATTGATTCATATCGCTCAGAAAATGAAAAAGTTTAATGCAGCAGTAGCATATTAAGGTCAAAGTAAGTAGAATCTAAAGACATGGTTTATTCTTGTACATTACGCTAAAACAAAACAAATATTTAATTTTTTGCTTTACTAAATTCATCCATAAACACCCTTTCTGTTTTGTATGCAGAACGGTGTGAAAGCTGCTGTGTTAAATCATTCACTATCTCTAAAGGTTATTGGCGTCTTCGTTTTGATATTGATATTTTTATAAGTTCATCTGAGACAGACTGAAAGGGGGATCCCGATCTAATGTTTTTCCAGTTCGTCAAATCATACATAACATGTTCTTCAGCAAAGAAATAATTTGAAAGAATATCATTTTAGTTTAAATCGCAATTTAATGCAATATCGAACTGACGTGAGGCTGATTAAATATTGTAAATTTGAAGAGATTTCTTATGGATAATAGATTTTGCTACTCAATTTCAGGACATAGACTCCTTGGGTCTCTGTAGAACAAAAACCTCGATGAAATACCAAGGGTTAATAACTTCTGAAGTATATCTGATACTAACCCCTAGTTCTTACCTATTTTAGTTTACAAAAAGCTATTGAAAGTATTTACTTTCTCACCTTCTGAGATAGAGCCATGGCTTTTAAATGTATTACACATATATACGTCATTATTCAAAACTGAAATCCTGTCCACAATGTGATATTTTTTTTTTTGTCTCAGTGTAAAACAAATAAGTTGACGTAACTATTCGAACATAATATTGAAGTAAATATTCAATAAAGACCTTATCAGGAAAGATAATTATCTAACTTCAGTCACAACGTGGTGAAAATTGAAAATTAGCAAACTTTTCCCGTGTACCAAATGACAATACTGCCATAAGCATATAGCAGCAAGTGGGCGTGTCCGATCCGTGTATTTGTTTTTAACATTTAAAATATAGGAGTAAATGTCCCAATTGTCCACGTGGGGCTTTAAATCCCGTTACTTACTGGTTCAATTTCATATCATCGCTGTGATCTAAAGTGCATGGTTTGGACAAACGCTATATAAACTAAAGAGGAAACCCGACAGGAAAATTCCGATAAAACATTGTGCTTCACTTTGTCTCTGGTCGGATACGTTGTTCTTTCAGACAAGGAGTTTTTTTTTTTATCAGGACACACTGTATAAACTGATAAATAATCAAATTAGGTGCTGTTTAGGAATCATTATCATACCTTCCCAGGAGATTGTTCCCTACCCGTGTTATCTCGGTTCTGATAAGAAATCACCGTATATATAATCAGCTCAGATATGGAAAGCCAACAGATCCTTCGCAGCCAGTTTCCGGATGTCTCCAAATCACCAGAGCGGCAATCTGTAAGACCTTCCTCCGAGCCCATCTTCTTATCACCGAATGCATTTAAAATGAAACTCATGAAGAGAATTGTAGCGGTAGATGGCGGTACCATCGACAAAAAGAGTTTAAAGACACTTGAAACAAAGAACAGTGAGAAAACTATGAAAGCATCCATCATTTTTCCAAATGGAGAGGTTGGAACTTTGATTTCATTGGAAAAGATCGAGAAGAAGAAAGAGGAAGGCGAAGAAGACAGAATGTTTCCGTCTATCAATGAAATGGACTACTTCGATAACAATGGGTTAATGCATCCGCAGCCCAGGAAAGAGAAGCCATTAAGGCTACCTCCCATTTCGTTACCTAGGATTTATGAAATGAAACCTCTACCAATCTTGCCTACTGATTACAATTCTCTGACAATGCCACCTAAATCCGTTACGGATGAAGAATGGGAGGATCTTAAAGAGTGTCGTTATTTGAGACCTTCCCCCCGGAAATACAGATACTCTAGTGACCAAAGACTGCCCTGACCTGTTCAGATACAATGTCTTTTTATTTATTGAAGAAAAAAACAAATCGACAATGGTGCTACTGGTCTATGACGAACGGAGAGTTCTCCAGAAAGCAGATTGTCTACCGTTTCATGGTAGAAGTTGAGTTTAAAACTCTTTTGAGCTGATCGTAACAGTAAGCTGACGACGTGCTGTATATTGTGAGTGTAATTTATGACGGGACGATTTTACAAGGTTGTTGTTAAGACTAAGTTAAGTGGTCTAAAGTGAAATTGGAATTCACAAAGTCTTATCTGAAGATGATAAATGCCAGTTTTGAAGTGTTGTCTCGAAGGAATTAAACCAGAAACATTGAATAATAGGAAACTAATAAAGTCAATGTTATTGAAAGATTACTTTCCTTTCTTCAGATAATTAAGACTCATATTCATCATGCCCATGCTACTAACTGAGTGCTCATACACAAAAGATGTGATGCTTTTATTTTTTGTAAGATTATATCATTAAAGGGTTTGTTTTCCTTTACCAACGTGTTTGCCTATTTGTTGTCATTAGAAACATGCTCGTGCATACCATCATATGCGGTATGAAACCAGCGACAGGCATGTCATAAATGCACAAAGCAAAGTATATATATGAAGTAAGTTACCTATGCCAGCTGGTTCAATTAACCACCCCCTTTGAAAGTCTTCCTAGGTTTTGTTTATTTTCCTTTATCTATTGTACTATTTTTTCGATATACCTTTTAAATTAAAACATTGAATTATTTGGATTTTTTTCCATATCTTTTAATTAAATCATTGAATTATGCTTAAGCACGATCGACATACATAGGAGAGGTTTGTGGTGTTTCACAATTCATACCCCATGCAAAGACATACGCTCTCCTTGAGGAGGGGTGTTGGGAGGAAATTTTAACAAGTTTTGTTTTTAATCATATAACGCATTCCTCAGATAGCGATATATTTTTAAATTAAATGTACAAAGTTTTACCTTCATTGAAATTGGATCAAGTTTTAATCGCTTAATGTATACGAATGTATGATTCAAATGAAGCGGAAATTAGACTGAAAGAAAGTTTCATTTCAGATGTCATTGATTGACTTTGAATTAATTTGATAAGCACGAATGAATAAAAGATATTCCAATTTTACTTGAAAGTTACTGTGCAATTTACGGAATATTAATAATAATAAAACTTTTATCAAAGTTACTTTTTAATGGCTTAGCAAAACTAAAAGAAATTTATAATTTCGTCATTTTTCCGTTCTGTTTCCTGTACATATTTTCAAAACACAGATAGACATTATATTACATTTTCACTTGTCGTCGATCAGAGTTAGTTTTAACACATGCTAGTTTTAACACGTTTCATTATGTTAACATGACAGTGGGTTTCAACCTCTGTCACGACTTCACAACCAAACACGCACTCGTTACAGTTCATTCTAGTGTGGACTCCGTCAAGTCTGAGCGATGGCAAATTTGAATTCTAGGACATTGTTGAATGTAGACTGAATTTGATTTCCGTATCAAGATAAGTCTATTGATGAAATTAATTGTATCGAAATCGATGGTGTTTGAAATGTACCTGACAGCTGTGACGTCGATTTTAGGTATTGACAATGGTGAAATCGTTTTAAAAATCACTGCATATCACTTATAATTACTTTAGAAAGGGAATGGGGAAAAAACCCACCAATTAAAATAGAACAAGTACGATTTGGTTCGGTGCGGATCTCCAAATGGGGCATTTTGTCTATCATGTCAGTCTTCCAATATTTTGATTGAAAAATTGAAAAGGATCAAACTTATAAAAAGGAAATCAAGATATAGAATGTCAAAGTTTATTTTAAGACGAGGTCGTTGTATCGTACTTTTGTGACATGGGGTAAAAGAGGGTAAGTCTGCTGTAGATTATTTTTCTCATTACAAAAACAGATGTAAGAAACAGCACTTATTAAATCTATGATTTGTCATTATTTGATCTGAACCTGTGACCAGTAAGTTGTAAATCCATGTCAGATATCATAAGTGCTAATGAAATATAACCCCGTTTTGTTTAATTTTTTTAAAAAGCTTTAATACATGTACATGTATATTGTTAAATAAATATGTTGGTGTCAAAAGATTTATTTATTCTTTGAGTTTATAAAGGCTATTTTATAATACAGGTGAAACAGAAGGGGACTATAGCTTTCCTCTTCGTCACTCTTCCCCCACCCACCCCCCCCCCCCCCCCCCCCCTTGTCTGTCAGTCAGTCTGTCCAACTTAGTTTTCCGCACTTAAATTTAGCATTAATTTATGTATGTGGTTTACTACTGTACAGTTGTACGTTTACAGATCAAGTTTAAAGGACACATCACATGTTTCCAAAGTATACAAAAATATGTACGCATTTTGTCTTTCTTATGCATATAATAATCAATTTTAATAGTTGGTTCGCCGAAATACTGCGATAATTAGTCACAATACGGATTTAAATCTAAGACATAATTTCAAAAAGTCTCGTTAATTAGGTAGTCACGTGGTTCAATGACGTCATATTGCGTCTTTTCTCGATCAGCTGTTTGTAAAAAGAGTGTTAGATATTTTGAAAAACTAACTTTTTATTCACCATGAACAACATTCATTCGATGTTGACAAATTTCCCCGAGCCTAAACATTCAAATCCTATATCTTTGAGTCACCGGTGCATGCAAATACCCAAATATATCGAGGAAAGCGAGTATGAAATCGGCAATTGCGAGTAAATAATGTTTACACGGGTCGCCTTTTAAACACTATTTGGTAGGGTCATTTCTTTAAAAATGTCTATAATTGGCATTGTATTTATAATAAATTGTGCAATTATTATTTATTTTTGGATCAGAAAAAATATATGATACACATATTACATCATTGACAATTAATCCTACTGAATGTCACAAGTGTATTTCGAAAAATATGAATAAATTAAAAAAAAAAAAAAAAAAAAAAATAAATCATAATCCTTATTTTAAAAAAGCAGTGATATTCTTTTTTTTTTTCTTTTTTTTCTTTTCTTTTTTTTTTCTTTTGTTTTGTTTGTTTGTTTGGTAATCTACATGACATTAGCAAGTGTGAACACACCATTATAACGTACTGCATTTGATTAAAAAAAAAATAATAATAATAATAAAGCAACGTAATTCAATTAAAGTTGGGAATTACAATATTTAATTTGGTATAATTGCAAGTTCAATTATTTTCGATTTTGTTTTTAAATCTACGAGCTGGTAGAAACAGGTACCACAAGTATATATGTTGTTACAAAGTAATTTTTTATTCTCGATGTGCGAGCGTGTATTTTGTGAAATGAAGACCAGAACAAAATGCATACACTGCATGACTAGCTTTACTATATATGTAACCATTTTCTCATAGTTTAACTGGGTGCTGCTTTGGAAAGTACATGAACAAAGACCGGCGACTGTTTCTTGACTTTTTTTAAATATGGCAAAGTCCCGACAAAAAACTACACACGTCTTTTCTTCACACCTTCTTTCGAAAAATTGAAGAAAAAAATCATTCTACATCGTTTCTTCTGACAGTTAATACACCCCAAAACGGTACAAAACACCCTAATGCAGTGTTATCCACAAGCCGTTAAAGTAATAATTGACTTTTTGTTGATTAAATCTAACATGTTTATGAAAAGCTTAACAATTATTTTTAAAACTTCTCGCTCAGAGGTCGCATATGACGTCACATATAATGGCGCGTAAAATATCGAAAGTTATGCATATCGCAAGACTTGAATCTCGTCACTTTCAAACTCGAAAACTACGCAAAATATTTCATTTAAAACACATTTGAAGTCATTTTGGGCATGGAAAGAATTAAATTTGCTTAAAAAAAAATCAAAAGATTAGAAACATGATATGTGTCCTTTAAGTTTCATCACTGAGTGATTTTTACGAGATCTCCACGTAAGCTCAGTGGTAGAGCGTTCGCTTGGTAACCGGGAGGTCGTGAGTTTGAGCACCGCTCATGCCATGGCCGCGTCAAACCTAAGACGGTAACATAGTACATGTAGTGACTGCCCCTTCGTCAAACGCTCGGCATCATGGGTCTTTCGGATATGACCTTAAAAGCGGAGGTCCCGTGTCGCAGCTGGCATTGGCACGTTGAAGAACCCACACTGCTACGGCTCTGAGCACTACGTTTCAATATTAGTGAAAAATTTTCAACGGGACGTAAAACAAACAATCAATCAATCAATCAACCGGACCTTTTTCCATTCTGTTTTAACTTAGGAATTCGAAATTTTGACATGTAGTTACCTAATGAGTAGATTAAAAAAATCAAGTTTCATTTTAAAACGATTGATCTATTCTAACAAATATTGTAAGACCGAGTTTCATGGTGGAATTCTTGAAGTTACGTTTTTCGCATTTTTTCACCATTTTTGATTTTGGAAGCTGAAATTTGGTATGTGATTTACAACTGTATATTTACAGATCAAGTTTAAAGTTTCGTCACAGTAGAATGATTTTTACGAGATTTATAGAACTTTGTACCAGTTTGGTTTTTCGGACTTTTCTCTACATTTTCTTAATTTAAGAAACTGAAAGATATGTGGTTATCGAATGAGTAGATATATTTAGTTTCACCTTTTGCTACAGTTAAATTATTCTAACAAAAATTTGTGTAAAACTTCGTCTCATGGTAGACTGAATTCTTGTACTCTGTCAAGTTCTTTGAATTTTGTGATAATGTAAAGCATGCCAGTTTGTTACAGAGTTCGTCTGATTGGCCGTATCTATTTACATAAAAGATCGAGATTATAATATTTCCTGGTATTGATAAATAATATGCGCCCACTCGTCCAAATATACATGGTCTGCATATAATGACATCCCTCGTGCTCTCAGAATGCTAATTTTTCCAAGATTTTGTCAGTGAAGAAAATCAGAATACGTCATGCTATCGATTATATAAAATTGTAAACTACAGCAAGAGACGGAATAATTTTTATGACAAATCTGGCTCAGGTGCTGTCATGCAAGTACGTATGTTCATAATCTTAGTGTAAAAAAAGTCTGACTGTGGAAAAAAATTAGTGTCTATGTTCTAATCTTTATCAGAGACATTTCCATTATCTGAACGAAAAACAATACCACTTCTCAGGATTTTGATCTGTAAGATTAGCTGCTTTTTTTTTTTTACAACAAAACACGCACCTGCACGTGAAATGTTTACAGGTGTATCTTTTAAGTAGATTATATCTGTGGTTGTTCTATATGGAGATAATTACTGTCCAGTTTTCTGCACACTGGCCAGTACAACAGTTATCAGCAGTATTATGGTTCAGTTTCGTACAAATCAATAGAAAATTTAGGTGACCTAGTTTATTAAGTAGATTGTAGTGTCCGTTGTCTTATTTATTAACCAGATAGCTTCTGGTGACATAAAATAATTTAAATGGGTTAACATAGAGAGGTGGGAAAACTTATCTACTACTATTTGAGCAGAAGAAGTACAAGAATCACTTTAAAATCTAGTGTTGGTACACGTGTGTTGTACTGGTATAACAGCAAAATAAATTACACTGTAAGAAGAGTCAGCAATTGCGAAATACATTTACCTTATCCAGTAGCCAAATCGAGGTTCATTCAACATTGAATCAATGTTAATTTTCAGACGTTGAAACGACGCTGAAAATGGGTTGGTTTTGAAAATTGAGATGACGTTGAATTTTTGATGTTGAAGTTTGGTTAATAATTTAGGTCAAATTTATGTTGAACAGAAATCCTGTATTGTTTAAAATCACTGTTATTGTAATTCAGTGTAGTTCTTTTTTTATGATCCGTAAGTGAATCTCACAGCTGTCACTTATGTAGCACCAGATAGTATCAAAATTCTAAACACATACGGTAGTTAAAAACAACGTTAAAGTGGATGTTTTAAAGCAAGAAAGATTAGAACGCGTAAATGGAAAATGAAATATAAACGATACGCATCAATAACAAATTAAAGAACTCGAAAAAAAAAAATTAAACAATCATATTCATTTAGCATTATTTACAAAGGGAAGGTAACAAAAGCTGGCCATAGTGCACGTACATTACTCTTATAAAACATAAATTTTCCACAGTTATGTGCATTATATTAATTATATATTTCTCGTGTGAGATTTCAAACGAAGACTGGGGAAAATGATGCCAATTTTATATGCGTGTTTAGGAGTAAAGGTGCCAAATGACGCCAGAAGAAAATCTAACAGCTATGGAGACAGCGTCATTTACATTTCCACTTACGTAAAGAGTAAAGTTTTGATGAAATCTTACATGATTATTTGCCTTCCTGCTAACCCTGTTTCGCGATTTGGACCTCATTGTTTACTTTCGTCTTTTTCACTCTATGTCTTTCCCCAAATTTATTCACAATGCATATTAGGGTATCTCACCGGGTATGGGTTAATTTTTGCACTGATTAACTCGTCTTCCTTGAGATAATCATTATCACTTCGCTCATTGTGGATCAGCTTATTAGACAAAATGTCCCAATTCGCTCCTTAGGAAACATTAATTAACAAGCCAAGAACAATAAACAAGTAATTTTCAATGTAAACACGTCTGTAGATTTAGTGTTAACTTTTTTAGCTCACCTGAGCCGAAGGCTCAAGTGAACTTTTCTGATCAAACCTTTCCATTATCCGTCGTTGGCGTCATTAACTTTTCACATTTTCATCTTCTTCTCCAGAACCAAAGCACCAATTTCAACCAAACTTGGCAAAAAGCATTCTGGGTGAAGGAGATTCAAGTTTGTTCAAATGAAGGGTAATGTCCTTCTCTAAGCAGAGACAATAACGAGAGAGAGAGAGAGAGAGAGAGAGAGAGAGAGAGAGAGAGAGAGAGAGAGAGAGAGAAGTTATTTAATGTGGCTTGTCTCTTTAATGTGCCAGAAGTATCATCGTCATCAGACTCACTTCGCTGATGTCAAATCTATTTTCTAAGACCTCATGTCGCTTTGAAAAGGGAGATTTATGTGAGACATGTAGATGTATAAAAATGATTATCTTTAGGCATCTATATAAAATTTATAATTTGTCCCGAGGAAGAGATAGTTCGTCCCAACAGTTTGACAATCTAATGGTCATTATATATATATATATATATATATATATATATATATATATATATATATATATATCTGTGAGAGAGAGAGAGAGAGAGAGAAAAAATTATTTAATGTGGCTTGTCTCTTTAATTTGCGAGAAGCATCACCGTCATCAGACTCACTTCGCTGATGTCAAATTTATTTTCTCACCCCTCTTGTCACTTTGAAAAGGGAAGTTTAGGTGAGACTTGTAGATGTATAAAGATGATTATCCACCAAACATCTGATGTTTCATATAAAAACAATAAATTCCTGAATATGCGTGACTGATCGCCCTCAGAACGTCCATAATGCTGAGCTGCCGATATATCAAATGACTGTAAATGGTGTCTGACGAGTGATGTTACTAAATCGATGCGGGAGTGTTTTTGGTTTATAGATGGTTGTTATTGTTTTCATTCACCCAAAAAAGAATTTAAATTCTGACTTTTAGGTATTAATGGAATGTTGCTTAATTTCTGGCCCAAACTTGTTCATCCTTATATAACGTTTATGGCACTGCATGAATATGTTTTACTACATAAAATAATGTTTTACTACATAAAATAAATAAACAAATAAATGAAATAAATAAATAAATAAAGGAGAGGATTATTAGAGAGCGGAGGTTGAAAAAAAAATTAAAAGAAAATAATTGAAAACTTTGCATACGTAAGCAATCCATGTATCAATATAAAAAGATAAGCTGTGATACAGAATACAAAGACAGAGAATACGCTTAAAGAATATAATAATGCTAAATGATAAAAGTTTGGTATGAGAAACTATGCATCGCTGATTCAATATTTTGCAAGTTGGGAGTTTGATCACCTAATATGGACATGTCGTGCAAATAAGACGAAGGGGGGAAATCTGTTCTCTGCAATTAGCAGAATTTTGGTCATGCCATTACATACTGGTAAGGTTTTCACGGTAAAAAAAAAAAAAAGTCGTTCTCCATACTCCACTTGACATTTTACAAAAATATTTATTTGTGACAATATTCAGATGCAATGAAAGAAAATGAACATTAAGAATCCCCAGGAACAAAATGTCTGTAAAGAAGACATCATCATTCTGATAAGAGTTATCCCTCTTACCAAGCTGCCAAGTCTGCGAAAGCCAGCATTCAGTCCTGTGAAATCTGGAAGGTGGCGTCATTGAAAAGCAGGATATAATGCTAAGTTATAAACAGAATACCCTTACTTATATGTATTTTTTTTCTAAACACCTTATTAAAGTGTTTGGTTGGTTTTCGCCAGTACTACTATACCTCTTAATAATATACCGGCATTCAGCTTCCGTTGTCTTTGGGTTGTGCTTAGAGGGTTAATAAAGTGTGTGTGTGTGTGTGTGTGTGTGTGTGAAAGATGGCATAATGTTTGGACTTTCCACTAATTGTACCCTTTTATACTATATAATCTCTCACACTTCACGTGTTACAAAGCGCAAATCACACACACACACACACACACACACACATATATATATATATATATATATATATATATATATATATATATATATATATAATCATGTTATATACTTGTTAATCGTATATGGGTCATATGGGTAGTTTCTAAGATTTTAAAATTCTTTCCAACTTTGGAGCCTTTGGACCTCATCTTTTGCCACTTACATTTAACTGCTCTTCATGATCTGTTTTCTTTCATTATTGCATATTTTTGTAAAATGTAATTTTTAGTTAGCTGTAGTATTTTTTGTTTAATGTTATACATCGGTATAATGTATTTTTGATGGTATATGTGTTAAACTAACCGTTGTACATTTTGTCAATTATACTTAAAACTGTACTTGGTCTCAATCGGTGCATTTAAATTTTCACATGTTGATTTTGGAATTTATCAAAATATCAATTATCAAGTGTTGTGTTATAGTACGTATATCAAAGGTATCTGGTTTTGAAAAGTGGATGTATAAATGTATATTATTTCGCATAAAATGGTTATTTGAAAAAGCTTCATTCTTTAACAGACAAATTGAGACTGTCCTTTTGCAACAATCTAAGAGACTATGTGTGTAATGACACAATTTGTGATATCATAATGGCAAACACATACTGGCATGCGCTTTCGTAAATGTCATTCTCTTTGTAGGAAGTCATCTAACTTTGTTGTTTTGTCAGAGTTGGATAGACTCCCTCTCCATTGTGATATTGTTAAATCTATTATCATATATTTGCTTCGATTGGAAAACTTAGAAACATATATACTGTTACAAGGATTTTACATGAAAACCATAAGCCATCTTGCTATGAATAACTGCAACAAATTTTGAAGAATTTTCCCCAACTTACCAAAATTAAAACATGTTAAAATAATCTACATGAAAAGATGGAGGTAAATTACACACATGCATTCTTTTTCAAAAATGCTTTGGATTTAGAGGTATTCAGATTTGATCAGAGATTTTGATCAGAGCAGAAGTTTGACTAAATTCAGAATTATCACACAAGTTGCATATTGAATTGAACAGATACTAGGATACCCCTTTGAACATGAACATGTTAGAACTATAGTTGTGGAAAGGTGGGGGGGGGTGAAATCCACTGTTTCTTTTGCTGTGGTAAATATGGAGAAGAAAGAGAACATTTACTTGATTGTATTTCAAAAATATAAACTAACTTCTTTAAGCTAAACCTTCAACAGAAATTTGTATGGTTAATGACCTATGAAGAAAGGGATATTCTAAGGGATATTTTGGATAAATTTGTATGGTTAATGACCTGTGAAGAAAGGGATATTCTGGATAAATTTGTATGGTTAATGACCTGTGAAGAAAGGAATATTTTGGATAAATTTGTATGGTTAATGACCTGTGAAGAAAGGGATATTTTGGATAAATTTGTATGGTTAATGACCTGTGAAGAAAGGGATATTTTGGATAAATTTGTATGGTTAATGACCTGTGAAGAAAGGGATATTTTGGATAAATTTGTATGGTTAATGACCTGTGAAGAAAGGAATATTTTGGATAAATTTGTATGGTTAATGACCTGTGAAGAAAGGGATATTTTGGATAAATTTGTATGGTTAATGACCTGTGAAGAAAGGGATATTTTGGATAAATTTGTATGGTTAATGACCTGTGAAGAAAGGGATATTTTGGATAAATTTGTATGGTTAATGACCTGTGAAGAAAGGATAAAATGGGTATATTCATACTGAAGAACTATAGCTAATATTATTTAAACACTGTCATATGGTTTATCCCTATAAATTGATTAAATCTGGACTAGACACAGGAAGAATCTATAGCTACACATGATCTTAAAAGATTCCTTTACATTAAGCACTGTCCCTGGTGTCTTGCACATTTGTTACCAGATTTAATACACTTATATTGACAATTACAATCCTGCTTTGGATACAGGGAGGGTCCTGACAAATATAATATCAAAAGATTCTCAAGCACTGTACCCTGGTATCCTTTGCAGTTTTGCGATCAACTTTTAAAATGATTATGTATATTTATAGGTCACAGCAGTGATACATGTATTGCACCACACACAGTCACATTCTAGCCTCCTTATATTGGTGCCTTCTCTGCACTCGCAATCAGTCTGAATTGTATTGTGTGAACAAAACTTGGTTATATATGTATGTCTTTTATAATTTCTAATAATTCTATAATTCTCATTCATAAATGTTCTTTGCCCCTTGTGAGTCCATAATTGGTCAATAAATCATATATCGTAGAATCAATGTACTCAAGGCTTCAGTAAAAGAGAAGAACAACTGGAAATATAATCTCTGTAAATCATTGTAAAATATAGAGAGGTTCTTAAGTATCAAGTCAGCTTTAAAAAAAACACATCTCTGTGCATCAGGGTCTAATCTCCTTTGTCGTCATCAAAGCTTATTTCAAGCAACCGACGCAGATGTATTGCGATATCAACATAAATCGGTTTATAAAACTGATCAAATTTCATCGTGTAATGCAATGTTCTACTTTTGAAATTTGCAATTAAAAATTCGAGCTGCATGTTTTCATGGAAGGATCATCAAATAAAATCTGCAAGAGTATTTGAAATTCTCAATCATTTTGAATCAGTTCCTTTTTTAACAAGTTTCCAGTTTAATATACCGGCTGTTATCACGAGCACCATTCGATGGTGCACTGAACAGTGCTACTCCCTTCGATCGTGCAGTATATTACGTGTACAAGACTGATCACAGGACCATATGAAATGTCACTTGTTATGTAATCATATTATGAAACTATCTCAGTGTGATCACCACGGTGATAACATACACGTACAATTATTACAGGTAACACACGTCAGTATATTTCTACAACTATATCTAAAATATGAACCATGATGTCATTGGCATGTCCCTCTATGATCAGTTTTGTCTCTTCTCAAAATTATGCTCACAATCTAACCTACATTTATAGCTGTATTGATAAGCAGTTTTATAGGGTCACTGTACAGTCACCAAGGCACTGACATCACTCCAATCCTTCCTGCTCAATCGTGCTTCTTTCTAGCGAGGAATTATCCTTTTTTGACACACCTTGGAAAAATTCAATCAATTCTAAAAGGAAAGGAAATAGTTATTATAAACCCGTCAGTATTAATCATTCCCCACCTGTTAATATATGATAATGTTAGTTTCGTTTTATATTGAATGCGATGAAGATTTAAGGCTGTCCTAATTAATTACAAACCCATTTCATAACCAGGATATATTGGAAAATACCGTGGTTTTTTTCAATGTGCTTACTTTATGTGCGAGATTGTGTGCATTAATTAAAAGTTACATAGTAAATTTTAACATGCCTATCCCCTTCGTTACAGCAGTATTGAGAAGAATCAATAACCCTGTCTTTTATATTACTGTAAAATTTCTGTTTGAGGATCGGTCGCACGTACACATGCAGCATCTGTATCAGAAAGATCCACAGAAAATAGCACACGAGGAAGAATACACTTTTCATAATGTGTATATGCTCCAATTTTTAAGTTAGATAAAGATATCAACACTATGGAATTCTATGAATAAAAAACTATTAAATGTGCATATATATATATATATATATATATATATATATATATATATATATAACCCGTGCTGACTACGTGACTGCGTGACTGCCTTAATAGCATACCACGTGTTATTTTCCTAGAAATTTTTGGATCTTACTCTTTAGTGTTTTACACATTATCTAACGTAACGAATGTACTGCGATGCGGCTTTGATACTATATCTACATTGGATGAATTTGATGTCAAAATTTACCAACGCCATTGTCTTTCTGACTATCTGACCATGTGTGGATAAAGTGAGCGCAATGATAAGGCCAATCAAAGAACATTGGAAATGTAAAGTATCACGTATACACTAATCTGACTTACATATGATCACTTTTTAAATCGAGGCAGGCTACTGACAAACAAGTTGATGTCACGGGGGTATCTACAGTCTCGTCTAAAGTCAGCAAATTTGGCAAATTCTAAGGTTGTTATAACGATCTAGTTTGAAAGTACAATTTTCCAGTAGCTCAAATGTTGCCTGATGTGTTTTATACCAATTGTGGGGATCCAGGTTGTTAGAATAGATCCTCAGTACCCCTTGCTTGTCGTAAGAGGCGACTAAATGGGGCGGTCCTTCGGATGAGACCGCAAAAACCGAGGTCTCGTGTCACAGCAGGTGTGGCACGTAAAAGATCCCTCCCTGCTTAAAGGCCATAAGCGCCGAGCATAGGCCTAAATTTGCAGCCCTTCACCGGCAATGGTGACGTCTCCATATGAGTGAAAGACTCGAGCGGGATGTTAAACAATATTTAATCAATCAATCAACCAATTGTTAGGCCGTTCTTGGCACATTGTCACGGTTTCTGACTCCGGATCACTCCGTTTACCTGATCGCGATATAGGGCTCACATATGAATTATGAATTTCCCCTAGCGCTAAACGCCAGTAACATCCAAATATTAAAGCGGGAATATATGAGGATAAGTACACGATCCGCCTATTCATTTAACGCGGGGAATATAACGCCAGCCGACGTAATCAGTGTATTGTCATATTACATTTAGCTCTGACACAATTGAAAAGAAACAAAATTAACCAAGAAATTTAAATTAGTAAAAACGTTAGTGTAAAAACATATATCGTATATTTTTATTTACTTATTTGGTTTTTTTTTATTTAAAGAAATTCAACAGCTCGTTCATTTATTTAGTCGTATTACTGTTTTTCTTACTGACTTGCTAAAAACTGCCACACTAATTATAGTTATACCATCCATTTTGAACAAATTGAGTGTTAAAATTGTGAAATGCACTCCAGAGTTTTGTATTTTGGGCATTCCAAACTAAAACAGGACTAACAGGAGCAACTTATGAGTAAAATAAATCGCGGCGCCCATTATGGATGACGGAAATTTCAGTGACTTTATGTAGAGATAATCTCTTTTCTTTTGCTGATTTTGACCTTTTTCTTTTTACATACGTGTCACTTTTAGAGCTTCGCTCGGTACTATGCATCACTTATGAGGCAGTTACCGGAAAATATTAAACTTAAGCGCCTCGGAAAACTCAGTAAAGGTGTTGTTCCACCAGGACACTCCCCTTGTTCACAAGTCTGTCAATGCCATGACTGTCATTAACGATTGTGGCTTTAAATTGATTGAGCATCTGTCTTATTCGCCTGATCTCGCTCCATCAGACGTTCATCTATTTCCAAAACTGAAAATGGCCATTCCCGCCACCCACTTTAGTCAGATGATGATGTCATACATGCAGTGAAGGACTTTCTGAACGTCAAGAAACGGATTTCTCTACAAGTGGCATCGAGGCCCTTAAACACCTCTGCCAAAAGTGTATAGATACTGAAGGGGATTATGTTGAAAAAATGCAATATGTCCGCCAAAATTCAAACCCTTACATATGAGGCTCACAACTTATGAATCAACCCTCGTACTTACATGGAAACACCATAACAACAGTTTTGTTTTGTTTTGAACATATCAAACTGATTGGAGACAAGTTCTTTCAACTTACTAGCTCATTTCTTTACTCATGCACTTTTGTGTCAGTGAATAATGTTAAATACCTTGGATGTACCTTTACATCACAACTACGCTGGAACGAGTGTGTAAGCAACATCTGTAACAAGGCCAACAAAATCATAATCTTCTTGAAACGCAACATCACAGCAATATTCCAGACTTCATGAACATAAATATATTTTACCAGAATTAAGAATGATGCACTTTTCATTGTTTAGAAAGCTTTCATATAAGCTTTGTATGTATGTAATGTAGGGCAATACGACAGGATATGATGAACAAATAACTGGGTACCCATACAAGTGCTATAGATATTACTAATGTTTAAAAGACATTAAACCATATAAATATTAAAATAATGTTGTTTTTATATTCTCACGATATTAATTCCAGTATTGTATATTTGCAGGGGCGGGTCCAATAGAAATTCAAAATGGGTGCTCGACCTAAGTTTATATTTATTTTATTCGCCCAAATGGGGGAGGGGATGAAGACCTCAAAATGACAACCCCCTCTAGATCCGCCATCGATTTGTTTGATATTGACGGGGTGATTTCTTTGAATGGCCTTGGTAAAAAAAAATATCCTTCAATTTTTTTTATTATAATATCAGCGAAAAAGAAGGGGACTTTTTAAATTGTTTACATGTGATTGTATTATGACAGCAATGGGGTTGGTGATCCTATAATCTCTTAATCTTTCCCGGGTTTTTTAAGGAGAGGAGTTTGATTTGGAGCACTTTCAATTTGGGGAGCTGGGGAGACATTTGTTTTTTACAAAAGCAATCTCTAGTGTTGAATTCAAACTATATAGCATGAGCATTGACAACTAGTACGACTATTCAGACAAGGGATGCTTCCTCCTCCTTTGTATCATAACTACCTCGACTTGCCTTCTAGGGTTCTATCAATGTTCCCAATTGCACTCCATGTCACATTAGAATTATTCATCTTGTATTTATTTTCGTATTCTTACTTGTCCACATATTCTGTGGTGAGCCCCTTAGTTTTTATTTTTAGTCATTTGTAAATACCCTTGTTGAACCTCAGTTCACTGGGCCTTAAACCCGCCAGTCCGTGCATTATCAGTTTGGACTCGGCAGTCCAGAGGGAAGAACGCATTTATGCTTTTCGCAGTCCATGTGACAGTGTAAATCATCCAGCTATGCCATAATTGTTATTCCATGTATACTTGCTGACTCTGGGGTGAACCGGGTCCAGGTTTTCTAAGGTGAGGTTTATTATTTCTTAATTTATCTTCATTTCATTCATTAGTTCTAAAACACCCAGTCTTGATATTCTTACCGTTATTTGCTACGTTGAATTTAAATGTTTATGTTTAGAAACACGTGTTTAATTCTTTTATAAAGTACGGAGTGCTATTTTTGGTCATGACCGGTTGTCCTATGAGTAGTAATATGCAACATTGCATTTGCGTATACCTGTAGTAGTATTTTGTGAGTATTAAAGCTAAGTGCTTTAAAGGGAGTCTTCAAGACTGTATCAGTAATTTATGTGTATTAGTAATTTGTGTGTATTAGTAATTTGTGTGTATCAGTAATTTGTGTGTATCAGTAATTTATGTGTATCAGTAATTTATGTGTATCAGTAATTTGTGTGTATTAGTAATTTGTGTGTGTAAAGCTTATGTGCTTCAAAGTCTGTCATCATGACCATGTAATTACATGATAAAATGTGTAAGTAAAGTATGGTGTGTATTTGTGTAAAGCAACTGCTGCTTATGTCATGTACTTAACATTGTGTATGTTGGTTCGGGTCCCTTTATGGCCAGGATGCACAATCTGTGTGGAATCATAGGCCAAGTTCATCAGCGCATGTGCCATTGGAGGACATTGCTACTGAAACTATGGAAGTGTGAACCAGTTTGAGACATTGCCAGACTGGCGCCTCGTGTTGACTGGACATTAGGACAACGAAGAAAGGAGAACCATTTATATTTGTACCGATTCAAACTATTGTATTAAATATGTGAAAACAGTGTAAAATTCTTCAAAGTCTTTGTATTCAAATTATTTCCGCTCGAAAATCTGACACTCCATGTGACTGATATTCTCTGTCGGGATCTCTTATTCATTTACATCCACAAACACCTACTTTTATGTTTGCATATATGGTAAATAATTCATACTTCAAAACTTGATTAAAGGATTACTTTGTCTAACTTTTGTCTTTCTGCTTGTCTGATATGAAAAAAAAATACAATGAATATACGTACACCAGTGTACAAAGTACTCGTGCTGCTATAAAAAAAAAAAAGTATATAAAAATTGTGGCTTGTGATGGGACGCTACAATGTAGCTTATCGATTTACCTTTGAATCAATATTGAAATTTTAATAATCCAACCACGAAACTGTATGGAAATCGTATGTTTTATATCAACTTTTATATAAATTCAAAATAAAGCATTTCCTAGCCTTGTTTCAACGAAAAATAAGTTTAACGTTGAAAATAGTTTGCTTTTTCGCGTTGTTTCAACGTGGTAAACCCGCGATTAGTTCAACGTTGAAAAGGTGCTATCATATTTCATAATGTTGAATATTGACAATTTGTTATATTAATGTCGAAGTTTAAACTTTGAATCAACATTGAATTAGAGATTCAACAACACTGCAAAATTCCTCCTCTTACATGGGAATTTAATATCGCGAAATGCCTCATGGACGTCAAATCGCGTAATCATGAATTCGCGAGTAGTCTATTGATAGTTTAACGTGTATTTCAGTACTATAAAAATATAATTAAGCGACAAATTTTATTTCGCGAGTGATGCTTCTCGCTAAATTACGCGATAAATTTCTCGCGCATATTTAGGAATATACAGTAATATTTTCAACGTTGAAAGAATGTTCTGTACTTAAAGGCAATTTCAAAAACCCCACAAAGTTGATAGATACAAGAAAATTCTAAGATTCAAGCGAGGGAATATTCCATTTGAGAAGTGGTTTGTGTTTTGTTATTTGTGCAATACACACAATCAAATTGTAGAAGCAACTTGCACAAGACAAAACCAATATGCAATACCTACCTTGGCCTGTTATTTTTCCTATACCGATGGAGTCCACTTTCTTTAATTCTGTTATGACAATGCTAGCCTCTTCTTCGCTGAGCGGTTCCTCACCTGCTGTAGTGAGTGTACTAATGAGATCCTCTATAGAGATTTTGACATTATTCACGGATTCCTCACCATCCGTGCCGTAAAGTTCTCTAATGGCTCCCACAAGCTGTGCCTGGATCTCTTCCCTTGTGGTCCAGTTATCTTTCATCAGTAATTTGAAGTCATCTTTGGTTATGTATGCTTTTTCAGCTATAGATAACAAATATTTGATTGCACAAACTGAAAGTGCACGATTCAAATTCAATTCATATTTGAAATTTTCTTGAGTTAATGGTTTTTTTTATCAATGTTATTTCAGAAAACTTGAAGGAAAAAAATCTTAAGAATTATCCTGTGATATCTGTAAGTTATTGACTAAATATTATGAAATATGACCACCCGAGGTCGTTGCACGGTAGAGGGAACCGAGCATGCGAGGTTCGCTTCTGCGCAACGACTGACAGTGGTACATACTTTTAAGCTGAGAAGCGCACATTCGTTTACATTTCGTTAGCAGAGGAAATGCTTACGTCCATCATCATTTGTGTTTGGGAATGGGGGTGGCCTTTTGATACATATTTTATGCATTATGCTTGAATTACAACCCAATTTGAAGAAAAAACAAATGTACATTTCCTGTATTTTGTAGAAAGTTATGATGCCATTGTTGCATTGTCATGGTTTATTATTGTTCTTTGACTGTGTTGGTTCAGAAATTGTTTTATTTTTATTGCTTATATAAGGTCCAGCTGTATTATGTTTTCCAAGTGTTTTCTATGAATGTAATGCAACCTACAGTTAACAATCAATGGCTTTAATTAGAATGCTTACCAATGTGAAATGTTCCACAAACTGCTTGAGCTGTCCTCAATTTAGTTTAAATATCCTACACATGTTTATTTGAGGTATACACAGAGTTAAGTGCATGGAGGCTGACATTGTATGACATCATCAACAGTGAAGTTGGCGCATTAATTTAAAGTTATGCAAACTTACCTTATACCTAATAAGTGTTATTGTTTAGTTAAAGATGCCCATAAATGATAAGATTTAGTTATGATTCAGTCTTTCGTTGTTGTCATAACAATCTCATTTTATTGCTATTTAAATTGGAACTATTTTCTTCATGCCCAAGGATATATTTTCTTCCTTATTGGTAGTAAGGTCACAAAATATAGTGCAGTGAATTCAGCATCAATTTGAATCAATTAACTAGGACAGTTATTCAATTATATCTATTGAGTCATTTAATATTACTTTCTATACCATTTTTGTGGCAAGTTAACATTCTTATTGCATAAGTGGAGATAAGGTTTTCCTGTCAGGGGATTGTCAGGAAAATTTAGTAATTTGATTGGCTAATTCCTAGCTGCTGAGACTGTATTTTTTGACGTGAAGAAATTAAACATCTAATCTATAAAGAACTTGCGACTTTGAGTGATGGGAGTTATTAGAGGCCAACCTGTTACAGTACGTACTCAAAACGTTTTATAACCTTTAGGCCAGGGCATTTACAGTGCGGGCTTTTTGGTTCAGTAAAAACTCGGGTATTCTTTTTAGAATCTATAAGGAAAAATCTAAAATATGTAATAATAAATATGTACTACAAAAAGCTGATCCACAGAGTTGGGTCACATATTTGATAGGCGCAGATCATCAGATGAAACGAGAAGCGGAGCAAGTTTAATTGATGATCCGTGAGATGTAATTCAACTCTTCGGACCAACTTGCTGTCTAATGATAAATTTATCATATACTCCTCTATGTATTTTAAACACATGTTTATTAGATAATGAATGTATTCCTTACTGACAAAAAGATAAAATTGCTGTTGAAAAACTTTTTTGGTTTAGAAAGTCTTGTTTGTGACGCTGTCAATTACTTTCCACGACGCGAGGCTCATGAGCCACATCGCTAACCTACCGATGTTCAGCTATTGTGAGTTTTAAAAGATTTTTTCCAGTCTTTATTTCCATGAAAAATTTTTACTCCATATTGTGGCACCGATGCTTGAATTGAATCCATATCTTGGTAACATTTGCAGCTGTAAATAATTTAGTGTGATCCCTCTACTCTTGAAAAGTATTTATTTAAATTACTTTCCCCTATATTCCCATATAAAACCTTCCTATTGTATGGCCCTACCTCTCAAGAAAACAAACTTGAATCTTAACTACCTGTAGATACTTGCACATCGATATGACTAGCCATGGTCCTATTGAGATGAATATTATTGAAAATGTTTATAAATTCGCATATAAAATTGTTATCCCCTATTGTGGCTCCGCCCTACTTCACAGTTTACAATTTGAAAACCTTCAATCTGCAGCATCTTGAGATTCTCGCATATCATCATGACCAAATATGGTCCTGTTGTTCTAGAGAAGAACATTCTTTAATATTTCCCCTATATATCTGTATGTAAAACTTTGTTCCCCTATTATAGCCATCCGGACACCTCGGGCTTTTCAGTGGGGGAAAAAACCCACCGTCGTTTTTTCCTCTGAAAGGCGCGAGGTATTTCGGAAGCTATTGTGGCCGCCCCCCACCCCACCCCACCCCACCCCACCCCACCCTTCCCCTAGGAAAGATTACTTGAACAAACTTTAATCTACTCTATATCAGGAGGATTTCAAGTGAATTTATTTTAGCTTTTCTGGCTTAGTGATTCATGAGTAGATTTTTAAATGCCCCCACCCTAATTTTGTCTTTTCTTGATTACCCTCCTTCACCCTTTGAGTTTGAAGGAAGATGACCCAACTTGAATCCCCTTCATCCAAGGATGATTTGTACCAAGTTTGAATTAAATTCGTCCATTGATCCTGGAGAAGAAGATGAAAATGTGAACAGTTTACAGACAAATGGACGGACAGACAAAAGCTCACTTGAGCTTTCTTGTCAGTTGAGCTAAAACGTGTGTTGATACATTGCAATGTCATCAGTTTTAGAGAGAGACGTGGTCTGTGATGGTGATCCTGAAAGTCGGATCATAACGATATTGACACACGAATTATTGATGGGTATATAAGACATATATATCATTACTCTAGTAACTTGACCCGAAGAGTCGGATCGTACTATATGAATTTAACAGTATCAAAACACGTACCATTGACTAGTATGTAATAATAGTATTTGAAAATCGCTTTAGTGAGTATGGGAAAACCACATGGTACATGATTATATGGTTCAAATATATGTATTCAGAAATTTTTCATCATGGACCCAGACGTCGTTGGGTACAGGTTTTTCCTTCGGTCTCTTTATCGGTCATTGTGGGCGGTGAAATATTAATAAATTTATTTAATGTGATGCTATGGCAAACTACAAATCGAGTTACAATGTAACAGAAGCAAGAGGTCCACAGGCTGAGTATTAGTTACATTATCACTAGCCCCAAGCTCTGCGAAATCTATGATAATTAACTCTTAATACAGTATTTAGCAGCAGTATAAAACGAGATACTGTCGTAAGACAATAATACCCACACGCAAGTATTTGCCTTTAAATATATTTTCTTGCTGCATATGTCAAGATGCACTGAGTATTCTGTTGGGCAAGTGTACTGGGATCATCCCTAATCCTACTACATAATTGTTGAAATATATCTAAAACAGGTAATGACCCCTAATCAATGTATATCTCTGCTACAAATATCAAGATGCATTGGTTATACTGATGGGCAAGTGTCTCCAGAGTCATGCCAACTTCCATGATTTTTTTATTGTTCAATATCTTTAAAATGGTTGAGATTCCATCTATATTGTTGTTGCACATGACACAACGTACTAAGCATCAAGTTTTTGTTCGTCGTTTTTCCCACCACCATTTGCCTTTCAGTATGAAAAAGAAAATTCCGAAAGAAAACAAATATGTACATTTTATGGGCATCACCAATCCTCTCTCAAAAGATGACTTAGCTACTGAATAAAATGAAAGAAGAACTCTTGGAACCAGGTTTTTCTATTGAAAAAATATCGAGAAATTTTATGTGGATGAAAAGTAGAGGATATGTACAACAATATTTCGAAATTGAAAACGTTTATTTATTCATAAAATGCAGTTTCAGTAGGAAGTAAGCTGAAAAATGTTAAACCCCTGCTGGACTCGAACCCGCGCAGTTAACATACTAACTTACTGAGCTACTCAGCTCGGCAATAAAAATCTAAAAGGAATAGAGACATATTACTGATATTTATATTTTCATTCATGTTTTAAAAGGAAGTCGGCCATTATGACGATGTAGTATACCTCCTTAAGAGTTCACACACACACACACACACGCGCGCGCGCACACACACACACGGCCTTCCATGCACTTTCAACAATTCAAATTTTAAACAATCGAGAGCTAAAAAAAAAAAAATTGAAGCTTTGAACGATTTGTTACGGAGAAAACTGTTGGAAATAAGAAAACAAAACCTATTTCATTTATTTAAAGACTCTTTAATGCATGCATTAATTATATGTCTATCACATAGGGAACTTAAACTAAAGCCCCTGTATTGTTGAAAAAACAATGGATTTTAAAACACAAGAAAAATATAGAACATAGGATACTCTTGGCTAATGAGAACAAATAGGTGCAAAGTCACAAACCGCAAACAAAGGATTCTTTTACTGGTGTATAGATGATATGTCCCAAGATGCTTCAAAGGTTGATTAATAAATAATGAAGCAAAATAGAGCTTCAGTTTTGATTTCTTTTATTTGGACTAGTGATTAAATGTTATGGGCTTAGTGAATTTCCCAACCTTATAGAAATCCTTTGACTAGTGAATATTGAGAGAATCTTATTTCGTGGGAACGAAATCAGTTTCGTGGAAACGAATTTTATTTCGTGGGAATGAAGGGAATGAATTTTAATTCATGGGAATGATTTTATTTCGTGAGAACGAATTTAAAAAAAAATGTCCACTTGTCCTAAACGAGCCACCGTGCAATGCTGATGAAAGACTTTACATAATATAATAAACATTTTATTAATAATATTTGACCATTTTGGACCTGCCTAGGGTTCACAATTCTGTTACATCTGTTTCTGCTTTTCCTAAATACTAGTATGCAGTTAGTTTTATATAGTAAAACTAAAGATAAAAACTAATAATCACTATGACATTTTGACCCCACCCTGGTACAAATTTAAAATGTTGGTAAAGGGCTACCTACTCCTAAACATCCATTTAGTTTCAATTTAGTATCAATAGTACTAAAGAGGATGTCATTTAAATGTTTTACACATAAACACTATATGCTAAATTTGGACCCGTCATGGAGTTGGGACCTCTACCCTGGGGATCATGAAATTCACAATTTTTGTTGATGCCTTCCTTAGATTTTCTTACAGATGTAAAACTGCAATGAATATTTTTGAAAATTAGTCTTTTTTTGTCTTTTTTTTTTTTTTTTGCAATTTTGCCCAGCCCCTAAGGCCCTAAGAGTGCAGGAGTCCTGAAATTTACAATTTATGCCCTTCTGGTCCCAAACATGTTTCACACCAAATTTGAAAACAATTAGAATGGTAGTTATCAAGAAAGAAGTTAAATTTATTAAATTGTTTATGCATGATGGACGCAGACCAATAGAAATTTACATACGATCTTTGTTGTGTTCTTTGAAAACTCTTTTGACGAATGCTTCCGATGGGCAAAGACGTAGACATTGCAAAACGGATCTAAATCCATCTCCATTGAGTAATCCTGTGTCCGGATCCGCATACATATAGAAATATCGATCCAAGCCTGTAAATATGTAGATATAGTTACTTATAACAAAATCTACATAATATATTTTTAAAGTAATTCACATGACATGATGTGTGTATATGAGAGAGGGAAAGAGAGAGGGGTTATATTTAATGAAATAAACATCTATCTGATTGTATGTGTAAATAGTTTCTCCGTTTTATAAGATGTACATTTACATCAATATCTTTACCAATTACAATGATAGCCATTTCCTCATGAATGCGATGTAGTTGTATACAATGTGCGTATGAATCTCGATAAACGTAGTACGTCTACTTTGTTGGCTGGGGATTCCAATAGAAATGAAGGTATATAAAAAATAACTTTCAGTTTTTAAAATACATGAGGATATGAAATATATTTCACAGTACGTATTTATAATATTATGTGGAAGTACAGAAATGTCTAATTATTTAATCATCTGTTCCAAACGGTATCAAATTTTTCATTATCACGATTTTTGTAAGAAATAATTTGTGTTTCGTAGAAAAACTTTAAAACTATTATTGTAAAACGCACGCGCAAATTTTTCGCTATACACCTTGCTGTATAAATATATTTTAACCAAAGGACGAGAACATTTTGTATACTGTAGTTTTTCTCCACAAAGACTATAAGATTATTTCTTCGTAAAAACTAATTGAAAATTTGTTCTTTGTTCTAAATAAACTTAAAAATCATCAAGAAATGATTGAACATGTTCTATATTTCCTCCTCATTGTGTTTTTTTTTTCCACAAACTTCATTAATTTTTTATATTGTAACCACTAAATGTAAATGATTTTAGCTCACTCCATGTTGTTTTAAATGTTTTACACATAAGCATTATACACCTAGCTCCCCCCCCCCCCCCCCCCCCTGTAGTCAGAACATCTACCCCGGGGATCATAGAATTTACAATTTTTGTAGAGACTCTCCTGCTCAACATCACTATGCATTTAATTTTCCCTACAGATATCCAGTTGTAGATAAGAAGATTTTGAAATTTGGTCAATTTTTGGTTCGAAACGTTATTACGAATTTGTCTTCCCATAAAAAATCTTTGCATTTCCCGGTGCTGCCATTTTTGTTAAGTTAAAAATGTTCAATCGTTAACGCACGACGGACAACGGACGACGACGGACGCCGAGCAACATTGCAATAGATCACCCGAGTAACTCAGGCAACCTAAATAAATCTACATAAATAATATCATTTATATGTCTGATATTACTGTTAAATAGTTGTTTGTTTAAAAAATGTTTGACTATCTATATGAATCATACACCCATGATTTGAATACATCTATCCAAAGATTATTTTTTTTATGGATTTCAAAGGTAAATAACTCAACATATTCAATCCCACGAGTTTTGAAAAGGTGAAGATAACGCAATAATAATGCAATCCGTAGTCAAAAAGCAGTGCGCAAATAACGGCCTCAGTTGGTATGAAGTCTTGGAGCAGGTTGAAAACGCTGTCTCCAAACCAACGTTACGATATACCAGTCTTGGCGCTGCGTTATGGCACGGGTTCCGTCACTCCTAGGCCTCTCATTGACTGTACCAGTCCCCTAAAATCGTGTCCAGAGTCTAGAGATTACACTCTGGGACACACCAAACCGAATTGAAACATCTCACTTGATTGCGCTCATTTGTCTTTAAATGATGTTTTTGTGGTGGCATACAGATACTAAAGTCACGTTCAATCGATGTTCACTTCATCAATAACGTAGTGATGTCTGCTGACTGATTGTCTGCCTTACATAACTACCCAAAGTGTTCATACGGCTCATGGGCACGTGCAAATTGTGAAGAAGCATACAGTGAACAGGATTCGAGTCACAAAATGCTTTCTCAATCCATGTATATGTGTAACATTTAACGAAATATTTCTCCCAAACACTTTATCAAACCAAAATGCCCACGATCCCTGACTTTTTTGTCCAGTTTATATGAACCTAGATAGTTTAAAGCCATGTATTAAGTTATTCAACCCCCTGTTTGTAGAAAGAAGATGTGGTATCCAAAATAATTTCATTTAAGCCGTGAAATACTTTAGATTAATCATTTTTAGGCCTCCATCTTCATATTTCTTAACTAGAACATTTTCTTTATTTTAGAGTTGAATCATTCTTTTCAAATGAAATTTATTTTACTTCTTTATAATATAATACAGACCATTTTTCCAATGGGGTTTAAATGCATCCCCCACTGATTTAGATTGGATTTGATTTTTACTAAATTTGGAGCATTTTGTGTAATTCAGCATCAGAAATTACTTCTAACAGGAGGAATATCTAGAAGTTTACTGATGGTTAATAAAACACTATTACTATATTTTTTGGAGCCAACCCATACAGCGTGAGTTTTAGAATAATTGATACATAAGCCAGACATTTCTAAAAATGTCTGTAATGCCTTCAGTTTCCGATAAACTTTATTTCCATCAAGAATAATTAGCGTAGTAAGCAAGCGGAGAATTTTTTTTTTAAATAATTACCTATAGGAATACCTTTAATGTTTTTATTTGTTCTTTCTTTCATATTTGTACTGGAATAATTTCTGCATATATTAGAAAAATATTAGGCGATAATGGGGTCACCTTGTCGACACCCTCTCTGAATATCAACATTTCAGATAGGTTAACGCCTTGGTTAACTGTAAATGTTATATTTGTATAAATAATTCTAACCCATTTTCTAATAGAAGGACCAAAATTGAAGAAATCTAAAGTTTTTACATGAAATTTTACGATAAAGTATCGAAGACTTTCTTAAAGTCAGTAAGTATTAAAAGACCAGGTATATCGTCTTTTTCATCATGTATTGACCTTGTATTTTCTCCAATATAATTAATGGATATGAATTCCGTTTGTTAGGGTCAATTATCGTATCTAAATTTTTTAAAAATCTATCTGCAACAAATCCAAAGGCAATTCTGTATACTATATTTAACAAAGTTATAGATCGCCATTTTTTCCCTTCATTTATTTTTTTAGACACTGCTTAAATTTGTTACCCGTTGGTAACAATATAATTACACCATGTTTTGTGTGATGGATAGAATATTATTTTTGTAACCATAGTTAATGGATATAACAATATAACTGCAAAACTTTCCAAATGGCCTTAAAATTCAACAAAAATATTTTAATAAAAAAAATTAAAAACCCATCAGATCCTGGTGAATTATATAATTTCGTATTTAAAACTGTATCTAAGGATTCTCCCTCATGCATAGCTCTGATCGTTTGCCGGATTTGGCTCCACTATTTGGTATTTTTGGTTCTTTGAGCTCTTCCAAGTATGTTCTTAGTTCTGATTTCCAATATGTTTGACTTGAGCATCACTGAAGAGACATTATTTGTCGAAATGCGCATCTGGTGCATGAAAATTTGTACCGTATATGTTTTATATTAAAGTAATTTCATCCTCTAAAAATTCCGACTCTCTTGTAGAACGTTTATGGATACTATCATAAGCTAATTCATTCTCTAGATATATAAATTTTCATAATTTTTTGTTTTGTTTAAGTCAAAATATGAATGATAATATTTTCAATCTCAAATATCCAACTCCAGTTTAGGCAAGCTTTTTACTTGCAAATTTTACTTAATTCAAGTTTACAAAAATAAGTTTCTCCTTCCTCTACCCATTTTGCTCTACTTATAATACAACTTCCTTGTAGTTTATTCTTTCTTAAATTTTCTAATTCTTGTTTTTTACTATGTAACTATATTACCTTCAGAAGCATTTTCCTCAATAGTTGTTCTTATCTTCTTCTTTTTTAATATATGAAAAGTAAGGGGTACTATTACCTCTTATTTCAAAAAGCTAAGTATCAAGGAATAAATGTTTCATCTGGCATTTTGTGTAGGTTTTCCATGTTGTAAAGAGGGACTGTGTGCTGTTTCTTAACTTGTTAAATAATATCTGTAATAAATATTTAAAGCACACATCATCATAAAGTAAGGGGTTATTAATTTCCACAGTCCTTGGTTTTGTTTTTTTGGGTTTTTTTGTTTTTGTTTTGTTTTTTGGGGGTTTTTTTGTTTTTGTTTTTTTTTTGTTTTTTGGGTTTTTTTTGTTTTTGTTTTGTTTTTGTTTTGTTTTTTTTGGTTTTTTGTGGGTTTTTTTTTTAGATCATTAGAAGTTAATTACAAGGATATTGCAGTGTGATCTGATCTATAGCTACACTTAGTACAACAAGTATCTAAACTAGATAATAATGACGCAGGGAATAAAAAGAAACCCAATCGCCCTTGTTTTTCCCTCCAAGAATACCTTACAAAGGTTTTCATATAACTGTCTGAAAGAGTCTACATAATCATAAGTCTTCTCATTTTTTTTCCTTAAAATAATATTCTTTGTAGCTTTTGGATTATTTATACACTTATGGTTATAACAGTCAAGGTTCGGATTAAGACCAAGTTAAAATTACCACATCATGTAGCATTTTGACACTGTATTTCCTTTGAATATTTTCAAAAACAAAACTACAAAAAAAAGAAAAGAAAAAGAAAACACACAGAGAGAGAGAG
This sequence comes from Ostrea denselamellosa, assembly GCA_024699665.1. NCBI lineage: Eukaryota > Metazoa > Mollusca > Bivalvia > Ostreida > Ostreidae > Ostrea > Ostrea denselamellosa. The sequence continues at coordinate 4,175,771 of JAMZEH010000052.1, forward strand.
AGAGAGAGAGAGAGAGAGAGAGAGAGAGAGAGAGCGTTGAATCAGTAATCGGACTATAGATATGCACATCAATTCATGTCTATTAGATATTTTAAAAACAAATAATTTCCATTTTTATTGACTTTTTTCAGAAATAACTTTAAAATCAAAGTTATTATTTACAAGGATAGCACTCTTGAATTTGAAGCAAAGGAACTAAAATAGCTCTGAAAACATTGAGGTTTCTTACATCATTTTCAGTATCACTAGAGAGTGTCTCGTAAAAGATAGATATTGTACTTTAAAGATCTCAAACATTAATACACTTTGTAATATCTCCGAGACCTTGACAATTTACGGAAAGTATTTTAACCATTTAAGCGGAGTTTACAGCTTTGTAAGAAATACCCCTCAGAACCAAACTGTTTTTATAAATACAGAACATTTTCATATTTCCTATAAATGCGCTCTACATAGTCCGTGTTGCAGAATGTGCAGTATTTAGTATGAATGCGAAATGTTACCCTAAATTGAAAATATTTATTTTAATGATTGGATCAGTTGAAAACATTAAGCTCTAATCAATGAAATGGAAGAAAATAAAAGAGATAAATAGCACGGCTTTTTAAAAAAAATAATAATAACACACACACACACACACATACACAAATTCAAAACATATTAGTAATGTGCAATTCACGACTTTCGTCCAGATGTTTTTATTTCATTTTGACTTACCCTCTTGGTATTCCTTTGGAACGTCATCCTAAAATGTAAATATTGCTAAATAGTATGTTTAACCATTGCATAAAATACTGAGGAAGACAAGTTTAATGAAGGTTAATGTCAATGATCTTACCATGTTTTGTGATTCTGTTCATTAAATTTCTAGTTTTGGAATGCCTTTAACGTCCTTTTGGACCAATTATGCACAAGAAAAAGAATTAACGTGCTGCATCGTTTACGCCATACAAAAATCCTAAATGAGCAGTATGTGTAACAAGATATCGTTAAATGTTAAAAAACACAAGTAAAAGGTTTCCTTTGTTTAAAAATAGTCTCTGTGTTCTTAAATTGTTATATATACAAAATGATAATAACAATAATTATATTAGATAAAAGATAAATTTAAAAAATCACAAAAATTAATTTACATGCATTTTCACATATTTTTAAGGTATCACCTAACTACAGGAGTCAGTAGCGGATCCTGGGGGTATTGAGAGAGAGGTTCACAAGGCATGGGGTCCAGGGAAAGTCCCCCCCCCCCCCCCAGGAGGTCCTGGGTTGTTTTGTTTTTTTTTTTATCTCAGAAGAGTATTTTTTTCGTTATAACAACCCTTATACTGTATTCAACTTATTTTGCAAAGTTTGTTTTAAAACATATTGTATCTAGTTATGATACGAGGTTATTTATTGCATGGAAATTAAAAAAGGCAACACCACAATGTAAACTAGTTCGTATAACTATTTGTGCAATCCTGTATAGATAAAGGATATTATTATTATTAATTTGAAGATTTAAAAATCGTACAATTTCATGAAAGACCCTTGTGTCAAGTGTGCAGGTAAGTCAACGGTCGACACTCTACACATATTTTAGTTTTCGTGTATCGAAGAATTAATAGAATGTAGAATTAATAGTATGTATACTATTAAAAAAAAGTAGGGGATATTGAATTTACAAGGACAATGAAATGCAGATCATGAGGTTAGGAAACGTTTGTCAATTCATTCGATGCCCCGTGTACAGTCAGAAAAGGACAGATTCTCCAGAATAAGGGTAGACACCAACACAGGGTCACACAGCAAATTTACCACTGTTTTGAAACAGAGTCAATTGCGGGTGTGCCCCCCTCGGTTGGCCAGACACGCTCGGATTTGGCGTGCCATACTTCTAACGAGACGCCTCAGGTCATTCTACGGAAGGTTATTCCATTCCTGTTGCAATGCTGCTGCAAGTTCTTGGACATTGGCAGGAGGTTGCTGATGTTGGCGTAGCCGCTGTCGAAGCATGTCCCAGACATGCTCGATGGGGGGAAAGGTCCGCACTGAGTGCGGGTCAGGTAATGTGGTGACTTTCTGCTGTTGGAGATAATCTAACGATTCTGGCCCTATGACATCTGGCATTGTCATCTTGAAAAATGAAACGACGGCCATAACGACATGCAAACGGCACAACATGGGGTGCCAAGATGTTTTCCCGTAGTACTGCCCTGTGACACGTCCAGCAACAACATGCAAGTCTGTTCTGCCGGCAACAGTGATGACTCCCATCACCATTACAGATCCACCCTTATACCGATCATGTCTAATGACGTTAACGTCATGGAAACGTTCGTTACGTCTTCGCCAAACCCCCCTGCGTCTGTCCAGGAAGTCCACAGTAAACCTCGACTCATCTGACAACATTACGTGGCTCCATCGGCGATTATTCCAGCGTTGATGGTGACGACATCATTGGAGTCGGGCCCTAATGTGACGATCCCTCAAACAGAGAATGACACGAGGACGTCGGGCGTCTAAGTGAAATATGTGCAGTCGATTCCTGGTGGTCTCGCCACACACTACCAAGCCAGTATCACTTTGAAGTTGAGACTTGATCTGATTTGCTGTTACCAGACGATTTTTCAAGGCAATTGTGCGGATGAATCTGTCCAAAGCTGAGTTGTTGCCCTTGGTCGACCAGATCGTGGTCTATCCAGAACAGAACCTGTAGCACGATGTCTGGACCATAATCTGCTGATAACAGACAAGGAAACATTCATTGTCCTTGCCACAGCGATCTGTCTTATACCAACCTGTAGCATGCCAAGGGCACGTAACCTCTCATCCTGTGTTAGACGGCGCATACTCTCTGTTTAATTAACGACTTCAACAACTGATAGTCTGATGCTTTCTCTTCAAAATCTTCCTTTAGAGTGGCTGTAACCTTCCAATTTAGAGGCATTCAAATCTGTGGCACAACACCCTTGATCATCAGTAGCATCCCATGCAGATCGTGAGAGTGTGATTGATGTGTTAGGGTGATGAATTTCGTTGGAAAGTTTCCTCGTTAAGGAACTATACAACATGGTTTCGTATCCCTTTGTATATGGGAACATTTTGATCACAAAAGACAGTATCGCCTACCTTTTTTTAATAGTATATCAAACAATTATCTTAATTCAATTCCATTTACTTTTATTTTCAAATAAGTAATTTATAGGCTATTTGAGCTATCTTTCGAGGGGCCTCCATGGCCGAGTGGTTAGAGCATTGCGCTCAAAATCACAAGGCCTCTCACCTCTAGTCGGCGCGGGTTCGGTTCTCGCTCGCGCCGATATATGCGAAAAAGTTTGTCAGTTTACTTTCGGAAGATCCGTGGTCTCTTCCCGAGTACATTGTAACTGAGTTTTCTCCTCCACCTACAAAAACTGGACACCACCAGATAACTGAAAAATTGTTGAGTGTGGCGGAAAACAAACTATCTTTCGAAATGAAAAATACTTTCAAATACGAGGGTTGTTCGATATGTAATGTATATTGTACAATATCTCAAAAGCATTCGACCCATATAGTGAAATTCTCCGCAGTTTGAAATACATAATTTAAATCTCTGAATCCATTTCTGAAATGCGTCACGGTACACTGATTTAGGTAGATATCTGAGGCACTGACTGATGGTTGACCTAAAGGCTTGTCGGGACTTGTAAAGACGACCATACAAGAACTTTTTAAGTTTTGGAAAAAGGAACAAAATCACATGGGGCTAGATCTGGAGAGTATGATGAGTGTGGCAAGACTTCAAAAATTACTTCAAAAGCTCAGATGTATGTGATGGAGCATTATCATGAATTAGACAAACATGAATAAATCCTGATATCGTTATGATATTTCTTGAGGTTAGTTTTAGTATAACATCTCGATAATACCGACCTGTAACACTTTTGCCCTTCGGCACCGGAATTTTTACGGCACGTGAGAAAAATATACAATAAAGAACCCTCTTTGTGCTTATGGTTATTTTGACAACTACATGCCTTCTACCGTGATTAGTTAGCCATATTTGTTTCCAATTTTTCTTACTGGTTCGAAATAGTGAACCCATGTTTCGTCACCAGTAACAATGTTTGCAAATTGTCTTTGATTGAATTTGGGAAACATTTTGAGCAATTGCTTAGCGGTTTGTACTCGTGCCCTTTTTTAGTCATTTGTCAATATATGCGGTATCCATCCGGCAGAAATCTTTCGTGCATGTACTTTCAAAGTACGCTTCAAAATGAAATGCACCCGCGATAGCTATATGCCACCAGCTTTGGCAATATCACGTATCGTGTACCTGCCTCAATTATTTTCCCACTCGGGTCGATATATGTGAGAAAGTTTGCCAGTTTACTTTCGGAAGGTCGGTAGTCTCTTCCCGGATACATTGTATCTGGGTTCTCTCCTCCACCTACACAAAACTGGACGCCACCAGATAACTGAAAAATTGTTGAGTGTGGCGAAAAACAACAATCAATCAATCAATTATTTCCCGGACTTTTGAGACATTTGCCTTGCCTGTTACAGTCACAGGTCAGCAAGATTTTGCTGCATCTTTGACGGACTCTGTGCCAGTCAGAAATTTCTTTCTCCACCTACGAACTGTCTCATAAGATACCTTAGCAGACCCATAAACTTCCCCCAATTCAGTAACAATTTGCATTACCGAGTTTTGTGCGAACTTTTATATAAGCTCTAATTTCTTCAATATTCTTAACCCGTTTCCCAACCATTTTTACCACGGTGGTCAACGACTGGCTCTATTGACTATAGGTTTCAAACTTTGTGGAGGAGTGGGCTCGTGTTGGTACTGTTGGAAATGTATTGAAAAGAACTACGTAACAGTATCATCATCCACGAAATCGTGCAAAGCGTTATCGCACTGAGACACAATACACATTACATATTGAACAACCCACGGATAATGTACTTTTCTTCTCGCATTTGAAATCTTTCATTACAGGCTGCGTAAGAGTGCAGTTTTCAGATTGTACATGCGTTTCTGTGAGATTAACGTTTAATGTATTTTGTATGATTTTTCCCAAAATTAATGTAATATAACTACGTCATCGGGGATTGAAGTTATTGTTAATATTCGCGTTTGAGTTGTATAATCTTTAGATGTAAATCAAGCCTATTGTCAATTACCACTGCGTTTGTTTCGGATTCTGTTTATTTCATTTACATGTTTCTGAAATACAAAAAGGGTATGCAGGTTTTGTGGATTCAAAATTATTTTTGCGGATTCACACAACTAGTAATATAATCTAGTGATCTTGAGGTGATAAGGGAGTTGGGTTCAGACAAGTGCATGAAAACTCCTTTTAAAGTCGTCATCCTTCTCAGGAAAGTAGTTTCTACTAACGAATTTTCCTTACTCCACAATTAACTTTTTATCCTGAAGGGATGTACGTACAAAATGCATATTGTCAGTGTGGTCCGACCTAAAATAAATAAATAATACAGTATAATTTTTTTGTATCTTCTTCGGCCTGATATCTTTGATGTTTGTGTCAAGTTGATTTTTTGTCTTCCAATAATACGAGTTTACTTCGAGAAGCAAGTTGTAGAATTTGTTTCTGATTCTTTCGATAAATATTGTATCATTAAAACATGTTCAAGCATTACACAGAGAGAGAGAGAGAGAGAGAGAGAGAGAGAGAGAGAGAGATTTTAAGAACATTGTGAGAATCTGTAATTTATCATACGTTACGATAATCTATTAACACTACTGAACAATGTCGCATTGATATTCTTTATTCACATGAAATTACATACAAACTTGAAATTTGATATAACTTATTTCATACATTTCAGTTTGTGGGATAAAGTGTAAAAGATTCAAATTCCATACAGGGTTTTATAAGACATATTAATTTCTTTCGTTGAATTTGAAGAAGGACTTATTTCTGGCAATGTATCTGAAGAACATCAGATTCTCCTCTGCCTGATTTTTATTGATGAAGTTGTGTTGGTCATCTGAAAAAGCACTGCTACTTCTTCGATTGAAAGTTGATAGCATACTTCTATCAACATCACTTGGTGCGCATAACCTGGGGTTCATTCCTGCAAACCCTGTGAAAAAGGCATGATTTTGTGGCGTCAGTCCGTGTGGATTGGGTGGAGCTTTTACTCTGTGCTGCAGAAAGCCTCCATCTCTTGCCATTGCTCTAAAAAACAGAAGATTCTCGGCGTCCCTGAGCTCCTTTCTCTTCTCTTCCAACATATCTTCTGATTCCTCCAAATGTGCTTTGTTTTCGAAATACGCACGTTTTTGCATCACAGATTCCGTCTCTGCTTCGAGAGATACACAACCTGATGGCGTGTTTCCCATTTCTTTTTTCTTAGTCTTCTTCTTCTCCTTCAGCTCTTGTTTAAGACTGTTTTTAGTTTTCCTTTTTGCCGGTTTCGTTTGCCTCGGGAATTCAGCAGAATACGCAACACTGTTCGTGAGTTTATCCAACTGTATTCCACTAGACTTCACACATTCTTCGAAGAAATTCCCAATCTCATTCTCCTCTGACGGACACAAGTCTCTGGTGACCCATTGTGACACATCGACATTTTCCTCTGAACCATGCATGAGCTGCCTGGTGTTCCCAACTTTGCCATCACTGAGATCCTTCCAGAAATCGGCGTCCGGAACATTTATAACTGTCTGGGATTTTTCAAATTGGACCACCCGTTGACTGTTGATCACAGTTTTTTTATACTTAGAGCACAGATCCTTTTCAGTCTTTGGCTCTCTATTTTCAGAACTTGTAATTTTATCGCATGGTAAACCAATGTGTATATCTTGCTTCGATTTGTCTGTTTGGAAAAGAAATGCTTTGTAGTAGTGTGACTTATTCTTTTGATTAATAAAACGGTAGTATTACAAAAGCATCTAAAACGTTTTGTAATTGCACATGAGTCGTTCTGTTCTAGTGCGGTTGTGAAGTGGATCAGTTTTAAATTTGGGATTACAAGAAAAGTATTGAAAATTATGACATTTATAAAAAACGCAATAAAAGATTAATATTATCTGCTTGTAGCACTTTACGAGACTTACCTGCGGCTGGCGAATGGTGCCTGTTGATGGTTGCTGACGAGTGACGACTAGTAGAAGTGGTTGACACATTTTCGAGTTTGGTTTCCTTTCCGTCATCTTTATGTGTTATGAAGTCTAAATCACATAGCTCGAGTGGACAACTGTCGTCATCATATCCTTCCCTGTCTGCAGTAAAAGAATGAATCATTATATTTTCGTGGGGGCATAATATTCGTGAGTAACCACGCATCCCCCATTTTCCAGGAGTTTTAAACTTCGGTGCCATTAGTATCAAATGCATATCATTTTTTTTAAAAAAAATCTACGAAATCACACGAATTGTAAAATCTTGGTAATTTTAAAAAAATAACGGTGAATTTGAATGCAGTTCGTGTGTAGATTCAGACTACCCACAAGCGAGTTCCAAACGTTTATGTAAGCATTATCTGGAAACGACGTAATCGCTACATAAATATTAATCGACTGGACGTTACCTGCATCTGTAATGTCATAGTTCTCCGTGCTGGAGGAACACTCGACCTCCCTATAGATACTCCTGATACCCCTCCGTGGAGGGGCAACGTGCACGTCGATGTAAGTCGGGGCCTTGTTAATGAGTACCCCTTCGTTTTCTTCTTCAGTTTCCCCATCTTCATCGATGTGCTGAAAAGAGGACAAATATCATGGTGGTGTTGTACCTCCCATTGGAGATTTCTTCAGTCATATACAGACCTCACCAGCTGTACGTGAAATGCCAAAAAAATTTATCTATGCATGACGTTCAAAGCAGTAATAGTGATGGTTTTTCTTATCGTGCAAAATCCTTGTCGTGACATAAGACGTCATTCGTTTCTCAAAGACCCACGACTTTCAATTCTATTAACACCAAGTATTTGGCGAAGGAATCTAGTCGTTTAGATATCATCATATTTTACCAGTAATTGAATAACCATTATTTACATATGTATTTTTATTATTCTATTCATCTAAATATACATACGTACATTCTAATTATACTATTCACATAAGTACAGTATACTATACGTGTATTTCAATTATATTATGCATAAAAGTATACTATACGTATATTTTAATTATACTATTCACATAAGTGTACTAATGTACAAGTGAAGATAACAAACAATGATCAATCTCATAAATCCTATAAAGGATATAAAGTTAAGAGAAAGCAAAACACGGACCCCTCAACATACTAGAGATGGGATTAGGTTCCCAGGAGGAGTAAGCATCCCTTGTCGACCGGTCAAACCCGGCGTGAGCCGCATATCTTGATCAGGTAAACGGAGTAATCCGTAGTCAAAACCAGTAAGTAAATAACGGCCTAACAATTGGTATGAAACACGTCAGAAGGTATTCGACGCAGTGATAGCTTGTATGTGCAAATAAGATCATTATAACGACCATAGAATTTGCGAGAAGTTGACTTTAGATGAGACTGTTGAAACCCCTGTAACATCAACATATTTGTCAGTAGTCTGCCTCCCCCTGTAACATCAAGTTATCTGTCAGAAACCTGATCAAACATTGATCATACGCAGAACAAGCTCCTGAGTATACGTAAATATTGTCAATGAGGAACCCCAGCATCTTTTTGATATCAACTTCAGAGTATTTCGCTAAGTAATTTTTTGGATGATTGATCGAAAGAAATGAATATGTCCGCGTTTCATTTGTATTGAAAAACAGCTGTCTGTGGTGTCAAGAAGCCTGTTCTTTAACCCATCATGAGAAATGATCATGTAAAATGTTGAAAAGGAGTACATGTTAATGCTGTTGATTTGAGAAAAATATTGTGATTTCAATTGTAGTAAATTATGCATGTTACAGTCTTAACTCCTGTTATTATATTAAGGTAATTCAAAGGGTTTCGACAATAAAGACCCATTAGTAACAATTCAAGGTAACTCTGCGCTCCCTTTTTTTTTCTCAAACATTATCAAATAAAAATAAAGAAAGTGTATTCGTTTTCAGTTATTAAAGTTACAACTATCAAATAAAATATATAGGTCATCTCACTTCTTAATCGGTTGATTTATTATTGTTTAACTCCCTCTCGAGAATTGTTCACTCATCATTGCCGGTGAAGGTCTGCAAAATTTAAGCTTATGCTCGGCGCTGATGGCCTCTGTGTAGGGAGGGATCTTTATCGTGTCTGGCAGTCACACCTGCTGTGACACATGACATCAGTTTTGTGGTCTCATGCAAGTGACTGCCCCATTCAGTCGCATCTTACACCAAGTAAGGGGTACTGAGGACCTATTCTAACCGGATCCCCAAAGGGTCTCAGTTTTTAAGATACATATATAAACAGAATCATATATCAACGTCCGAAACTGCATTATCAAAACTTCTTTAAAACTGGTTATAACAATATTAATGGCATTCATAACATTTTCATGAAACTGTATCTTAACAAAAATACGCAAAATGTCTGTAAATGTAAAGAAAATCTATCACATAATGGACTTGAAAAAGAAATCAATGAAACAAGAGTTTTGATATTTTGAGACATATCATTGATTATTCATATATAACTTAGAACTTTGAAATATTTCATGTTTAACAAGAATTTTAGTATCTAAATAATTGCAAAATATAATGATGTGATGTGAGGGTGAAATTGCTTTAAATCCGGACAGAAAGAACTGTATGTTCCACCTGTAAATAGTGCTGAAGAATATGATATTAAAAATAAACATTTATAGGTTAGAAATGTACATAATCTTAACGATTCTCACTACGTGAACATCATATTCAGTATATAACGTGACTATTTGACTATTTGAAGGTACATGCAAGATGAGAGACAATTAGCAATGACTCTCAGTTTTACTCACTAGTCATACTGAGGAGGAGATTTGGGATTTACTGCAACAGACACTACCTTTAAAATTGTACTTACTTTCGACTTTTAATGTCCCTATAATTATATTGGAGCAAAACCCAGTATGATTAGTATATTAAAACTAAAGCCTTGTCTGGTAGCAATCTGTTAATCAATACAACTAACAAGAAGAAAGAAAACGAAACGGCACACACACACACACACACACACACACACACACACACACATATATATATATATATATATATATATATATATATGGTATAGAAACTGAATTCTTTGTTTTGACTTTAAGTATTCATTTCCAATCTGTTTTAGATTCTGTGTGTGTGTGTGTGTGTGTGTGTGTGTGTGTGTGTGTGCGTGTGTGTGTGTGTGTGTGTGTGTGTGTGTGTGTGTGTGTGTGTGTGAAAGTACATTTATTTACATAAGCAAGAAGATTTTGTCAGTTATCTATCTGGGTAACTTGAACCTTAATGTCACCGCACTTGAAGTGTTATGCACTTATTTAATGGATGTGAAGGCAACAGTCATTTTTTAAGTCCCGAGATAAGACTTACTGGTCAACGGTTATAGTCCGAACCAAGGTCTGAAAAAATTAGTAATGCCTGAATGCAGAATGAACTGTCCTCCCAAGGGCAATAGTCCAAGTAAAGTGTTTTTATGCTCCAGGGCAATTAGCCATCTCAACGTATAAACCTGTGTAGGAGTAGAATTAGTTGAGGTATGATAAATAAATCTCTTCACGATCTCCTTCTAATAATATTAATTCCACTACAGTCTTAATATACTGCCTATGAAGCAGAAATGTACAACATATTGAAGACATGTGACTTTTTCCTTTAGTTTCTTAGAGTTGATCATAGTTCAACTACCTAAGTCAACGACACGCATGAATATTTTGAGTGAGCCACATTACACCTTCACCTTTCTTTAATACATAATCGAAAACGTCCACTTGAACATATAATCCTATATTCAAAATTCAATTGGAATAAGTCCTCGGAAGCCTTGTTTGTCGTAAGAGGCCAATCGGTCCTTGAGATTCGACTGCGAAAAACCGAGACCCTGTGTCACAGCATGTATGGCAAGCTATGGTCCTGTTCAAAGGCTGTAAGCGCCGAGCTCAGGCCTAAATTTTGCAATGATGACATCGCCATATAAGTGAAAAATTCTAGAACAGGACGTAAACAATATACAATTAACTAACCAACCAAACCTCAATTCCAGTACAGAAAGACTTGTTTCATTGAATGTAAACAGCATGATATTACGGCATGATATTACAGTTGCTGGTTTTGGACAGGTGGATGAGATTTTTTTTCATAATTCGTTACCTTACTTTCATTACCTAAGTAATCAATATATGCACAAAAACTCATTATCGATTATACATTGCTGTTATATAATCTTACTTAATAGACGTTATGTTTTATTATGCAATCCACAATAATATGTAATGCGTTTAGTAACTTTAGTTCATATATATCTGTGACTGTTCTTTCATATTGGAGTACGATGAACATGCGCTGTAATTTGAAAACATTAACACAATAGGTTTTCCACACTTTCACCTAAATTTTCGACAATAAAAAGCCTAGCAAAAGATTGAAACTTCAGTTTGTTATGAAGAAAACTCTTGGAAATGAAAAAGAAAATTATTTCATTTATTTGAAGATTATTTAATGTATACACACAAAAAGTTTGTCTGCTCCTTTTCAACTTAAACTGGAGCCCATGTATTGTCAGCGAAATAAAGCAATGGATTTTAAAGCAGAAAAAGCATAGGACATTGATTATTTTCTGTTAATAATAGCAGACAAGTACATGGTCACAAGCTGCATGCAAAGGATTATTTTACTGATATATAGATAATATGACTTATGATACTTGAAAGGTTGATTAAATTAATATATAATGAAGTAAAATAGAGTTGCAGGTTTGATGTTTTAGTTGGTCTAGTGCTTAAATGTTATGGACTTAGTGAATTCACAAGCTTAGTAGTCCTTTGATAAGTGAATATTGAGAGAATCTTATTTCGTGGGAACGAAATTTTTATTTCGTGGAAACGAATTTTATTTCGTGCGAACGAAATTGAATTTCGTAAGAACAAATTTTTATTTCGTGGAAACGAATTTTCTTTCGTGCGAACGAAATTAATTTCGTTAGAACAAATTTTTATTTCGTGGAAACGAATTTTATTTCGTGCGAACGAAATTGAATTTCGTAAGAACAAATTTTTATTTCGTGGAAACGAATTTTATTTCGTGCGAACGAAATTAATTTCGTTAGAACAAATTTTTATTTCGTGGAAACGAATTTTATTTCGTGCGAACGAAATTAATTTCGCTGAAACGAATTTTAAAAAAATACCTCATCCAACTGTCCTAAGCCAGTCACCGTATGACATGCATGATATTTTTCATAATTTATTTATAAATAAAATAAACATCAACTTTGATATTTATGAAGATCATTATTCTAACGCTAGGCACTACATGGACGAGTTCATCGCTGATCAGAGTGATTAACTACATACACTGTAATACAACAGAGCCTCTGCATATGAATTTATTGAACCAAAGTTAACAGCACGAATTTAATGAAAATAAATCAATATTAGAAGTATATTTAAAAAAAAACCCGATATTACTTGATGTGTAATTTATTTTTCAAACGGTTGGAAAGTTCACTCCCAAGAGTACATTCTGTAGTTTGGTTGGTAATAGTATTTGAAAGATCATGACATAGTTATCACTCACTTGATAAATAATAGCCTTAAAGCGCTTATTTATCACGCCTGTTTTGTAATGATATTTGTACTTGTAGTGCATGTTCAGATGTGCATTTGTGTGAGGGAGATATCGTATCAGAAAAACTGAAATATGAAGTATTTTCCGTTGCTTTGACACACCATATACAAATGATAATAGAATATTGTTACATAAATATGGAAAGTCGACGATGGAGAAGCTGAATCTTAAACTTCAGTTGTTCATGATTCGTCGCTATTTGGTGATGTTGGGTTGTTAATTTACCGTTAACGTCTATGTTCGGTAAAAAAAAAAATCCAAATATGAAGCAAATGTGGAAGACTGCAGTGTCTTTTATTTCAATTTCAATGGAATATATCGAAATGGTAAATGAATGAAGTGAATATTGTTAATAGACAAGACGTGGTAGATCTATATAAAGGTCGAGATGAAGGTCACAGCAATATATTTCTTCTTTTGATATAGAACATTTTGAATAAAATCCGTCCATACGAATACATAAAAGGTCAGTTAATGAATAAGCCCAAATTGTGCCCATGAAAATTAGAAAAAAAAACTGTTGAAAGGCCTTGTCTCCAAAGACTACATAGCTATATAGATATTGCTAATGAGGATCTCCGTGATCTTTTTGATATCAATTTCGGAGTGCTTGTGTGTAGAATCAGAGTGGGATTTAAAAAAGCAATATTTTGGATGACTGATCACAATATATGAATATTCCCATATTCCATTTGTATTGAAGCAGCAGCTTTCTGTGGTGTCAGAAAGCCTGGTGTTTAATAGATCATGAGGAATGGCGGTGTAAAGTGTTGAAAAGTCGTACGTTTTGGTACTATTGATTATTTTATTTTTAAAAAGTTTTGTAATTTTAGATAAATTTACTAAAAGTTGTTTGACATTGTTATAATCTTATTGAACAAATCACTGATGGACTTTAACGGGGGGGGGGGGGGGTATCAAAAGTAAAACTTCCAAACATATAATTTTTTTTTCAGTTTGATACAAAGTTAAAAAATTGTGATAAGTATAGTATAAATAGGATTACTCGTTTAGTTTGAATATATATATATATATATATATATATAATGGATCCTTTTTAACACCGTTTATCCTAATTAATACAAGGATATGGGGATTACGGGGGGGGGGGGGGGGGGGGGTGACAGGTCAACATAGAATGGTTACTCCTCCTGGGCACCTGGTATGAGCAGAAGTCTGTGTTTGTCTTACTCTTATTTTGTATTCTGTATAGAAGTTATGAGATTGATCACTGTTCGTTGTCTTCACTTTTTCTCAAAGTAGTTTAGAAGAGAATTTGAACTAAAACTAGTTTATTGTAATTCAATGAACCTTACAAACGGCCTCCCGAAAGCTTGTTTACCGCATACGACTGGGTGGAGTTAGAGACAGCAGTGGTTTGTAACATGCAATGTAGGATATCACCGAAATTAATTATCTTAAAGGCCATTTATGTTGTATTTACTTGTTGTAGCCATATATTTTGCCATATTAAAATTATTTGAAAAAATGTCAATTAGTGAAAGACAAACTTATGAAATAGAATGTTACCAGTCTTTACCTACGTCATTCGAACACAATTTTGGTGGTTTTAAACCAATCCATTTGGTGTATGGAAATAAGGGTAAGATTCTTTAAAGAACTGGTTTGATTAGTTTATTTGAAATCGATTGTTCAAAGGTTTTTAATCTGGGAACTATATTTAACGATCTAAAATATAGTTTACAAATGTTAATCACGTTTATCGTCTGTGAATAAACACATTAAATATAGTATTTGTTGTTGAATATAAATTTTCACTCGTGAACTATAATTAACATTTGATAACAATTTGTAGTATGGAACTGTTAGTCATATTTTAGCCTATCATGAAACATCTGGTGGGGATCCGGGTCGTTAGAATAGATCCTCAGTACCCTTTGCTTGTCGTAAGAGGCGACTAAATGGGGGCAGTCACTTAGATGAGACCACAAAAACCGAGGCCCCATGTCACAGCAGTTGTAGCATTATTAAGATCCGTCTCTGTTCAAAGGCTGCAAGCGCCGAGTATAGACCTAAATTTTGCAGCCCTTTACCGGCCATCATCTCTATGTATGAATGGAAAATTCTTGAACCGGACGTTAAACAATACACAACCAACCAACCTATTATGAAAATATGTTTTTCAAATAAAATTTATTTAACAATATTACATAGTCAAATCAGATAATAGCGCAAATGTTTTTTTTAAAAAAGAAATTATTTCATTATAAAGGGGTACGCTTGTGCACTATATCCAACAGAATATTTTTTTCTTACCTCTTCTTTCTCCACTTCTCTGTTTGGTTTTATTTCGTTCCTTAATTTCGATCTGTTCTCTAACTCCTTCCGTTCCCCTTTCTTTTGTTCCAGTACATTCCTTAGTTGTTGCAAGCGTTCCATCCTCTGCCGACGAAGAAATTCGATGTCTTGAGCT
This sequence comes from Ostrea denselamellosa, assembly GCA_024699665.1. Taxonomy (NCBI): domain Eukaryota; kingdom Metazoa; phylum Mollusca; class Bivalvia; order Ostreida; family Ostreidae; genus Ostrea; species Ostrea denselamellosa. The sequence continues at coordinate 4,190,917 of JAMZEH010000052.1, forward strand.
GATTGTTCAATGTTGTCTGCAGATGGCTGCAAAACCTCTCCATCGCCATGGCTAAATTGATAATCGTTTTCTCTATCTAGAGTTTTCTTATCCGCTGAGATTTTTCTCTCCAGCTCATTCTGCAAATGTGTCATCTCTTGTGTAGAGCACCTTCTCATCTTCGAGACAGGACTACTGGTGTTCATGCTGGACACGAGGGTGTGGGTGTTCCTACCAGACAGACGACTGTTCACGTTACTTTTATGGAGGTTTTCAATACATTTTGCCAACATACCATTAATAGCAGATCTTGCCATTTCTTCTGAGTCTGTTCCATTTTCTTTTCTTGAGCTACTTTGTTGAGCATAGATCGATAGATGACCAAACCTGTCCTCAAATGACAATTGGGAGGAGGCGAATGTGTTTGCTTCTTCTGTGGCAAATTTTCGATTTTCTAATAATGGTCCTTTACTCATCGTTTCTCCTTCAATCAAAGACGCGGTCTCTGGCTCTTTTATTTCATTAGATACACTTTCTTTGTGTGTCGCCGGCTCTGGTGTTGTATTTGCATTCTGAGATACGTTATACGGGATTATTTCAGAAACTATGTACTTGTTGAACAGAATACGTTTTTGGCTCCCTGTTTTAAATATTTTCTCACAGGTCGTTTGAATAAGATTACGAAAATGTGCAACCCCCTCCATTGCAATGGAGTCTGGATCATACAGATGTAGTGACACTGCAAACTCGCCCAGAGAAAGTGATGGAGTTTGGATCGTTGTTTCTTGTAGAACTCCAAGTCTGTTTGGAAAATAAACGTATCTGTATAGTGACAGCTTATTTACCAGCGGGTTTCGATTGTCATCTTTGATGATCTCACACGACAAGACTGAATTTTCGGTGGTGTTATTTCTATCCTTTATTGGTTGCCCGAGTACCAACAACGTGCCACCCCTATCTTTATCAGTGATCGGCTGCTCTTCCTTCTCTCCCTCGAAGGTTGTGGATAAGCTACTGCGCATCAAACTTCTCATTTTATAGAGTTTATCTGGAGACAAAATGGGTAGGAATTAGTACTTCACTCATACACGTAGGAAACCAGTTTTTATGCCAATTCCACAAGAATTAGTGAACCATTTATAGTCTTAATTGCGTTTTGCAAATATTCCTAAGTGTAGCAAGAGTGAACGTGAACGACTTAAACTGCATACGATTTCTCTCAGTGTTTACTCTATCTTCTACATTTTCATAACATATTATAGATACAACTGCAAAATCTGGTTTTCTTGTGTATCTCATGTCCTAGAATACAATAAAATGATAATATCTATCATAAAATATTTGTGAAAGTTCGAAACATTTGTTTACGAATGTACGTGCATTACGAATTTTATTATTTTGTTGATGAATATAATTCCTTGCAACATTGCCTGTATACTAAACGTTCACAGCAGATTAAGGGTATTGTAAATAGTGTTTGGTTTCGTAGACTTATTATTATTATTATTAATTATTAACAATATCTGACGTCCGTAAACTTTGATTTAAAAGCTATATCTATCATGACTGGATGGTATATGATTGATTGATTAAATATTATTTAATGTCCGGCTCGAGAATTTTTCACTCATATGGAGACGTCGGCAATGACGGCGAAGGGCTGCAAAATTTAGGCCTATGCTCGGCGCTTTTGGCCTTTGAGCAGGGAGGGATCTTTATCGTGAACACCTGCTGTGACATGGGGCCTCGGTTTTTAAAGTCTCATCCAAAAGACCGCCCCATTTAGTCGCCTTTTACGACAAGCAAGGAATACTGAGGATCTATTCTAACCCGGATCCCCACGGGTCGGATGGTATATGAAAGCACATTCTGTATTCCTCGATAATATGAACATAAATACTTTACATGATATACAGACTTCATTAAAAATAAAGCTTTTTTGATGCAGTTGGAATAAGAAGAATGTAAAAGCATTACAGAAAGTTTTTTTTTTTTAAATGTGCACAATTTTTAAATAATATCAAATAGCAAAAATTTGTGATAATGTTGCTGTTAATGCGCATATTCTAATACTGGATTAAATATAATATATCGGAAAGCTTTTAAAAATCAGAATGCCCGCCTTTCCCCGCCCCCTTAGAGTTATAAATTAACACTCGTAAACATTAAAATATAGTTTTGCGTTCCCATAAACTAGGTTTACAAACTCAGATTGGAAATGGTCAGTGTTACACTTGTAAACAAAAATTCAAATTTCTAAACTGATCTGAAGTTTAAAAGTTAATTTTCAGTAAACAAATTCCGAAATATCAAATTCAAATCGAGTTTTGCTCTTTGATACACTGAACGTTTTATCCAGTTTTGAATTATGTCTGAATTCTTATTTTAAAAAAAAATTCACGTTTACTAGATTATCGCAAATATAGAATTTTGGAATCGACACGCTCCGATGTCAATGTGAAACACCAATGGATAACCGACGATCATGTTTCACACAAAAAATTATAAAATTTTGACAATCAATATAATGCACATTGACAAAAATATCCAAAAGAATCGTTATATTTACATTCCACTGTATATTCCCCTTTTAATCCCATTGAAAGTACTTGTGTACTTAACACCCCCTCCCCTCGGGTGATGCTAATATTGATGGTCAGAAAATACTTGTATATAAAGGTCAAGATTCTAAACTCTCCGTTGCTTTATCAATTCTTCAGCACATGGTCAGTGTTACACTTGTAAACAAAAATTCAAATTTCTAAACTGATCTGAAGTTTAAAAGTTAATTTTCAGTAAACAAATTCCGAAATATCAAATTCAAATCGAGTTTTGCTCTTTGATACACTGAACGTTTTATCCAGTTTTGAATTATGTCTGAATTCTTATTTTAAAAAAAAATTCACGTTTACTAGATTATCGCAAATATAGAATTTTGGAATCGACACGCTCCGATGTCAATGTGAAACACCAATGGATAACCGACGATCATGTTTCACACAAAAAATTATAAAATTTTGACAATCAATATAATGCACATTGACAAAAATATCCAAAAGAATCGTTATATTTACATTCCACTGCATATTCCCCTTTTAATCCCATTGAAAGTACTTGTGTACTTAACACCCCCTCCCCTCGGGTGATGCTAATATTGATGGTCAGAAAATACTTGTATATAAAGGTCAAGATTCTAAACTCTCCGTTGCTTTATCAATTCTTCAGCACAGCCATGTTTAGTTCAAATCTTCATGATAAGCATTTCAGGAAAAAAAATAAGGATTAAATGGCTGGTTTATATATATATATATATATATATATATATATATATATATATATATATATAAAAGATACATTTCTTGAGTGTTATTGGGATATGACATGAAGTTAGTGCGTGATCATATCTACTATAGGATTTGATCACATGACCAACTTCATGTCATATCCCAATAACACTAAAAAAATATATCTTATTTCTTCTATGTATATTTGTTTCGATTTGTGTTGTTATTGTCAAGCTTCCATACTTGTGTAGGCAGACAATCGTGAAAATTTGATCGAATAAGTAAGTGGGAACAATGCTTAGGAGAATATAAAATAAAAATATTTATGTTGGAAGGAATAAAAAGAAAACAAATTTAAAATAAAGATAATTATGAGCGTCAAGTTAACTCAATTGAAAACAAGAAGAGCGGAGTAAACTACATCCGGTGAATTGGTGATGGAGAAACGGTGGCGGACTCCTGCCTTATTTTAATTTGTAAACGCAATTGCTAAACGTAGACTTCGACAGAAATTCAGATGATCTTGGAGAGATGACGAAGGATAATTGGATCAAGATGATGTTAAGTTTTACATCAGGTTTTTGGAAGGGAACAACGACATGTTCATCGTTAGGACTCGTGGTTATACCGACAGATTTAGACGAAGTACAGGTACGTTGTATTTTATTTTATTATTATTATTTTTATTTTTTTTTAACTTCCAGGGTATTAAGAGAAGATAAACACAAACAGAAAGAGACTTTTCATTCAATCGAGAAATTTCTATTGTAGAATTTAAATAAAGACTCGTAGCGGTGCCCTGACTTGAACAATGTTTCGAGCTCGAAACCCGTCTCGGTCATGGCGGTGATGGCTATTGCCTGGAAACAACAGGTTACCATCATCATAAAGTGAATCTAATATTAGATTACCATAATGTAAATATCAAAGACATGAATTCGCCATACTTCCGAAGTTGCAGTTTAAGTCGCAGACGGTATTTTTAAAAGATTTAACAACTGAACGGTATGGTGAATGTTTCTGTTTTACTCATTAATGGAATCCTTATCTGTTTACAAAATAAATTCTCTGTAAATATTCTGATGCGTTTTGTTTATTTTGTTTCCGTTATGATGACGAGACAGGTGAAGGTACCTAGTACAATTGACTCAAATACTTTTGAAGCAGGATTGTATTCATACGCAAGAAAAAAGTCTGATCACGTGACTGACTTCGTGTCATATGAAATTGAATGTCAATTTTGATAGTAGTGTCATATAAGGCAAAACAATGGCATATATATAATATATATATATATATATATATATATATAAAAAGACATATTTTCATAAAGAGCTAATTTGTCAGCATGCCATTCGATGTTACCTGACAACAGACGGAAGTACTAATAATGATAATAATAATACTGATTATTATGAAAATAACAAACATTGATCAATCTTATAATCCAATAAAGAATACAGAATCAAAGTGAGGGCAAATACGGAGTCTCGGACACAACAGAGCTTTCTAATCTCATCAATAGAGATGTAACAAAACAAAAACAAAAAAAGGAAGAAAAAAAAAAAAGAAGAAGAAGAAAAGCATAATTATCATAAAACGGCAAAGAAAACTATTGTTTTCTAACCCTCATAAATAGAATGAGGCCTGTAATGCAGCTCACCATACAATATTTCTTTGATATTTGGAATAGATCTACATGATGCACAACTAAAAGAGAAATATGTATGCTTACCGACGGTTCGTTTTGACTGATTGGTGTCGTCATAAACAATTCTAACTTGATTATGACCTCACTATTAATTATGACGTTTGCACACAGATTATTAGGCCTATACAAAGTGTTATATATATATATATATATATATATATATATATATATATATATATTACATTTTCAGCTGTGAAATACTTTTCAATAAAATTGATATTTTCACAGTTGTTATTTTCACTGTGAAAATAACAACAGGAACTGTCGTAAAATTCATCCGCGATAAATACGACCACCTTTATTTTACGTACCAAACAACGTATCGTGTTTTACTTGAATATTAAAATAAAATCTAATTGCGAAGCACTCGTGAAAATAAAAAAAAAATTACGTCTCACTCGTGAATTAAATTCAATATCCAACAAAACATTGAATATCCCCCCTCTCTCTCTCTCTCTCTCTCTCTCTCTCTCTCTCTCTCTCTCTCTCTCTCTCTCTTAATGAAGGTGTACATTAAGCCTAGTGAGCAAGCAACCCTTATCCCCACCCAAGATTCTGTTCACACACACACACACACATATATATATATATATATATATATATATATATATATATATATATCTGTGTGTGGTGTATATATATATATATATATGTGTGTGTGTGGTGTGTGTGTGTGTGAATTATCATTCCCTAAAATTGCTTTAAACGTTTCTGACAACATTTTCTATAAATTATTTCTTTTCGTCCTCGATATGAAGAGTTCTCATATAATAAGTTTAGATTTTGTAATGAAGTAATATTACTTTATATAATTATTTTAAATTTTTAATACAAGCTGGGTGTAGCTCAGTGGTTAGATCACATAACTTATAAGGTAAGAGTCCCACAACTATATTCCTTCCCCTCTTTACTACGGTGATGCCCATTTATACAGTAGAGCTGAATTTACATATTTACTTCCAACAACCAGTAATTGTCAAAATATGCCAACTAAAACACCTGGTAGCATACTTTTCTTTTTTTTTTTTTTTTTGGTTAGAAACCAGAGAGAAAATGCAATTGAAATGTATGCGAAATATCCGAAAATTTCACGACAAATTATGTTATTGAGAAACGTCACATATGGTTTTAATTGAATTACATTCAAACTATTTTTAAGCTTATGTAACATAAATCATGTAACATATTAGTCTCTTTATCATTTTCTCTGTAACTTAAAAAAAAAAATTCCAAATCAGTCATCAATATCTACTTCAGGTGACCGTACGAGTGCTCTCCCGTAATCTAGCTTTCATCGATCCAAACCTGACCAATGAAAACATTGTGAATGATCGCCATATTGCTCGGTTTTACCACACCCTGGATAGTGTATCGTTGAGACGGTGGACTCAAACAGGGTCAGAAGGAGACCCTAAATGCAGCCCATGACCTCCGAATAATAATAAATGGAATTGGAAAATATCGTAGCAAATACGGTGTATATAAAAGCACGAGAGGGTACGTATAGACCGCCTCATTCCATCTTTCTGTAAACTGTCGATCGCTGATATGATAAGTGATGTTATTATTTACTTTTAATGCATCTCTTTCTCATTTTAATGTTGACGTCGAATATCGATGATTTGATCTGGTGGACCAAGTTCACAGCTTTGTGGTTTATGAAGCATTATGAAAAGCGAAGGCCATCTTCCTCTTTAACGATTGGGCATTATGTAGTACATTTCGCTATAGTTTCGCATCTTTGGCTGATTTGACAGTTTCCACTTTTGCTTTTTATTAAAGGCAATACTCTTCTTTATGAGTGTTTGATATTATGGGATAAGACTGTTGTGATGTATGTTTACATTCTTCATTTTTGCCCTCTAAATAATTTCCGTTTCTTTCACACGTTAATCGACTTCCTACATATAAGAATTTTTAAATAATGCAGCCCACGTTTCCTCTAACCCACTTTGTCTTGCAGCTCACAAGAATGATCTATTGACTTCTTGACCTCGATTGGGCTTTGAAATGATAAATAAGTGGAATGGATAGGCATTTAAAAATTCAATGTAAAGTGTGATATGACTCTATTTATGTGTAAGGAATTTGTCATTATTGAACTTAAAAGTTGATAATGGGTGTATACAGTTCACAGTTATTTCAAACAAGAATTTTTTTTTCTTTCTGTCTAGTTAGACAAAATAATGAACATCATTTACTACATGTGGAAATGCATTGTTAAACATTTTACTTTTAATGATTAATTTTCTTCTCATTATCAAATAAGGTGTCGTTTGAAAGCAGATATTCTTGCATGAATTTCATATAATATTTTCCAAGATAATGATGATATCAATTATTCACCATCTGTTTAATCTGATAAATTATGATTTAATGTTATTCAGTAAAATAATGGCATTTGAAGATCCTGTTGATTGAAATGCTGCATTTTCATACACCTGGCTGGTTCTTGGTAATCGCAATAGCATCAGAAAAGGATAATTTTGTCTGATAGAGAAGAACACGAAGCTGTTCACAGATACCTGTTTAAAAAATATTGATGGAAGTCTAAGGATGCAGTTTTTATGTGTGAGCTATTAATCAAATCTGATTTGAATATCATTTTTTTACTGTGGATTTTTTTTTGCTTGTTGTTAAATGCAGATATTTCTAATTGCTTAGTTGTCAAAACATTATCTTATTTTTAGGATGTTTTTGTTAAATGAGCAAGTTCTGTTTCTTCTACATATGTGTAAGAAATTTCAAATTATTTTTCCAGAATTCAGGCAATGCTATCAGTGAATTCCCATAATCTGTATTAAACACATTCAAGTTCAAAAGTTTGCACCATTGGTGTTAAAAAAAAAAGAAGGTGTATTAATATAAAGTATGCAATTTTGTTGAGATAACAAATCATTCTGACAGAGATGTAGTATTTATTTTCGATTCAATACTTCCACTTTGACTGGAAAAAATTATATTTTTCAGTTTGCATAGGTCACTTAGTGTGCTTGTATTTTGATCTCGTCAGTCAGACATGGACTTTTAACAGGATTATATTAGCTGCATACATTTAAACTGCAGTGTAACAGCATGCCAGTGTGAATTTTCTTATTTGTGATGGTTGTGTTTACTTAGAAATTGTGTTTTGGCTGATGAAAATGTAGGATTTTATGTTTGTTGTTCTGCACTGTCAGCACAATTTACCTGTTTTTCTAATATCTATTAGCAAAGCATTGTATTATCATATTTGCCTCGTATCTGACTCTTTCCATGTAAATCTACTTCATTGCTTGTTTTTCATCCCGAATATCCTTGATATATTATACATGTGGTTAATACACATGTAGCAGAGATTGTAATTGCTTTTACATTTTTGATTTCCTTTTTTATATTTAAACATGATAATCTATAACAGATATACTAGTTTATCCTGCTTACGTACTGAGATGTGTTTTATTGGTTTTGTTGTTGTTGCTGTCTCTCTGTTGTCCATCATAAAGTTTGTGAGTGCCATTTTCCTGAAGTAAAACTAGACCAGGAATGAAATTTTAATGTCCAGTACCAAGTGACACTACATATGTTTTAAGACATTTTTGTTTTTCATTCATAATTTCCACACTAGATTTGTGGGCATTTTTGAACACAGTATTTGTTACATCAGACAGATATGTTCAGTACTAAATGCAGTTGTGTAAGATATTTTTTAATTTTTCTGTGCAAAAAGTGAACTTAGGAAGGCATAAAGCTTTGGATCGGGATACAATTGGTTAATTATCGTAATTAGATTATCTGCTTTTGACAACTTTCAAAAAGTTAATGTGACCTGAAATTGGTACAGTATTGTAGTTTTGAGTGACAGTTGCACAATATCTCAAGTATCATAATAGTATTGTGCATATTTTTCATTTATCCTCAAATATTCACTGGACTCTCATATCTCATACACACACAAAAATTCGTTACCTACCTACCTTATTTTTGAAATGTATATTACATTTTATATTATGAAATGATAGAGAATTGTTTTTACTTTATATAAATAATCAGGTGTGGGAGGGAGTCATGATGTTTTATTACATATGAAAAAACAGTAACAAATATCACATCTGCTTTACAGTATTGGTTGCTGTAGTTTGATTTTCTTTCTGTTGACCCTATTACTACTGACCCCTTTTCCATGGGGGGGGGGGGGGGGGGGGGGGGGGCTTTGATTAATTGTGATGTACATGTATGAGATTGAAAGTTTCATACTTTGAAATAAAAATAAATCTTAAGAAAGAAATTTAGCAAAATTTTTGCATTTGGTAGTTTTTTTTTTCAGATGGGTGGAAAAGGGAAACAAAGTTTTGATGTAAACCCTGAAGGCAAATGAATTTGAGGTCATGTGAAGCGCAACTGTAAATTCAATAAATTTATGTCCATTTTGGTCATGTTGGTATAAGGTATATATCATCTGAAAAGCAAGGAGTAACAGACAGATGGACAGGTCCAAATATCATTTAATTTGGTAAAAACACGTCAGGGAACAAAAATTCTATGACAAACAAATATGTATTATTAGATTTTTAAGTATGTGATGATGATGGAAAAGTGATTCGTGTAGTGATAATTATGCCAAATGGTATCTTTAGCTCATCTGAGCTTAATGTATATGCTCAAATGAACTTTTAAAATCACCCATTGTAAGGCATCTATCTGTTTTTCCATAAACTTTAGAAGGGATAAGAGTTTACTCAAGCAAAGGTCACAACCTTTTCAAAGGGAAGATAATTATGAAACAGTGAAAATATGGTGGCATCTTTTAAAAATCTTCTTCTAAAGAACCACTGTACCAAAACAAATTACATGAAAGCTTACTTAATGAGTGGAGATATTCAAATCATGGCCTCCAGGGGTAAGATGGGGCCACAAAAGGGGATGATAGTTTTACATGGGGATATATATAGGGTAAATTTCCTTCTCAAGAACAACAGGACCTTGTACTGCAGATTTGATTTTCTTCAAATCATGGCCTGGGGGTAAAGGGGTAGGGGGTAGGATGGGGCATCAATAGGGGATCAAAGTTTTACATGGGAATATACATAATCTTTGAAAAATTTCTTATAAAGAATCAATGTTTAGATATGTTAGTATGCATTCATTCAAATGTAGTGGAGATTCATATTTGACTAGGTTTGGCATTTAAGAGAATGTATGAAATATTGTCAAGAGTATAAGTAGGGTCACGCTAAATCATATCAACATGCAAAGTTCTGAATTAAGTTATTGGTATTGTTTGTTTTTCTCATGGACCCATGGGTGAGGATGAGGCTAATTTCAGGGATCAAATTTTACATAATACATGCCAAAATATAGGGGATTTTTTTTTTCTTCTGTCCCAGAACAGACATTCCCATGTTTTGTGGATTCAAGTTCTGTTAAATCAAAACCAATGGGGCTAGGTTAGGGATCATAATATGAGATAAAATTTTGTCAAGGGATTGTAGAGGGTAAATGCCTTTTTAAAATCTTCTGATGAAGAGCAGTAGGTCTAGGTGACTCAGGTGATAATTGTGGCCCATGGGCCTCTTGTATGTAAAAAACCCCAAAAAACAATCAATTTTAGCTTAACCTGCTGATTCATTTATTGTTGTAATGAATGAAGTGTGATCAAGTTGATTAATTACCAGCTAATAACAAATCAATGCTGACAGTCTTAAATGGTGTGCACATCACATTGATAATAGATATTCTGTACAATACATAAGTACTACTGAAAATTGTCTCTCTGTGCTAAAGACTGAGATTTATTTGATGATTAAATTGCACTGTAAATATTAATAGTCCCTGAAATTGATGGAAGTGAATTTCTTGTGTATGAAAAAGATCAACAGTAGGTTTGTAGAAATGAATAAACCGTAACATTAAACTAATGAAAAGTTATTTTGGAAAGTGGACATTCTTGTAAATCACTTGTCTATTTTTTGTATCTTAGTTTCTTTCCAAATACTTAATTATGATCCCTGAAGTTCAATAAGAAATAAAATTGTGCATGATATAAACCAATAAGTTTATGAAAGTTGGTATTACGATTCAAACGTATTGCAAGATGTACCTGTTGTTTATGCATTTCTGTAAAAATGCATTGAATTTTTTAGTATGATGTATGGTGAATACATCATGCATTCTAAACTAACCCAGATTATACAACAATAAAGGCCAATTATGAATTATAAGCTTTCAGCAACACTAACAGATGTGATGAATGAAACTAATTTCGCATTTGTTTTTGAAACTACACTAATGAGTGTTGATGACATAGTTCGTGAACTTGCTGGAAATACACTTTCAATTCATGTTATGGTGTTATGGTGAGCACATCATTACTGTCAGTGTCTGATACTATATTAGGGTATATATAGGAGGTTTGTATATTTTATGCACTGCAAGTTCAAAATAGGACAAATTCATGTCATTAGCTTATCACACAAGAGTCACATTGTGGCATATTTTAAAAAAAAAAGTGTACAATGACTCTATGTGTACCTAATTAAAAAAAGAAAATTGATTGCATACTGTCCAATGTGCCTCTGGTGTGTAGGATCTGGTCAGTAACTGGGCTTCGCTGCCCATCTCAATCATTGGCTCTCTTCAATAGATTGATTGTATTTTGTTAATGTCCCACTCAAAAATCTTTCACTCATTTTTATGGAGACATCATCATTGCTGGTGAAGGGCTGCAAAATTTAGGCCTATGCTTGGTGCATAGTCATTGAAGAGGGATCTTTATTATGCCATGCCTGCTGTGACACTGGACCTCAGTTTTTGCAGTCTAATCCAAAGGACTACTCATTTAGTCAATTTTTACAAAAAAGCAAGAATACTAAGGACCTATTCTAACTCTCTTCAGTTGAAGGCTCCCAGTTTCTGCTGTGGTGGTCCCCTTCTACTGTTTGCCTCTAAGTGTTCTTGGGGCATCCTTTCCTTCTCTGTATGCCAAGAGTCCAGTGCAGAGCTGTTTTTGTTCACTGGATCATTCATATCTATGTCCAACTATTCTTGATAATGGACACTCAATGGCACAGTTTTCCAGTTATGTCACAAATGTGCACGTTTGTTTGTACAAGTGATTCCTTGATGGCTCGAACTTTGATCACTCCAAATTTTTGATCTCATGATTCCATTTTTTTTTCCTTCTGTATAACTAATCATATTTACTCTTGATGTTTCAAATTTCTGATATCGCAAAGTGTTTGATCTTTTGAAATGAAATTTGGGTTCGATAAAACATATTTCATTCTTTTTAACTATTGGTAGCATATGCATGTCATTGGCTTTGGAGTGCATGATTGTTTCCACTTTGACTATACCTGGATAACATTGAATGCCAGGGGCTTGGTTGATCATGTTGATAGGTGATTATATATTTGACAGAACACCTGTGCCTCTTTTTGGGGTAGATAATTGTTTAATCCTTCAATTGTTAAGAGGGTAGAACTGTACAATTTTAACAATGATATGCAAGGAAATATATATGACTATTTTAGAATGAAAAAAGAATAAATAGATACATAAATGTAAAGAATTTTTTTCAGAGAATTTTTTCCATTTATGAAAGACAAAGTTACCTGAAAAATAGATAAAAATATGTGAAAACAATTCCACAATGTTGTGAACATACACTTTGGTTACTATAAAATCTTAACCATAATGATCAGGCCTTCAATATCCAGATTTAATTCAACCTTTGATCTGTTGAAATTCTATCAAGGTCCTTCAAACTTCAAGTTATTGAAAGTGACCTGTATGTTGCTTAAACTTGTTTTTTCATTCAAGAATTTTTTCACTGGTGTAGAGACATTACTAGCTTTGGGTAAAGTGCCACAGATTTTGACCTGTGCATGTGGTTACAGATGTAGCAGTGAGGGATCTGTATCATGCTAATGCTAAGGTCATATCTGAAAGACCTGTGACTTTCATTCCTAATGCTGCGTGCATTGTGAAAGTTGGTTGGTTGTACATTGTTTAACATCTCACTGGAGAATATTTCACACATGGAGATGTCACCATTGCTGTTGAAGGGATCCACAAGTTAAGCCTTATGCTCGGCACTTGCAGTCTTTGAGCTGGGAGGGATCTTTATCGTGCTACACCTGCTGTAAAATGAGGCCTCGTTTTTTGTGTTCTCATCTGAAGGACAGTCCCATTTAGTTGCCTCTTACAACAGGTAAGGGGTACCTATTCAAACTCAGATCCCCATGAGATGCATTGTGAAGAAATAGTTACAATCTGTGTTATATGTATTAGGTTTGATGCAGTACTAGGATCATAAATCAACCCGGGTCTCCTGTAGTGAAATTATAGGACTGAGTTTGATTCTTGATTCTGGTGCTGCATCAAACCTAAGATGTTTAACATAGGTAGTGACTGTATAAACAGGGTCTGTGAAATGAATTTAATCATATTAACGTAGCCATTATTGAAGGAAACAGATTAATAAAATTTAGACTAATTGCTCGACAAGGAAAATCAATAACGGATATTGATTTAATTCCAAAGAGAAGTTTTATAAGTTAAATAAATGTTTGGTCTTTTCAGGGAGGGTTGATTTTGGTCAGTTATTATGTGGACGTCAGATGAGTCTTATTCAGTGTTTGCTTCTGTTCTGCAATCCACTGGTCAATATTTGTAGCTGGTTTCAGCAGTGGAAATTAAGCAATTATTTTACTGGAATTGTCTTGACTTGCAGGTCAGTTTTCCAATCAATTGATTTGAAGCTTAAGATAAGGAGTTGTGATAAATTGGCCAGAGCTTTTCCATGTCCCAGTGTTCTTATTGGATTTGAGGATGAAATGGTTCAATGTGTTATTGGATTGCAGGGACGGCAACATGCACTGTACATGAACGTCCAGTGTTGTCAGTACTATTAGAGTTCATACACACTGCAAGAATGTAGTTCAACATGGTTTTAGAGCATGTAAACATAGCTTCTGCTTATGTTCCTTTAGATTTATAGCTACCCTGTGCAATTTAACCATTACAGATATTTTTCCTTTTTAGGGAAATTGTTATAATATCAGCAATACATCTTGCTGTAGATTTGCTGCATTTCATGGTATAAGATTTAGAATAATGCAGTTTGTTGTATCCTTTTTCTGTATAACTTTGAAGAAGAAAAAATTGCTACGGATGTAGTTGTATTGGAAAGACATAAAGTTTTAAGTTTTTGGTTTTGTTTCATTTGGCCACAAAGCTTAGTTCAACATTAGTGGACTGTAAATTGGCAAGCCTTGGTTATAGTTCAGAAAATCGTGCAGTTTGTCATCTGTTTGCGTGCCTCTGTGTCAAGTTTGGACCAGGTTTACGTTTGAGATGACAATATTATCTGTTAGTGAGCAAACATTTATGTTTACCCTTTACATTAAGCTTGTTGTTTACATCTTTGTTTTAAGAAGCCCATGAGGTATGGAGACACAGAAGAGAAGAGCTGAGGTTAGTTTTGAAAAGCTCATTGTGAAATATGATTCACAAGTGAAAACATTCTTCAGCTATTGATGGCATTCTTTAAGTTAAAACAGGAGCTGCCTCTGGAATTGAACATTGAGGTTATACTGACACATTCCCAGCTGTTTGTTTCTCTAATTAGAAAATCACTTCTGGGAACTTAATTGCAGTGTGTAAAAACTAGTTTTCTGAAAAGTATTGAAATATCTAATATGAAATCTTTTTTGTCCCGGGTTACTGCTGATCATTTCGAATTTGAGTTGATAGTTTTGATTTCACATAGGGTTTTTCATACATAGCCCAGTGTGAGAGCCGTTTATCATTTTGTGTGTACACAGTACGTCACTGGGCCTGATGGTTACTGACAGCGAAAACCTGGCAGCAGTGGGGAAAATCATTGTATCAAACCTTTTTAATTAAAATAAACTGCCATAGGCAACTATAACCTTTTGATAAATTTCCACTCTTTCTTATCTGTTTGCTACACAGCATACATCTTAAGATAAATTCTGAAGAGAGTGGATATATTTTTCTGTATTCATATGAGGTCTGATATCATTCTTTAACTCGATCTTTGTCCAAGTATGTCTGTGTACACAATGTTGTGAAGTGGTTCAGTTAAACCTACCTACAGTGATAATGTATGACCTTTGGTGACCTTGATACCATGCAGGAAAGAAGTATCTTCCTGTGCATTGAACTTTTCATTTTGTTTTTATCACTGGTATCAGAAATGATAGTTCATTCATTTACCATACAACCCACATATATACAAGTAAAGAGATTCTTATCAAACAAGGAATTTGTTACAAGAAGCTAGAAAGCTTATATATGCATTGAGCTCATCTAGATATATGAAATATACAATGTCCATGTCAGAGGGATTCAGTTTCTCCTAGAATGTGGTGAACATTTTTATTGGTGTTCTACCAACCCAATTCTATAGGTTCCTTATCTCTTTTGCAACAGAGAAAATTCAGATTGCTGCATGCTACCTCAATGTGTTCTGATTTAATGTTTATTTTTTGATAGTTGAGGATGACTGATTTTGTTATCCAAACTAAGTGTCTGGCTTCAAGAGGATAGAATTAAACTTTGCATTCCTTCCAGATTTGTTGTGATTCTTTGATAGTGATTTTTGCTTCATCACAACTCTTGAGATCCTTTCATATGATGTGTATAGCTAGAAATACCAGCGTGAGGTGAATTTTCATTTCAGTTCACAGTCATAGCTTAGTTCTATGTTACATTTACTTGGAATTTTATGTTTTTTGGTATGAAATGTATATATTTAGTGAAAAATAAAACTTACTTACAGAATCTCAAAAACATTAAACATTGTAGGAAGAATTGAAAAAATTAGAGCATATGAAAGTAAAATGTAAATATAAGAAATAAATTTCATTTTTGAAAATACATGAAGATATGAACTGCAATGCATCACTCTGGCATACTTTTAATGAAACACTAACACGCTTGATGGATTTGTGTCAGTATAAAGTATTGCAGTTCATACCCTCATGTATTTTCCAAAACAAAACAAAAATTATTTTTGAAATGCTGAAACAGGATATTGATCTCATGCACTTTATAATTTTAGTAGTGTTACTCACACACCCATATATGCACAGTCACATGAATAATCCTATTCAACTCTAAATTCTGTTATAATACTGAATGACAAGCATTGTAGGATGAAACGTAGGGTGATAGAGTTGTCTGTATTTTATGTAATTTTCCCCATTTGTTGCTTTTTAAATTTATAACAGTTTGAGCTGGCTTTTCATTAACATTTGACCTTGCATTACTTACTACTAGGTAGTTTAGTCAGTGTATTGATTTTCAACCTGCAGCTGAAGCAGTATTGATTTACCACATCAAGTGAATGATCATGATTATGATGATAATTCTTCATAATTACTAAATGTCACCATTGGTATGGCCCA
Organism: Ostrea denselamellosa; assembly: GCA_024699665.1. NCBI lineage: Eukaryota > Metazoa > Mollusca > Bivalvia > Ostreida > Ostreidae > Ostrea > Ostrea denselamellosa. Next base: position 4,207,305 of record JAMZEH010000052.1, read on the forward strand.
CAGTAACCAAGCATAGCCGGAGAGGCCAGGAGGAATCGCAGCTGGTCATTAGTTAGTGATGCTGCAGCAAGTGTGTTGGCAGTGATAATTGGTCATTTCCATAATGCTGTCAGACACAAATGGAACATATTAGTCAGAAACATATTAGTGCCAACCAATGATTTTGAGTCTTCTATAAGTAGGTTTGGGACTGTCCTACTTATCAGGAAGAAGAAGTAGAATATACATTAATCAAATGTTACAAGAGTTCAGTGAAATTAATAGATTATGAATGAAATATAGACATAGTTATTTCATAACTGGTCAAGGATATTTTGTTCAGGGTATTGTGTTAAAAGGGAAGGAGAGAGGAAAAGGAGGAAAGAAAGAAAGAGAGGGAAGGGAGGGTTGAGAGAAAAATGAGGGAGAGGGGAGGGGGATACGTGATGCTCTAGGTATAAATCTGCTAATCTCAATAAGTACAGTATATATGTAACTAAGGACTGATTGACAACAAACAAGCCGAAGAAAATTATGTGGCTATATCACAAGCCTATGTAAGTTACAAAATGCATTCAAAGGGGTTACATCCCCAAACCTGGAGGTGCCCATCAGCATGGTTGTAATCATACCTTATTTGCAGAAAGGCAGAGTTATGATGGAGAACAAAAAACTTATTCTCTTGCATAATAATCAAGAGGAATAATAGCAGTATTTTAAAAAATATTTTAGTATACATAAGTAAATTATTTTTAGGTCAAAGGAACATTTTTGTCCACATTTAAATATTTTTATCCATCTTTAAATCATCTGTCATTCTCGATAATTATAAGGCTTACACTAAGATGCATCTCCAATCCTTTATAATGTTTGAACTTATTTCAATTCCAAAACATGTAGCAATGAAAACTGCAAACACACCTCATAGCAGCTTTTAAAAAGGATTTTCAGTGAAGTTCTGGTGCTATTTTCATCTGTCTGAATAAATCTGATAATGATTAAATTCTTACAGATTGATATCATTTCCATATATAATAACTACTGTTTGCTGGTTTAAGTGGGGCTCAGCTGTTGATAATGTTAAGTGATAATTGGCTGGATGTGGTTCATATCCCAGCATGACAGTCATTTTCCTGGAGGACAGAAAGAGGTAGATTAGTTCAGATGAGTTAAAAGGATTGAAAAATTCAGTCTTGTTCCTTGGTATTAATTTATTTATCTCTCATATTTCATGTTTTCGAGATTTGCAAGCTGTACTTGATGCTTTGATTTAGTATATCAAGAATTCTTTTATATGTATAAAAAAAAAAATTTGCAATCTTCTTATATGACGTACAACAGAGCAGACATTGGAATCACGCAGACGTAATCGTCACTTGAGTAATATTACTCAGATAGGAAATCTCGCGGCTAAACGTGCTGTTTTTCAGATGTAAATAATATAGCATGACCAGGCCCCTAGTTTGTTTTCATATACACAAAGAGGAGTGATTATGTAAATTGAGAACATTTTAAGATTTTTAAAGTAATATTAGAGTATCGGAGATGGAAAACTGGTGGATGACAACATTATTTAACCCTCTTTCAGAAGACTTAATGTCCTTTGATTTTGATAATTTCATGGAATTCATTATTTTTTTTTTAGAACAGTTTTTCCCAACCTGCTGGAACTTTAAAAAGTTGATATTTAGAAATGTGTAAGAGTAATTGTGATAAGTTGCACACAAAGTTTGATTTTTGTTTTGATTTTGCTGTCAAGTTGATTGGATAGATCTCTTGCCAGAGATATTTGTACACAATGCATCTATACAGACATGGATTTCTAAAGATTCATGTACATGTATATCAGAGATGTTAGTTAGACTGCCACACACTGCACATCTGTTCCCTGTCCACTTGTTGAGGCACTGAGTGTATGTAAATGGGGTCATAACAAGGTGACATTTACTGACTGACCTAATATAAACTCAGTCTAGTAAGACCACGACCTGTACTTATACGTATGCTGGTACCTAGTACATGGGAAGGTTTCTAAACAGTTAAATGGACAACTGTCCCCTATCTTTCATAAAAAAAGCAGAAAACAGAACAATTACATATAAAGAAGTTGCAGTGATAAAGGTGTGTATTACATACTGAGAAGATAAGATATAGCACAGAATCATATAAGGCTTTTATATCTCATAGATATAAAACATTAGAAACCTGATAGTTTTGTCAGTCTGTGTGTTTACCCATGACATTTAATGCTAACCTTGATATCTTTAAGATACTTGACTTTTTCATTTAGTCAGCATATAAGGCAAGGCCGATACTTCATGTCGGGGGTAAATGTAATTTTAAATCAAGTCTTCATATTGATTGAATTTTTTAGGATAAAACTTTTTCAGGTCACTGTAGATACATCAAGGTCCAATTCTAAAATAGGAATGGCAAGGTCATGCTCATAATATTTACTTTTATTTGCTTTAATCCGAGTTGACAGTACTAAGAGCATAACTGATAACAACAGTATATTGATTCCCTCTGTTCTCCCTGTGACTTTAATAACAAAAGGTGGGAATATTATTTTGGGTCTATCTGTCTTTAACACCATGGTTTTCTACAGTGTGTATCCCCAGTATAAACAGCACATGAAGATTTTCTTTGACCTTAAAAACAGAGTTATCTTTCCATGATAGACTAGATAAACAACATTCACCATTTCGGATGTGATTGCCATCAAATAGGTCTAAATATGTGATGTCTCATGTATAAGAAAAAAATTTCGTAATGGGAAGCAAAATAATATGCATACAAACAACAAACATGGTGAGAATTTTTTTTCCAGATGATTTATTGGATACTCTTTGATTGGTTGGTTGTACATTGTTCAACATCCCCTTGAGAATTTTTCACTCCTCTGGAAACGTCACCATTGCTGGTGAAGGGCTGCAAAATTTAGGCCTATGCTTGGTTCTTCAAAGGCCTTTGAGCAGGGAGGGATCTTTATTGTGCCTCACCTGCTGTGACATGTGACCTCAGTTTCTGTGGTCTCATCTGAAGGACTGTCCCATCTAGTCACCTCTTACAACAAGCAAGGGGTTCTAGAGGACTTATTCTAACCTGGATCCCCACAGATAGATACTATTTGAACTTTGGCAATGAGCCTTAATTCACATGAAGTCTCTGTAACAAGACAACGACCCCTGTAGTTTTTGAAATCACAGGTGAAGGTCATCAACCTGTATAAGTAACAAATGGCATTTGGGTAACATCTTTCATATTGCAGTTGCTTCACTAAATGATACCTTTTATAGAGGACAAATAAAAGGGATAAAGGAAGAAATGTGTACTTTTGGAAGAATGGGGAAATTTGCACAAACTTACAAGCACATGGTCACCATATGGGCTGCTAACAGGATCACTTGGGAGCCCACATTTTATTCAAAGAGCTCAAAATTTTGTATATCAAATCCTTTTCCATTCTCTGTTAATTAACAGTGATTGTTGTAATTCACTTTTTAAATACTACATTCTTTATCTTGAGATAATTGGCAATACTTTGGCCAATTTTTTGTACAAAACGATTGAAAATTTAAGACAAATTAAGGTTGTAAGGTACAATTTTCACGGTACCCACAGGTGAGTTTTGGATACAGATGTGAGTTACTTGCAACCCTGAGTTTGAAAAAATACATGTTTTAAGATATTTTTTGAAATGCAACTTTTTTATGCTGTGAATTTTCAAGGTTAGCAATTATACATATATCTGTAATGGTTGGTTGCACATGCAGTATACAAATATTCACACCTCCATGCAAAGTCTGAAGGTTTCGAGAATCATTTAAAATCTATGGTTGAGGATTACAGTGTAGACTAAACAGTGTTTTAGATGACCAAGACCTATTTGCATTTGGTAGGCATAGAAGATGAAGGGTGATAAATTTTATACAGATTACCAGAGCAGAGATAATACATGTATGCATCTTTTGTGGGAGGGATTGGGGTGGAGGATCTTTGACAGTCTTTTTGAGTTTTTTGGTACATTTGTGGGAAGTAATACACATGTATTTCATTTCTTGGCAGTATTTGGTACACAGTCCAATCATACCAAATATCTTTCTCAGCCAAAACTGCTTGAATTGAAATGTAATGTGGTGGTAAAAAACAGGACACATTTGAAATGGGGAGAAAAATCGAAACTTTTACGCTTACTTCTTCATTTTCTCTTGACTCTATTGGAAATTGGCAGATTTCGTGGGTAAAAGCAGCAAACCTAGCTTCCACTGAAGATTGATAGGGCGGTAAAATAGAGGAATGTTAAAGGCCTTAATCAATGAATGAAATTTATGCATTATATACCAAGAATTTTATTTCCCTTCATCACTTGGCTCCCATCTCTGTGAAGAATATTAGTTGTCTGTGTCAGACTCATCATTGTTTGAATGCTTTATTATACTTGTTGAAGTTTGAAATATTAAAGGCTTATTCTAATCTACCGAAGGGTAAAAAGTGAACACATGCATGCTGAGGCAATGCTGGCTGAAATTGAAAAGATGAACAGATAATTCAAACTTATAAGTCATTCAATGTTGCTACCTTCTCCAGATGCCATTGATTTTTTAAATCGTAAAGTGCTCTTTCTTTTTTTTTTTTTGTAAGTCTTTTCTTATGGTTAAAAAATCCTAGCTCTGTTATCTCATCTGAACTTCTTTTCATCAGTTGCGTAAGAGGAAGTATTCTCCTCCAAAACATCAGAACAAAAACACTAATATACCATGTATATTTGGCAGAATCCCCTTTCAAACATCTTTATGTATATCATCAAGAATAGTGTGAAGTTATTTTGTCATTCATAATCTCAACATTGTAATTCTTTTTATGTCCCACATCGAAGAATCAGATGGAGGGCATATTGTTTTTGTCCTCTCTGTTTGTCCTGAACTTTAACCTTTCTAGCACAACTTTTGAATGGTGAATGATAGGGCTTTCATATTTCATATGTGCATTCCTTATTACAAGACAAAGAATTTGGTACGAAGGTTTTCAACCCAGTGATCTTGACCTTGGAGTTTTACTTGCTTTTAATAAAAGTTAACCTAGGCAATATTTCCTGAATTATTTAAGATAGGGTTTTCATATGTTATATATATATATATATGTGTGTGTGTGTTTTATATATAACAAGACCTTTCATTTTATACTATGATCTTTGACATCATACTTTAAAAATAACTAAAATTTAACCTTGCTTGTACTTTGAATGGTGAATGATTGGGCTTTCATATTTCGTATGTGCACTCCATGTGACAAGACATTTCTTTTGGTATCAGAGTGTGACCTTTTGTCCTTGACCTTGGAGAGTTCAATTTACTACTCTCTGCTTTCTGTCTTGTTTTCATACTGGATAGCTGAGTTTTTTGGCAGGTATATAATTTTGGGCTATTTTGATTTCAGGTTTCCAAAGATTCACCAAAATAAACACGATGCATTAAATTTAATTGTATCAATATAAATATACATAAATAGAAATGAGTTCACCAAAATTTTATCCATAAAAAATTAATAGTATACGTTGTAGAACAAAATTTGCCAAATTTATATCCTGCCAAGAAAACCAGTATAAGCTATACCATAGTAAAGGTTCTACAGTAAGATTAAAGTCTGTTCTTTAGAAATATTGATAGTAAATTGTATATTACATGACTGATAAAAGAAGTAGAGCAGTCTCTTTTGTTTTATAATTGCGAGATTGTTGCTAGGATGTTTTAGCTTCTCATTAATGGCTTGAATTCCTTCTATCTCAATTACCAATATGTTAAAAATACTTTATAGCCTTTTTGATAAACCATGTGGGATCAATTGCACTAGAGAGGTTGTAAATGTCTCATCTGGCCATATGTATGTGTAATTTGCCATTTCCAATGATAGTTTACTATCTAAAGTGTTTATAATTCACGAAATCCACTGAATCCTAGTTTATAATACTGTATCAGTTGAAAGAATTGTGAATTTATGAAGCCTGGATGGAAAGGTAATAAAGACCTTGTTTTTAGAAATTTTGTTTTAATCGTGTTATATGGCTTTTCAGTTAGACACATGGGGATCAAAGTTTTATAAATCTCCAAGAATCAAACCATTTTATGTCGCTGCAAACCATAAACAATAGAACAAGTCAAATATCATCATGTATAAATTATATAACAAAAACAAAAGTCATGAAACCCTCTAGGTTAGTCTACCCTAAAGTAATCATGAGAGAGAAAAATGGCCAATTAAATATGGGGGATTTTTTTTTTTTGTCCAGTTGTGTGTTGGCCATGCCAACAGGCTTTATAAAGTATGGCAGTATAGAGCATTGCAGTTCATACCCTCATGTATTTTCAAAATGAAATGATTTTTTTTTCATTTTACATTCTACTTTTATTTCGGTCAGAATTCCCAGCTGTTAAAATAGACATACTGTATTTGTCAAGATTGGTATGTTCATTGTTCACAACTGCAGCACATACAAGAGGAAATGGCTATTATTACAATTGTAAAAATATCAAAGGCAAAAATATTGGAAATGTAAATATTAACATTTGAACATTTTTTGACTTCTCAAATACTGCTGAACTAATTTGCACCAAGAAACAGTGTTAATATGGGAACTAAAAGAATATTATAAGTGTCCCCTGACTGCTCCACCCCTCCCCCCTTGTTTTATGCAAGCTGACATACAAAGTTACAGCTTTCTACACAGTTGTGCTCAAAAGCTGAGGAGCCAACATCCTTAGTTGTGCATGTATTATATCATGTAAAGCCTTTCATCAGTGAGCACTTTTGAGAGCATTGAAGTTTTAAAAACACATCTTGTTTTACATTTGTACTTTTACCAGTCACAGTAGCTCAGTAGTAGATTGTTGGCATCATAATCAGGAGGTCGTGAGTCTGGGACCTGCTTGTGCCATGGCCACATCAAACCTAAGACATGAAAATAGGTAGTGATTGTGTGTCATGGCAGGCATTGGCATGTTAAAGAACCCTCACTGCTATGGCCCTGAGTGCTAAGCATATGTCCAAATTTGTGGTACTTCACCTGTAACTGGTGAATATGAGTGAAGAGTTCTTGATGGGACATAAACAACCACCAACCAACCAACATTTGTACAACATTTATGCTGAGTATTAGAATTTTTAACTTTGATATTCAGAACAGGAAATTTTCTTTATATTTTGTAGCCCTTAGGAGAAGTGATAATTTTAACTAATACTCAAGTCTCTGATAAGGCCTGTGGGCCTCTTGTTTAAAATTTCTGGACATCAAACATCTAAATTGGTAACACAGTAATAAAGTGGAGAAATGCCTCAATTAAGATAGTGAAATTTCATGGCTTCTAGATCAAGGACTTGCATGCTAGGGTTGGATCCTGTTGATATAGTAAAAATATAATAGACTCAGTTCCTCTAAGTTGTTCTTAATAATTGTTGTAAACAACAAACAACTAAACTGAGTGTAATTATGTTGAGGGAAATAGGCCTCTATAATCTCAATCTCATTGTTAATGATTCAGGAAATTCGCTGGTAATTCACACAAAATAGGGAAAGTGTCATAACAGCAACGGGGCACGGACATGATTTCGAGCTTTATTTGTTTACAGTGCTTTACTAAAGTATTTCTAATGGTCAGCAAAAATTTGAATGTCAGTTGTCAAGTTACAAATGAGGTACTGAGCTTACAATTCTTTGTCGTGTAAACAAGGCTCGTGCCCTATTTTTGTTTACATAAGTTAAAATACTAGTATAAGTTTCATTTAAAACAGATTTTTTCAATTTACAAATTAATTCTGACCACAATGAAACAATTTCTAGTGTTTGTCTCATTTTATTTTATTTCAAACATGGCATTTTCTATTACTGTTAGCAATCTATTGTAAACAATAACATGGCAGGTGCCTTGTTTACACTTTACAAAGAATTGTAAGTGCTGTATCTCATTTGTAACTCAACAACTGACTTTCAGATTTTTTGCTGACCATTAGAAATACCTAATAGTTAAGCATTTAAATATTGAAAATGGCAAAATAAAATCTGAAAATTTTCAGTTCATATTGTGTCTATGCCCCTTTAAACCAGGATTATTTGGACAAGGTCAAAGGGGGGGTGTGTGTGTATTAGTCATATGTTAGGATTATTCTGTATTTATTAGTTTGTTAATTTTTCTGGTATAGTAAATGAAATTTTAAAATAAATTGAAACACATGTACTAGTTTTGAAATGTTAACATTAAACACTTCTTTCTTTTTTACAGGAAAACGGAAAGGAAAAAGCAAGAAATGGAAGCAAATCCTTAAGTTTCCCCACATATCGACCTGTATACATAAAAAGAACTCAATACGTAAGTCAATGTACATGTCTGTTGTTGGAGTCCACCTGTTTTGACTTCATTTATAATGTCATTTCAATCATTTTTCATGGAAAACCAGTATTCGTTTTGTGGTTATACTAGACAACAAAATCATGTGATTATTGGAAGTACAAGTTCAGTGTGCTCCCAAAAACTTTTTTCAACGCTATCTCGAACTAGACAGGTCAGGCTAGTGATGGCAAACGTTTATTAACCCAAAAGAGTGATTCACTCTTTCACAGCGTCTAAAAATAAAATGACACTTTTTTCTCAGTCATTTAGATTTATGTAATACCTGGTAATGCTTATATTTTTATTTCATCACCTTGTCCTTTTCACCATAGGTGAGCGATGACCATCTTTCTTTCCTTTTCTGTTTAAACTCCCATGTATGTCTGAATTCGTAACAGGGGCCTCCATGGCCGAGTGGTTAGAACATCACACTCAAAATTATAAGGCCTCTCTTCTCTAGGCTGCACAGGTTTGATTTTCACTCGCACCGATATTTGTGTCTGCCAGTTTACTTTTGGAAGATCGTTGGTGTCTTCCCGGGTACATTGTATCTGGGTTCTCTCATCCACCAATAAAAAACTGGATACCACCAGATAACTGAAAAGTTGTTGAGTGTGGTGGAAAACAACAACAATCAGTCAATCAATGAATTCATAACATCTCTTTATTTTGGCAACAGATGAAGATTTCTTTACTTCAGCTTCTTTTTCTCTCCAGATTGCATAAACTTGTAGATTTAAACCATTTAAACATGGTGGCTGGAAATGACAAATAAATAACAGAATCGAACATGGATTAAGATCAACAGGGATAAAATCAATCAAGAAAGTCTGATCATCAACATATAATTTAAGATTTTCTTGTTTTAATGTAAAGAAAATATTTTACAACAGTAATGAGAGAAGAAAATGGACTAGTCCAGTTGGGCTAATGCTGACGTACATTTTACAAGCCTGACTGAATTTTTACTAGTGTTTGAGCATCAGGCTAGTCCTTTAAGTGCACACTGCAAAATTTGTTCATACTGAGCAAGAACACCGAATAGTGTTCCGTGGAATTATATATCTCAATGAAACAATATGCTTTACTAAGCCACAGACTTCGCTGAGGAAATTATGATAGTTATATACTAAAACAAATGTGTTTACCATGCATGCTGTGAAGTATTCACCCTGTGACTTGTGTTATATTCCTCTCAATCCTTTAAACAAAATCTCACCTCAAAATAATTTCAAAAGCTTAGAGCTGTACAAGTTTAATATTTATAATCGTTGCAGTTAATACGAGAGTGAAAAGTGTGAATATAAAACAGGTTGAAGTTTCCTAGAGCACAAAAACATGTACAATGTATGGCACAAATGGATCAAATTGTCCATGGAGCACTAAGTTCAGTGCAGCATGATATGATGTCTTTGAAATCATCAGGATTTGTTCTGGCTTAGATTTCTAAAAAAAAAAATCTCAAACTTAAGCGTCAGTTTTCTCTTATTTGAGCAGTCAAAATTGTAGTAAAATCTCAGACTTAACTCCAAGCTTTGACTTCAGGGTTTTTTTTTCAAGAAATTCAGGGCTTGAGTACTTAGGCTATGACTTAAAGTGGATGATCCACCATGTGAGGCTTTTCTTCTAGTTGTAACTTGCAGGTGATATTCCTATGCAATTCATACTGATGTGGTGCACATTCAAGTTTGTTAATGACATGATTTCTGTAGGGAGCTTTAAGAGCAATTTCAGGAACATATAGGAAAAACCAACCACTAGGGTGCAACATGTCAAATTGATATAAAAGCATGCTCTTGTAAAAGTTTGTTCATGCCGTGACAAACAACAACAACCCCCCCCCCCCCCCCCCCTTAAAGCTTTACATAGAAATGTATAAGAAAATTCTTATAAAAATTTTCAACAATTGTATAGTTTGTCAAATAAAGTGGTTAATTCAAACCTGTTGACACATTGGGCTCTGATTTCAGGGTGGGATCTCGAGAAAAAAATTACAAGTTTTATGTAGGAAGATATAGGAAAATTCTTTGAAGAATTACTCAACATCCACAAGGGTAAAATATGTAAAAATTTATATGAAAGCATCTCTATGTAATGTAGATTCAAGTTTATTTACACAAAGACCCTTGGGTCAGGGTTAGGATCATAATCACACAATAACCCTTGAGTTTGAGTTAGGGTCGTGATCACACAATGACTCTTGGGTCCGAGTTAGGGTCATAAAAATTGTTTGGGATTTAGTGTTTCATTTGGAAGAATGTTAGTGCTCAGGTAAGCCTGTGGTTCATGGGCCACTTGTTTTGATAAGAATCTGCAAACAAATACCTACTGATGTTAATGAGCTGTGCATGGTGATACCACAGATCATGTATCTCAACATCGAGGACTAATTTAGGAGAGTGTTTTTTTACTTGCGATACAGTCATCAAATGAATATAATGGTATGCGATAAATAAATCCTTTAAAAAAAATGTATTGCTTACAAGCATACTACTTAAAAATTACATTAAGAACTTGCCGAGAGTTTGCGATGGACATTGACATGCTTTGCTGAATTTCTGATGGCCTCATAAGAGAACAACCAGCAGAAAAACTTGACACCGATATCGTGTGAGCTCCTTGTGACCTGAGGATGTTATGCAGTATTGATCTGGCGATGATCATTTAGGCTGAAGATACTATAAATCAAGATTTCAGCTTATCGTTCAAGTAAAGGTGTCCTGGGATCAAAAAGAATTAAGGAGACACCCTGTTTTACAGTCATGACCAAGATTTTTTTTTATTTGGAAAAAGTGTAAGCTGATTTATAACAGTTGGATAACTGTTTTGGTATTCCAGAATTCATATCTGCCACTTCTTTTGTGAATAAGGCCTATTTTAAGTTATTCAGAGAAGAAATTGACCCATGAAACACTTTCCTAAGCACTGGAGCTGAGAAAATCAGAGAGGAGAGATGAACCTAGAAAGAACACATGTATCTCTATTGTAATCTTCCTATGCTTGAGAAACACAAATGTAATGTATCTTAACATTTGTCTGGCTGTTAGTAATAGAAGTATTCAGTGTGACATAAGTTCATGAATCCAAGATAATCCCCTCATTTTTATTTGTGCATCATGCATTTCTGAAAGAGCCAAGACATTCCCTCTTTAAAATACGAACACAAATATCACAAAAAATTTATTTCATGGATTATTTGAGATCGTGGCTGCTGTTTAGCATCTGTTAGGTCATTGTTAATTTTTTTTATTTCAATTTTGGCAACATTGTTCACAACTGATAAGCTTCTTGAAAGCTATAAATCAGAAATTCGTGAGTAACCTAAATTTATCGTGTTGAATTTTTTTTCCCTTTCTTCAGAATTGTTGATGCTAGTAATTGACCTCATTTATTTATTTGTATAGCAAGCCACATGTTTAAAGATTCTGGAATATTTTCCCCTGTGTTGATTAGGATTGAAATGTAAGAGGAATTGGCTAATTTCGCCTTATCATTGTGTTTGGGATGCAACACGAACTTGATTTTTATAGGGAAAGAGCACCTGGATCTGATTAATTAAGGGTCAACAGGATTTAACTTCATGATTAGGCAAACTGTAACATGTCATTAAGGGTTTAAAACGGACCAGTACAATAACAGTGAATTCATTGAATATAATTACTTCCTTGAAGGTTATGTGTAGGAGGATAAAGTATTGGTAATAAAATTTCACACTAGGCTGGTTTTATTTTTGTCACATCTTGATAGTTTCAGAAAATGAATATGATATAATGAGAAGCATGGATGCACACAGATTATGTGAATGTTAATGGAGTTCAAATACTTTGCATGGAATGGAATTTTTTCTTTATTGGATTCAAGTATTTTCATTTTGAAGTTACAGTCTTGTAGAACTTTCCGATAGACTTTAAACCATATTGATGTTCACCATAGGCAGATTAAAACAAATAAAATAAATAAATAAATAAATACAAAAAATAATAAATAATAAATAAATGAATAAAATATGAACATTTATCTGAGATAAAAAAAAAAAAAAATTAGCCAATTTATGATATCTACAAAATATTTATGATAATGAAGGATTCCCATGATCTCACATCCAATTAGGACATGCTTGTAATTAATCTTAAAACAACACTTCCTAATGCAGATGTGTTATCATGACAATTCTAAGCAGCTGATCAGTGTTACATCCAACTGAAGCACAATATCCCAATTTCTTGCAATGTGATTGGACAATTTTCTATGTCTTCACCATTATCTCTTCTCTACTTAAAAAAAAACTTGAAAAAACAACTGTGATAGGGAAGCAAAAATTGTAAATCAGGAGAGTAGTGTATTTTTTTTAGAATCCCAATTGAAAAAGCAGGACGGATGGATTAAATCACAAAAATTCCTCAAGAATTAAGGGAAGTTGGCATTTAAGTATCTATTTCAAAGGACAACCACTGATCTATTTTATTATGGGTGTCTGGGTAGTGTAGTGGTTAACACAGTAGGTTCTCACCACTGCTGCCCGAGTTCGATCCTCTGGATTGACAGTGGTTGTGTGTGAGAGGGCATTGTGTTCGCCCACTTGGACATGTGGGTTTCCTCTGGGTACTCTGGTTTCCTCCCACATCAATGACCCCTTCACGCCAAAATCTGAGCTGACGAGAAACATTAATATAAGTTGTAGAACTTGTTTGTTATCATCGTAAAATAAATAAAGTTTAATTTTTAATCTTCTATTTTAAAGGACAGACTTTTTATACCACAGAATCACTATCTACTCAAAAGAACAATCTCCTTACAACAAAGAAGGAATTGAAACCAAATATATTTTCAGTTCTTTGGAAATGTGAATATACTTCTTATTCATTGTGTAAGCATAAAGATTCTACTGTTATTCATTGAATTACAAGTGACCATCCAGGTCAGGATTTAATGTGAATTTTAAAAAATGGTGTTTTTTTTCGTGTTGCCTCACCAGTCACCAGGGTTGCAAATAATGCTTTAGTAGCCATGTGGGCAACTGAAATTGCAGCATTAAGGAGGAATAACATATCATGATAATGGCTGACTTCCATTGGAAACATGACATCAGAAATACATGTACTTGTATATTCATTTTAAATCTAATTGATATCTAATTCATATTTAAGTGAAGTCTAGCTCCAAAAATTGTGTTTGTCATTAGCCACTAGGAAACCACTTGCAGCAGCGAGAAAACCAAAATTTCAAGAGAGTATGTCTAAAGCATTCAACATTTCGGCACATGTTGGTGATAAATCAATTTAGGGAGCAAGCACAAAGTATAAAAGAACAGAAAATTTTCATTGTAAATGTCTTTTTTTTTTCACTGAAGCCATCAACTTTGTAGATAAAAATGTTAAGTCATATGACAGGTAAACATAAACAGATGTCTCAAGTACATCTGTGTCAATTTTTGTTGTAAATTTAGGTGTATGTTTACACATATTAAATACTTATTGTTAATTAGATATCTAAATGATTTTTTGTACCAAAATAATATCCATGCCCCTTTAAGGACGACATCGTCATAATGGCTGACTTCCTTTTAAAACATGAATGAAAATACATGTCTAAATATCAGCAATATTTGTCTTTCCCTTTCAGATGTAATTGCGTAGCTGAGTAGCTCAGTAGGTTAGCATGCCAATGTTGAACTGTAGATCTCTTTTTTTTCCAGATTACTTTCTACTAGAACTTCATTTTTTGACTATATAAAGTAAATTTGAAAGTTTTCAATTTTGAAACATTGTTGTACATATCCTCCACTTTTCATCCACATCAAATTTCTCTGGGTGTAGCATTCCTCCTTAAGCACATGTGACAGATGAGCATTTGAGACAAATTGTAGCCAGGAAAATGAGAACGTATCTATTTCAGAACATCATATTTGTATTGCTTTGATGACTACTGTCTGCTGTAAGTGAGGGTTAGGATATCAAGGAAATAATTACCACCTGATGTATAGTAATCACAATCATGCTCTGCTTTGTTTTAAAAATATCTGAATTTGTCATGTTTTTGTTTTCTTTTATAGCAAACACCTATGACTACATTGTTGATCAGCAACCAATAGGCCGAGAATTGTTCCGATTATTTTGTTCCAGAAAGCCAGAACTTGCCAGGGCCATTGCGTTTTTGGACAGAGTGGTAAGCAGTGAATTTTCGTCCCTCATGTAGAACTGCTATACATAGAAGACAGTTTTATAATAGAAAACCAAATGTATACCAAAACTGGCAGGTGTAAACCACTTGGTTCTCTGATGCAAGCATGATTTGTGAAGACAGAAGTAGTAAATCACTAATATTTTGTGAAACTTTATTTTCACAATTTTGTTGCACTATTCTAAGGCTTTTGCATGCAAAATATTACATATTTTGCATGTCCAATAAAAATGAGAAGAATCCATTCTTAACAGAGAAATATTGTTCATGAATGTTCACTTTGCATATTACTGTGTGTGTGTGTGTGTGTGTGTGTGTGTGTGTGTGTGTGTGTGTGTGTGTGTGTGTGTGTGTGCTAGCAGACACTCTACAGGCCCCATCTTTTGCTTAATTGATTTCATACTTTTTGTAGTTTTGCTATCAAGAAAGAAAAACCCCTATTGATTTTGGGGTCAAAGGTCAAGGTCACTACAGGACTTAATAGTATAAGCTTGTAGGCACTCATTGCAAAGGGATATATTGCCCCACCTTGCAGAGCTCTTGTTTGGTTCTGGTTGAATAATTTTTGACATTTATCTCAGTCACACATGGACATTTTAAAAGGAAAGTCAGGATGTAAATATGTCACAAGAATATGCAATCAAGTTACAATTTGGATCTGGTCAAATTATTTTTGGAAAAGTTATGCCTTTAAAAATTTCAAACAATTCAATTTCTGCCTATTATCTCAGCCTTACATGCACATTTTGAATTATGGATATAGATACATCCCAAAAATATGCAGGTCATTTTCAATATATTGTTCCACTCAAATACTTTTTGGGAGTTGAGACACTTAAAATTTTAAAAATTGTAAACAATTCAGTTTCCACTCATTATCTCAGTCAGATATGGACATTTTGCATTATTTCGAAACGTAGGTACATGTGTATCATGAAAATACACAAGTACTTAACTGGGACAACTTTAGGCAGACACTGTAGTCCTTAAGGTAGGGCATTCATGTCACTCCAACACATCTAGTTATCACCGATATTTTTATGATGCAGTTTTGAAATTTCTATGTTTTCCGTCACAAAATCTCCTATTAGATGTTTTTTCAACAATGGTGGCTTCCAGATCTAGCCTGACCTGTAGTGTTTTTTATTCTCACTTTCTCTTTTAAAAGGTTAAGAAATGTCGTAACCCTAATGAACAATTCCTCAACTTTTAACGAGATTTTCAATCAACATTATGAGTTCAGTATGAAGTGTTATTCCAAACAGAATGAGGTAACTATTGGACTGACAGTTGGAGGTCACAAAAAGCCACCATAAATGATACATGTATTAGATATGTATAATTAAGATGACAGAGCCAACCCACAGCTGAAAATTGATATGCTGCCAGAGTCTGAGATATGCTGCAGTGGAACAGAGACCACTCTGCCTTCTAGAACACCTGTCCCTGTCACTGGTTTTTATAGGGACATGAGTTACTTAGTCCTTTTCAGTTTTCTATGACTGTATTGACATATGTTGGTAGTGTATTGTGTTTTTGTAATCTCTTGGGATTTGTCAACATCCACTGACTTTGTCTTTTGATTACAAACTTATCCTTTGTCCCCATTTCAAACAAACACCCCCCACCCCACCCCCACCCCCCAAAAAAACAACAACAAACAAACAAAATAAATAAGTAAGATAATAATGATAATAAAATTAAAAGCAAGAGTTAAAAGTAAAATTTCAAAAATCAATCTACTGACCCTCTTTTCTTTTAGCATATGACAGTACACACACATAATTCTATTGAGTTGGAAATGGAAATGCCAAGGCTAACAATATATTTTGATGTATCTGTAGTGAATTTGTATCATTTATGGATTATTTGACATTTCCCAGGACTGTTCAGGTATTTAAAATTGTACATTTTAATGGAAGAGTTCTGATCTTTTCTCTTAGGTAAGCTATGAGGTGGCACCAGATGAAAAGCGGCAGGAAGAAGCGAAAAAAGTTTATGAAACATATCTAGACCCCAAGGTAAATTCCAGATTATTCAGCTCAAAATGACATTGCAGATGTACCCAGCCATCACTACATGTACTTACGGTAGTTATTTTACATAAGATGTTGTCAGTGATTTCAGCACAGCTGCATTGTGGATCATCAAAATTGATTGATATTTCATTAAAATATTTACACAGGTTGTAAGGTTACTAAGATCACTAGAACTAACAAGGATTCAAGATGAGAAAATCTTTATTTGATGTCACAATGATGAAGGATGTTATGATATGAATCTAAATATTCCAAAACATTCCGATGTTAATTGTTGATAACAACCTGTTTATCTTTAACTGATGATTGTAGTTGAGTTACACTGTGTTATTATTTGGGCATTAACAATGCCAAAAAGGAAATGGTTGAGCACCCCAGACACCTTGAGACAACTTTCAGTTTATCATAGACTAACTCCCAGCTAAAGCATTGAATACTAGCTAATACATATGTACCTATTTACAGCAGATTAGACTTGGTCACTAATTGTGGCCATTTTGACATTTAAATCAGCACACTTACTGTTGCTAGGTGAGCATGCTGAATCATGGGAGTCTTCAATCCTATAGCAAATTGAATGTCACCATTTTATCAGGGAATACATGGAGCACATTGTAGAACATGATTTATTTTTCTACCATTGACTTAGCTTTAAGAGAGACACAAATGTAGTAACAATTATGGAGAACTGGAAAGGTAGCATTATTTTTTCTTCATTATTAAAAATTATTTTAATTGTAATCACTTTAGCTATTTCTGCATTCATAGTTTCTGTACCCAATATAATATTGCTGTGTAATATGGTATTTAATATGTTGATTTGGTTCACTTGATAGTTTATCATCTCCTGTTTCAGCAGGCTGCATATGTTAATTTGGGTCTCTCTGTCAGTAACACCTTGGCTTCCCAATGATATCTTGGGTACTGTTTGAACTTTAGCATTTAGAATCTCCATGACCTAAGAATGACCCTATTATTTTGAGGTCAAAAGACAAGGGTCACTGTTTTCATTTGCAGATGAGCAATGAAATTTCACTTAAAGTTTCTCTATTACAAAAGGGTAACCTCTCATTTTTGAGATAAGAGATCATGGTGACGCACTCACATTTAAGGTAACAAATGTCTTCGATGATATATCCAATATTATGAGTTAGCATTGGAACTTTTTGTACATTTTTTTCCCTTTTTGAAATGCACAAATCAAGTTATAAAATTTAAGCATAGAGCATGAATTATCAGAATTTGCTTGTAAAATTTAATTTGTGATGTAGAAAATCCATATTTATATCATTCAACACCATTTGTACTTGGATTTTTGACAAATGCTGCATCCACATGCCTTTTATTTTAAGATACACAAATTATATAATAAGAACATCCACTAACTATGCTTTGAATTGACCATGCCATCTTTCTCTTTTTTTCCAGTCTCATTTGTATGTGAATCAGGTGAACGGAAATCATATTACTGCTATTCAGGACCATATACACAGTCATAACTGCAGTAAAGAAATATTTAACTCATGTGTAGAGTAAGTTTAGTTATTCCTCTTATAATCTTCAACTCTATCAATGTATTGATTATATTTAATTACAATATACAGTACACTCGCCTGAATACCTATTCATTATGACAGTTCATTTATGTATCATAGTTTTCATGAGTGACTATTGTATTATGTGTTTAGATATACTTGTGTCTGGATTTATTTTCCAGATTAATCACAGAACACTTAAAAGTTGAACCATTTAAAGAATTCTTAGACAGCATGTTTTATAAAAGATATTTACAATGGAAGTGGTTAGAAAGGTGAGAAATTTGTTGCCAAGAGATATTTTTATGTAAAGAGAAGTTGGAAAACAACAAGATAAGAGTGGTAATGAACTCTTCCTGTAGATATCACACAGTTTATGTTAGAAATAATGAGGATGGGGCATGAAAATCATATAATTTATGTTTGTCTTTTATAACTTTTATCACACAATACCAAAAAAAAAAAAAAAGGGGAAAAAAAAGGAAATAGAAATGATTTATTTTACAACTATACACTTCATCAATGTCTAATTTTTATTTTGCAGCCAACCAGTCACAAAGAATACATTTAGAATGTATAGGGTACTGGGGAAGGGTGGGTTTGGGGAAGTGTGTGCATGCCAGGTACGAGCGACAGGGAAAATGTATGCTTGTAAAAAGCTGGAAAAGAAGCGAATCAAGAAACGAAATGGTGAGAGAATGGCACTGAATGAAAAACAAATTCTACAAAAGGTCAACTCAAGGTTTGTTGTAAGTATATTTTGTTTTTATTTTGATTCAAGATTTATATGAATAAGATAGTTTGTGTGCAAATTATTATTCCCTATAACAGTAGATGAAGGTACATATTTTAGAATACTTCATGTACAGACTAAGTCTGTAGAAGTTATCTGTCTTTCTGTTGAATTCTTTGTGGTGGGTAGGGGTTGGAGGAGTTGTTACATAGTATATGGTGCAAATCATAAAGCTCTAAGTACACCCTAAGTACTGGAACAGATATATTAAGTACATAGTACTACAACAGATAGCCTTTCCTTTCCATTATGATGTGATTTTGTAGTGAGTGTCTTCAGATTGTATACAGATTTGGGCTTGTTGCTCTTATTTTTTGTGTCGGCTTCAAGTTTGTATTTGAAACAGACAACAGATGAGGTGTGAAGATAATTGTAAACACAAACCTCAGACGGCAAAAGTAAATAGCTCTATTCTCCTGGAGGACTTTTATGCTTATCACTTCATCTAGCCTTTGTTGTAAATGGAGCAGGATTTCCAGAGAAGAAATATTTCTATGAACAAACATTTTCTGATCCATTTTGAGCTGCTTGGCAAAACCAAAACTGAGGTTTTGTATGCATTTACTAAATGCTTTTAACTGGCGTAAAGTACGATAGCAATGTCAGAAATTGATAATTTTAGTTTTAAATTGGTTAAAAAGAACGAAAAGGTTTGAAGTTTTTGTAGAACATCCTGTTTATCATCATTTTTTATTTAAATGCATTTTCAGGATTCAAATAATTTGAGTGATTTAGGATACATTTCCAATACATGCCTCAGACAATTGGCATTCATATTGGCAATTTGTGTAAGCACCCTAGTGTTTTAGTTAGTGATAGATCTTTAATTGGCATTGGCAGGTTCATTGTAGGGCACAATTGCATTTTAGCAAAAGTTTCTATTTGAAAATACTTAGACTAACTTATTTTTCTCTACTGAAATGCAATGCATTATACATTAATGTTTAATGTTTTTGAACATAAATAGTTTATTGATAATATTAAGACTTTTGAAAAAAAAAAATAATGATGCAACATTACTGTAAAGATGTCCTTCATTCAGAGTGCATCGAAATGTGACACATTGAAATAAATTACTTCACTCTTTCCAGGTTAGTTTAGCCTATGCATTTGAAACCAAAGAGGCATTGTGTTTAGTATTGACAATTATGAATGGTGGAGATTTAAAGTTTCATATTCATAATATGGGTAACCCAGGATTTGAAGAAGAAAGAGCTATTTTTTATGCAGCAGAAATTACATGTGGATTACAAGATCTACATCTAAAAGGAATTGTGTATAGGTATGTTTTACTTTGAAGTGTTGAAGTTTACTGTCTTGGGGGAAGGGGTTGTAAAACAACTGAAATTAAAAAAGAAAACACACATAAAGAAAAAAAAAATGAAGCATTTTTCATAAATATTTGCATATAGTTTTAAATTGACATTCCCCTAAGGTCATACTTTTTATGCAGTGTTTCAAATATGAGTCTTATTGGATGTGCTTTTTGTGGGATATTTATATTTGAAAATCATTAATTCACTTGAAAAAAAATGTACTCAAATTGGCAGCAGATTTAAATGAAATCTTTTGAAGCCTGAGAATCTTATCATATTTTCTTAAAGTCTAATGGAATTGTTTTCATGAGGTAGTGTTTGTGAAATTTGCAATAAGGGAAAATTGTAAAATTACTCTCCATGAAATTTTCATTTTGCTGGTACCCAAGCAGGTCTGAAATGGACCAGTTTTACTTTACATGTATTTTTGACTAATGTGATCATGTTTCTTTGCAGGGATTTGAAACCAGAAAATATTTTGCTGGATGATCATGGTAATTGTAGATTTAAATCAGTTGTTTTAGCATCATTAAAATTTCTTATCATTAACACTTTTTAGCTTACCTGAACAGCTGAGCTGGAAGTTCAAGTGAGATTTTGTGATCCAAATTTGCTCATCATATATAAAGTTTTCTTTATTTACTCTGAAAGGAGCCTAAAGAGGGGCTTTACGTTTTAACACTGGAATATGTAAGAAACATGTTTAAAAGTCTTCTCTAGAAACACTACAGTATATCACATTGATGTGCAAGCATATTCTTGTAGCTCAGTTACCCCCTGAGGCCAGGACAACCACAATAAGGGGTTTATATCTTCTCAACAAGAACCTACAAGTGTATAGTTTCTCAAATTAATATGCAAGTATTCGTATGTAGTGTAAATTCAAGTTAATACCATGAACCCTTAGAGCAAGGATGGGGCCATAATTGGGATTGTTTATATTAGAAAATGCAATTATTCAGGTAAGCAATGTGGTCTTTCAGTCTCTTCTGACATATGTAGGTATTTGGCTTGTAGAAAAGAACATGTGCAAGACGTAGAAAAGAACATGTGCAAAACAAATTATTAATTAGCACAAAAAGATTGGAAATTCATTTGACATTTGAAATTTATACAGATTGAATAAATATGAGGAAAGCATATTAAAGGCAGATGAAAGAAAAATTTGTTCTGTTATGAAACCCATGTAGTATGCGTCATTCTATAATCAGCAGGAACAGATCATTGACACTTCAGCTTCTGGTTCTGTGTGGTTACATGAACTACTTCTTCTAACACTTGTCAGGCCAGCTAGGGCTTGATTCCCCTTAAAACATAATATAAAGAAATAAAGTATGGTCAGTTGTAATGAATATATTAAGACCATTCATAATAGCATGTGGTACCTTAATTTCAAGTTTTAAAAAAAAGAGAAAAATTATTGTAAAGAATCTGAATATTGACACAAATTTGAGATTTTGAACGACATGTATTAAATATTGAATGTCTTCATTAACTATATCTGTTTTAATTTGAACGATAAAAAAAAGCTGATCATTTTGTAGGGCATGTGCGGATTTCTGACCTTGGACTTGCTGAAGAGGTGCCAGAAGGGGAGACAATCAAGGGTCGTGTGGGCACTGTTGGCTATATGGGTAATCAAATTTAATTTTTAATCTGTTGCTCTGAGAAAGGATTTTGTTTGATAATAGCTTAATTTGGCCCCTAATATTACTTTAAATTTTTTTTAAAGCAAAGTTTCTTTTTTGTAAATGATAAGTTTATGCACAACTTTTTAGTCTATGAAAAGTGCTGGTGATCCTAAGGTAGGATGTCATGAATTTAAAACTTTTCAAAGAATTTTTAAAAACTTTGATGAACAAATGACACATTTTTCTCTGTAATAAAAAGATAAAATGCATTTGAGAATGTTATTTAGATTTTTACTAGATTTGTATCTCTCAGAGATGGATCAATGGTGGAGAAATAAATCCCGTTCTCCAATGTGCTTGATCAAATACAAGCAGTAAAAGTGACATTTTCAGTGAAAGAATGCTTTCAGATGATAAAATGCTTCATTCACAAATTGGTTATAAATAATCATTATGGCCTTTGTAACACAAGAGCTGAGGTTTGAAAAAAATATATTTCAGATCTTGAAGATTTCATGTAAATATTCATATACTTTAGGGACCAAATTAGACCCTCATTTGATTTAAGGAAGTCCATTTCTTTTAACTTATTGCCATCCATCAAACATTGTGCCAAATTTGACCCTAGGGTAGGTCCAGAATAATCATATAGTGTTGATATAACATATATTATGTAAAGTCTTTCATCAGTATGAGCACTTTTGGGGACATGTGTTTTAAGAACGCATCATCTTGTTTTATATTAGAATTTAGCTTCGACATGCAGAACGGGAAAATTATTATAGAATATCATAGCTCTTAGGGCTAATGATACTTTATAAATGTGGTAATCAATAAGGCCTCTTGTTTAATTTCCTGGCTGTAAGTTTGTAATGGAAAGACATTAGCAAATCATATTTATCCTGATTGTCCATATAAGACAGTTGGCCAAGGTCAAGGGACAAACAAAAAAGTAAGTAGTTGCAGCCAATGCTTTGGACATTATATATAAGTCTAGACACAAAAGTTGCTTGTGATGAGACAGGGCATTTGGTCATGGTTAAGAAAATATTATGAAAATGTTATTTTAAATGCCTGTCATAGTTGGGTCATATTATGGTATGGCACAATGTGTCTGTGCATCTGTCCCTTGTGGGTCAGATAAAAATAGCATTTAAAAGGCTAGGTTCATTAAACCTGGTATACATATTGTTACTGATTAGAGGAATAAGACTTATTCAGCCTTCATAGATGTGCATGTACAGTGTTTCTGTGTGTCTGTCCATTAGCACCTTGTGGGAAAGATCAAAAGAATACTAACAAGGCTAAAATAATCACAAATATACATTTACATCTACATAGCGAGAGAACGGTGCTCATCATTTCACAGGTCAAATGTCAGGATCATGCTTTACTAATAAGGTCATCAGACTTGGTGTTCATGTTCCCAATAATGATGTTTTTAAAAGTTATATAGCTGCTCCCCTCATTATTCTTTATTAGAGTGAATTTTTTCAATTTTTTATATATACCAAAGCCATCCTAAAACAAACATTTTATTGAAATTTCTTGACATTAGAGAAAAGAACAATGTCAGAGCCATACTTTCGTTCTATTTCACCAATGACTAGTTTGTTTTCTGTGGTTATTAATGTATTTCTGAATATATTGCATGGGCATAGTTTGCAGTGTTGCTCTTGTTAATGGAAAGATGTTAGAAGCTCATATTTGGCACAAATAAATGGTTATTTCTTTTTTAACAGTATTCTTTTATCGAAGATTTACAACACCCCCTTAAAAGTTGGATATATCTGTCCAGGTCAAATAGAGAAAACTACACTGCACTGAAGGAAATAAACATCCTTCTTGATCACAAAATAACAGATGGAATCCATATACATGATGAAATCTTGCATCTTCAAAATGCAACAAGTTCTTTGTTATGTGATACTGAGGTGACTGTTAAGGCCCATGGGCCTGCTGTTGAATTGGTACAATAATTTGTCTGTTCTCCTCAGCTCCCGAGGTGGTGAAGAATGAACGGTACTCCTTCAGCCCAGATTGGTGGGGCCTTGGGTGCATCATTTATGAAATGATTGAAGGAAAGGTGAGAATTTTAGAGGTTCTGTCATGTGATTAATGTCTGTAATTATATTTTCCTAGTCATTGTTTGTAGGTTCCCGCATGCAGCTGGAAGTGTAGTGTAAAGAAAAGGACAAATAATTAAATATCTCATGCAAAAAAGCATTACTTTAGAAAATTTTAACATCTAAATCACTCATGTTTCTCAAGACTGTATTTCCATGATGCTTTGTCAGATTTATCAGAGATAAATAATTTTATGAATATTGAAACTTTTGATCACTAAAAAAAAAAATAAATATCTTATTTTTGCACCAACGTATCCAAAGATAAAGTTCCTGCAAGAAAAGAGTTGTTTACTGGATTATTACATACTTCAGCACAGTTGAAAGTAGTGTTTTTCAGTGATGGCATCTAATTCTGGAATCATATCCTACATGTAGTATATTATTCATGTGAGATATGAATAAAGAAATGTGGAATAAATCCTCACTTTTGTGAACAAAGAAATGAAGTGAATTAAGGAGAATCATGAATTATTAACAGGGACCATTTCGAGCACGGAAGGAGAAGGTGAAGCGAGAGGAGGTGGACAGACGGGTGAAAGAAGATCAGGAGGAATACTCAGCCAAGTTCTCAGAGGACTGCCAGGACATCTGTAAAAAGGTTAGTTTTCTGATCACTGGACAGTTGTGCAAAATAGCAACACATTTGTGCAACAAAAACTGAGAACTATTGTGCAAAGGAAAATGAAACATTCCTGCATTAAGAGGACACCAATATTGCTTACCTGGGGGCTATGACACAAATGTCATTCACCCAGAATGCTATTCCTTATATGCCTACAAGTCAAAGACTGTTATTGCAGGAATGTAAGTCATTTAATCATGCTTTGGTCACATGAATCATTTTCTTGTATATTTATATTGAATATAATTGTAATTTTCCTTTCTCTATTTAGCTTTTGAACAAAGATCCCAAGTCTCGTCTAGGATGTGGTCCTTATGGTGCCAAAGATGTTAAATCACATGAATTCTTCAAAACAATTAACTTTAAACGGTTACAGGCTGGGATTTGTAATCCTCCATTTGAACCTGATGTAAGTGGCAAAAAGAACTGGTCTACATTTTGTCAATTAGATTTTTACAATACATGATAGAGATCAATATTAATAGCTGCAGTTTTATTTTTCTCGAAATTACACAAATAATAGTTTGTATAAGTTTTAAGCTTTCTTGGTTTGGAAGGGGGGGGGGGGGGGGGGGGGGCTTAAGCAATTGATATTTTTTAAGTATTTGACTTCACATAACTGTAAATGTCAGTTTAATCTTACAATTGATATAATAAGAATTTTAAAACACTATAGTTATGATTTTTTGCTCATATATTTCTGAATGAAAGAGGAGAGAGAGAGATTTTATTCAGTGCATAGTGACACTCAGATGAGTATAGACAAAAACAAAATTTACATCTTATGGTAAAATTGACATAAAGTGGATGATTTTGCTGGTTCTCTTTTTGCAGAAAAGGGCCGTTTACTGTAAAGATGTGTTGGACATAGAACAATTTTCCACAGTAAAAGGTGTGAACCTTGATGCAAGTGATGACTCGTTTTACACGAAATTCAGCACAGGCAGTGTATCTATACCTTGGCAGAGTGAGGTGAATCTCAAATTTTTATTATTAGTTCACCTTATCAAAATATGTTTGTCAGCAATGGTTTTTTTTTTTTATCTTTTAACAGACTTAGAGTTTCTTCACCCTCATGTGACATAATAGTATTTGTAAAATCCTTGTTAGGTCACCTGAGTTGCTCAAGTGACCTATTGCTGTTGGTTTGCATCGTCCATTGTTGTGCATCGTCTGTTAACAATTTTACATTTTTAACTTCTTGAAATCTACAAGGCCAGTTGTTATCATTTTTGGTGTGAAACATCTCTAGGGTAAGAGGAATATAAACTGTGAAATTTATGACCTTTCCACCCCTGGGTCCTCATGGGCAGTACCAATATGCTTAAAAATGGCTATATATTCAAACATTTTCTCTACTCCCCCACATGTGTGAGAAAAACGAAATGCATGGTTACGATGTCCATGAAACCCTCAATCAAAATTGTGAAATTCATGGCCTGTGGGTCAGGGGTTCAGGCCCTAGGGTATGGCCATATAGTGGAAATTCGTATTAAATCTCATTAAATGATTCTGTGCCAGTCAACAATATTGTGTATGTTTGATGAAATTGTCTGTCAATGCCCATCTCTTATCCATGAAATAATATGCGTAATTTATATTAAGCATATCTTAAATATTTTGAGTACTGCTGTATATTAAAATATATAGTCTTGCATTCACATTAATTGCTCTCAGGAAATAGTCAAACAGATGTGTTAATTAGTCTTCAATGAGCACAAATTCAGTATTCCCTACGATTTGATTTCCCTGAGGGGAGCATTATTCCCTTTAGGACAGTTCTAGTTTTAACCAGTTTTCATGTATCTTTATTATGCTGTTCACTGAAACATTTTTTTAAATGAAACATCCAAATTTTCTCAGTAATTTCTCCCTTTGAAGAAGCTGTGGTTTTTCATTTGCATAAACTTGACACCCTTCATCCAAGGATGCTTTGTGCCAAGTTTGGTTGAAATTTATCCTTCAGTTTTTACTTCAGGTAGCTCTACCCTCATATGACTTATCAATATTAATGGTTCAGAGAAGGAAAACTATTAATTTGAACTTAATATATTTTAATTTAATCCATAAACAAATAAAATGCATATATTGCCACCTTTTTAGAGATGTCAGACAAACATAAATAGAAGTGTATGTCGACATCAGAAAATCTCACATTTCAATTTTTTATAACAGTTTAAAATTTGTCCACTCCATATATACAAGTATATTATGAAGATTTATAAAACCTCAATATGAAATGTAGTTCATTTTATTCTGAATATCAGCAAATCAAGTATAAAGGTGTGTAATCATAAATGATTTTTATTTAAAAAAATTTTATTTAGATGATTGAGATGGAATGTTTTAAGGAACTCAATGTGTTCAGTGAGGATGGGGATCCCCCTCTTGATTTGATTGAAGATCTTCCCCCTCCCCCACCTCGCAGTGGACTCTTCAGCAGGCTCTTCAGGAGACAGGTGGGTATTATCATCATAGGGTGACACAAAGTTACAAGACTTTTTTAACAGTGTCACATTTAAATGTTGTCAAATTCAACAGTTTATAACTATTTATAGTAATTGGTGTCCAAAGGTGATACCAGATTTTGAGCACTTAATAATAAAGTGGAATAATTGTAATTCATACTGTTTCTTGAATGATTATCCTTATAGATAAGGAAATATAACACTAGGCCGAAATAAAATATATGTGCGTTTCCAGCTTCCAGACCCCGACCTACATTTTTGCTGTTGACCTTAAATATTTTATTTATGATATAAAGAAAGAAAATAAAAATCTGGAATTTTCAAATCGGAATTTTTTTCCTTTCAAATTTGGGTCCTCCGTGGCCAAGTGGTTAGAGCATCGGGCTCAAAATCACAAAGCCTCTCACCTCTGTCGGTGCATGTTCGAATCTTGGCCGTGGCGTTATGTGAGCAAGTTTGCCAGTTTACTTGCGGAAGGTCGGTGGTCTCTTCCCAGGTACATTGTATCTGGGTTCTCTCCTCCACCAACAAAAACTGGACGCCACCAGATAACTGAAAAATTGTTGAGTGTGGCGGAAAGCAATAAATAATCAATCAATCAATCAACCTTTCAAATTTGAGTTTCTGTGATTTACATTTTGACTACTATTAATCTTCAAAATGTGTGAAAAGTATTTGTAATGTATTTAAAGCTGTATTGAACATGTATCAAAAACTAAGATTTTGAATAAAATGTTTTGATAAAATAATATTTTACCTACCTACCCGACCAGATTTTTGGGGGAGTGAAAAATCGAAACACACATATATTTTATTTTGGCCTTACTTTGTATTGAAAAATGAGTTAACTACATTATTATACAATGCCTCCCTGTTAACATTTATTGTTGATAAAAAAAGAAATAGCCTGAAAACTGGATTATTAAATTTTATAGCCAAGCAGTAGGAGTTTAATGTCGTAGACTGTTATTAAATGGGACGTCAATGTTTCTCAAATACTTCATGCTTCAATTGAAAGGGGGGGGGGGGGGGGGGGGGTGTTTGTTGTCCTTTTGACAAAATAGACTACTTTACATTTCAGAATCGAGAGGCCCACTGACATAGGAGAAATGGTGGTGCTGTAGGCTTCTATTGCTAAAAAGATCCTCCAGAGATATTTTAACAAACATACTGAATGGGATAACATCATGTCAGTGTACAAAGGCAGTTGATGTCTGCCAAACCACCATGTTTTTGTTACTTTTAGACTCAGGCAGAGACGAGAGAGAGAGCTGGAAAAAATTCAGCAACTGGACAGTGTTCTTTTGTCTCATATTTCAATCAAAAATTGTCACCAGACATTAGAAGATGTGGACAATTTTTGGAGACCTGAAATTTTTGCTCGGACTTGCCAGTATTGTCTCAACAAGATGAAGAAAAAAAAAATTTAAATGTATATCTTTTGTAACAGTGTTGGTATGTGAGAGTGTCGGAGTGTGTGTAAGAGAATATTTCATATTGGTTGAATCTTTCTTTACGTTAGAGTCACTTTTAAATATTTTTAAGTATTAATAGAGATTATGCTATGTTCACGTTGTGCCGGTATTTTGTTTATTGTGTGTGTTGACTATACTTCTAAAGCATTTACTCTATATATACCAAGGAGATCATTATGCTATTGTCACAGTATTCATCTGTCTGACTGACGAGCTTCTTGTGTAAGATCTATGGCTAACAAAGTTACTTGTTTAGGTTTCCTTATACAGTTTAGGTCTAAAATCTCTTCCAAAAAAATCTGTTTTTCTTATTTTTCCATCACACCTGTCTTAGAGTTTGAAGGTTTTGTGTAGGTAAGCAAAATTCTACATTGGGGGGGGGGGGGGGGGGGGGAATTCATGAATGTCAAAACTTTTAATGGCAGAAAAAGGTATCACATGTTAAATGATAGAAACCATATATCATATGACAGAAACAGATATCACATTGCTGGTGATGTTGCCCAGTCTTATTTTAAAAAAGAGTTTTTACTTGCATCATGTTAGTGCTAAAATCTTGCTACATGTATTTATATCTGCAGTAGCTTATTCGTCTTTGATAGTGATGAAATTTCAACTTCATACCGAGAATTGTGTGGAAGAAACATTTGCAGTGCTAAGGGAGGAAAGATTTTAGTGCTGCTTTCAATGAACAGAAAGAATAAAAACTCTTTTTCATTATAATAAAAATTTAACAGATAGTAAAAAAAGTTCTTAATGTTATCAAAACTGAAAAGAAGTGACATGTAAATTATATGTGTGGCTCTTTTTTAAAGTATTTTTAAATTAAACGGAGCTATGAAAAGATAATTGCATGAATGCTTTTTAAATTGTAATGACGAATTTGCTAAATTTACTTATGTATAGCTTGACATTGCATATAAGAAAGTTGCACAGCATGCGATGCATGCACAGGCTTCCTTTTGAAAATTATTTTGTGGGTCATATAGAAAATGACTTCATACCTGTTAATGCTCTCTTTTATTGAATAGTCATTATGAAGTACATGTGGTTTGCAGTAAAGAATCTCAGCAGGGAATCTCCTGGTCTAAATATAGAGTTGTATATAGTTCCAGTATAGAAAATTGGCGTTTCCTTGTGTAGGGAGTGACAGAATTATAACACTTCTGGTTTTTTTAATCTTCATGAAAAGTTTATAAGGTTTCAAATTCATAAGTATATCTTTTGTATCAACAAGTTGAAAATTTTTATTTATAAGTTGAGGAACTGCTCTTCTTTTTTCTTTCCTTTTTTTTTTTTATTTAGTATTACAAAATCTTTGATACTGACTGTATGATTTCAATTTGCAGAAAATATTTTTCAAATTGTAAAGGCATGATTTTTTGCGTTTTTCAAAACTCGGTGTATATGAAATTTTGTATCATATCTAATCAATGTCTCCATTTTAAACTAAAAAGTAAATTGAAAACACACAGCATAACAGATTTGGGCTGCTGGATTCAGTCCAATTGTGTTTCAATTGTTTGATAATATTTATTGTATATGTAACCAAAACTGGCATTCATTTTCTACCCTTAACCTTGTATTTTCAGTGAGAAATATACAGTTAAATTCCTTAAGGAGTGCACATCTCACATATTTTGTAAATAATTATTTAAAAGTAGAATGCTCTGCATGTAAGAAATGTGACCTTCACAGCATTATCACTATAGTACTGAGTGTATATTTCTTTGCACAAAAAAAAAAAAAAAAAATTGGAATGTGTTGACACTTTTTTGCATTGTTTCTGATTCTTGCACATTTTTTCGTCATGCAAATATGAACAGTTTGCTCAATAAAGATATTTCAGTATTTGAGGGAAGGAAGTTTTTGTGAATCTTCTGGAATAAATACCTTAAAAATAGCTGCACAATATAAAATCTCGGTACTTTTGTTAACGTTCTCATTTATGTTTGGTAGAATGTAATTGGTAAAGCAGAAAATGGTTTTCATTCAAATTGACAGAAGTTTCAAGATAAGAATGAGAAATGAAATGGCTTGTGTTATATTTTAAAGGTTCTGGAAAGAGGAATTTCCAAATGTCTTGTTTACAGGGCTTATTTTGGTTGTGCAATGTCAATTATTTTTCCTTTGTATGCTGATGAGTGAGTGAAAATGTCAAAATATTTTGCTTTAAATTCATACATATGGTGCATCTGTTTCACAGATACATGTATTTGATAAATGTAAATTATTCGTTATTGCTGGCTTTTATTTTGGCCAACAGTTTGTATAGACTTTTTGTGTATATATCAGTTACAGTATAGAACAAGTCGGATATATTGATCACTTTTTTAGCTCTGAAACAAATTTTAGGGCACTTGCTTATACAAGATACATTCAGAATTCTTTTTGTATCCTTGATTCTGCCGTCAATTCATAATCAGGTGGTTGAAAGTCTCATAGGACTTTTGAAACCATGATTATGCACCAGTAAGTCTGCATACTTGAACTGCAGGATATTTCATTGTTTTGATATTGTAGATATGGTAATATCTGTTCTGTTAAACTCATTGGTTGTTAGATGATTGACCTAATTGTCAGTAAATGTAACTGCCGATTGACAGCTATCTGATACCTTTACACTTGCTTTATAATTGCCATCATATTTTTCTTTCATATTTACCAACATCATACATTAAGTGTTGTCAGTTTAAATATTTATTGGTGTCCATCATTTGCAATATGTATTTTAATATTAAAAGTTACTTTTACAGTTTTCTTTTTGTGGGAGAAATATACAAATTATTAGAATTAACAGATTGCTTGTTATATTTAAATTGGTTACATTTTTCTTTAGTGATTTCTCAAACAAGAACCAAAAAATCTGCAGGACAGAAGATAGTATGTCTACTCTGCAAGTATTGCAGTACAGGATGTCAGCATTCAAAAGAAACAAGAAGCTTGGCAAAACAATTAACCTTGGTGCTGAAAGTTTCTTGCCTTTTTCATGAGTTATTTCTTTTTTGTGATTTGAGGTTATGTCCCTTGATTTGTATCTCACCCCCTCCCTCCCTCTAGATGTGATCAATTGTTGCAATCATTTACTCATACTGTACTACAATGTTTGCTCATTTGTTGGCAGAATGTTGGCCATTGCTGTCAAATTTTATCTGCATGGAGAAAAATTTCTTCTCCTTAGATTTGCCATTATTTGTTCAAATATAACCTCAGTTTTTCTTGCCCTCTGCATTTTAGCTTGAACGTTTAAATATATGGCAATTAGTTCATGATATTTCTGATAAGTCCAGGCATCATAAAACATTTTTCATGTACATTAAACTAAAATTCACTTATTTATTTCTATTGAAGGGATGAATAGTCTTTGTCAAATGTTGTGTGAGCTATTATCTATTACATTAGTGTAAAACAGATGTATAAAGAAACAATTCCATATCTGTTGAGTATATATCTATATATCTCTAGTCAGTCTGTTTATGTGAACGTTGCCCCCCATTCTGTATGTAATTCACTCACGAGATGTAATTTATACAAATGTCATCAACAATCATTATTTAACAACAAAGAAAAATAAATGTTTTACAAAAAGGAAAGTGGATTGTTTTCTTTATGAAATGTGACTTATTTTGAATGATAATGAATTTCATGGTTTCATTCAGACAAGGAAAATTTCTGCCACTAGTCGACCTATTTACTGAACTATGATTCATAGGTATTTAATGACAATGATGGTATAATTTCAATGAATAAAGACCCATACACAAGAAAACAAAGTTGAATTTACTGATGGATGGTCCAGAGCACTTGCATTGGAAAATCAAATGCACCAAAGCTTGCACTGTCAAAGAGATCTTTTGGCTTGTGATGCTAATTCAACTACCACAGCATCAGTGAGGTATTCAACCTTTTACAGCATTTCAGACTAGTACTCATTTTGTTACCTTCTGGTACACAAGAGTAGTCAATATATATGCTTTTGCATGTACAACAAGTTTTGTCAGTGAAGTCTGACATGCTGTGGAAATAATCTGGTATGACTAGGCAGGATATTGGATTCACACTGTTGATGATTTTTCAGATTTTTAATTCCTATCCAGTTAACTTTTATTCATTGGCATAATTAACTGGTATGAAATTATGAAACAAGGTACTCGATTTATTTTTTTTTTAAATATATAGCTATATCAAGACTAGTACACAAGAAATACATCATAACACAAAGAATTTGCAAAGGGAAAAAAAAATTCAAAGAATCTCATTTGTACCTTGATTCAAGGTATATATACATCAAACACTTTGTCCTATTTCATATGCATAACACCCAAGTGAAATAAAGCAATGCATTATTCCCGGAATACTTCTGTTTTCCATATATTGATCATTACAGCACTATGCTGTGACATTTAGAGATCAGAATATCTTGCATTGGTATCGTGTGTCCATGTTCAATTTCCTGTGCAGTGGGTATTAATTATTTGGAAGCTTGTAAAATAATATCCACAGCACCCTGGAGGTTGTCGGCAAAAGCATCTGGTTTAACTGTAGGGTGATTCTCATCCTGAAGCCTAAATCAAAAGTGAAAATATCATCATTAAAGAATTTATCACAATGACATAACTGAGACTGCATATGTTTTATAGTAGAACATCTACAAGGTTTATGGATTGGATATGTCATAATAGAACATCTAAGTGGTTTGTAGAAGGTTCTGGGTTCTAAGTCCAGATTACACTCTTCCCCTTTTACTAGTTTGTGCCAACGAATTAACCCACAGTTGGCTTTGAAGAATCTTGCACTCTAAATTAGATCCTTTGATCCGGTCACCTGTGATCGCTACACAAAGGCGATCATAGGTGAGCGGGTCAAAGGATCTAATTTTAATTAGACTGATGAGTCTTGATGAGGCTTTCAGGTTGGAAAAGGGGAAGAGAGTAACAGGAATTGGATACTGTCAACCTAGTACCTAGAAAGTTACAGGTTCGAGTCCCAGCTCAGCCGACATTATTACCTTGCTGTTTCATGATTATGTGTAAAAGTATTCAATCAGTACCAACTGTTTGTAAAATGTGTTTGAATTTGATACTTTTTCTTTTACAAACCCTCTAGTAAATACTTTTTCTTTTACAAACCCTCTAGTAAATACTTTTTCTTTTACAAACCCTCTAGTAAATACTTTTTCTTTTACAAACCCTCTAGTAAAAACAGAAAATGTGAATTGCAATGTCTGCAATAAGATAATCCAGTACATTTATAGGCATGACGTATGTGTCCATATTCCTGCAGGATACAGACATAAATACACTAATCTGGGATCAGCACCTAAACAAATCTACATGCTTACGCCATACTGTTCATTCACCACCAATTGCATGATCAAAATGTATACAGTATATGTTTAAATTTTTTATCAAACAAACCTGAATTTGCCAGTGCGGACCTGAATTCCCAGCATGCCACATGCCTGTGCTCCACCAACATCGCTCACAATATCATCACCAACCATCACTGCCTGCAAATGAAGGACAGCTTATGCAAAATTATTTTAATAAACTTTCTTAAATAAATATTCATGTACATATTTTGTGCACATATTGTCTCAAAATAAAAAAATACAATAGACAATATCATAAAAAATACATCCAATATTTTACATGTTTTACTAAACAATAAATTCAGTCACTTTAACAATTATTGAAAGACAGATTCTCAATTCATTTTTAAATATCATATTTCACATACATCTATAATATAAATAAATATGTATATATATTGTTGTGTAGTACATGTGTACTTAATGTTGTTTATTTTTGATTGTGACCTAATTTCTGAGAGTATGAAAAAATGTTCTATATTTAGAACAATGTTTGAAGAGTTCAATAGAAAGGTGACATATAACCCATTTACTCAAATTGAATACTTTTTAGAAATAGCATTCTCTAGAAGTTAGTATAAATAGACAGTAAATTTTGTGGTAAGAAGGACTCTGCATTGGATATTACATTACTGAGGACTGGACTCAATGGCCAATCTTGAGTACAGTACTGCAAACAGGCTTATTTTCAAGTGTGAATTCATCTCGGAGGTAAATAAACAATGGCCACTGCTTTATGAACCTTGATTACTGTAAGTTAGTATATTTTCATTGATACATTGTACTGTGAATAATTATTAAATAAATTGTTAAATATTTGAATTCTGATATTGAATTGTGCTAGAATTGGGTAATTCTTATCCATATCAGAATATACAAGTAATAGGAAGGAGAAAAATTATGGTTGGACTTGTAATCAAACCCAGGTCTCCTGCATTACTAGTCAGATACAACCCTCATTATTTAAACACATCTATATATAAATAGTAGTTCTTACATTTTCTGCACTAACATCCATGTCTTCTAAAACAGAATTGAAAAATGTTGCAGATGGTTTTCCTACCACTTCTGCCTTCACATCTGCTGCAAACTGCAAAATAAAAACAGGATACCTATTAGCCACATTGATCATCTGAACAATTGTATTTTCTCATGTAAAACATATATCCCAATTATGGCACTCGGTGGTCATGATTCTACATTATGTCAGGGTACTTGAATTTTAATTTGACACTCTGAATCCTTGTCATTCTAGAGAAGAATCTGAGAATGGAAGGGGGCAAAATTCACTTCAACAAACCTGCATTTCCTTTACCAAAGGAAAGTTTGGTTGAAACTTGCTCAGTTCTTCTTGAGAGTCAAAAATGTAAAACGTTTACAGACAACTGACAAATGAAAGACAAATGATGGACAAATTTTATTCAGAAAAGCTCATTTGACCTTAGAGTGGCATGTAAAAAAATTTAAAAGTTTATACATGACGGACAAAATAGGATAGCAGTATGTCTGCTGACTTGGTAAGCTAAAAATGTGAAATGCTTACAGACTATACACAAACAAACTTCAATAAGAAAAGCTCACTTAAGCTGTCAGCTGGAGCAAACATCAGAAAAACCAATCATACATTTTAGTTAAAAACATGTTACTACATGCGCCTTATAAGCCGCATTCAAACCCGTGGTTAGTCTCACTTGAATCAAGACCCACCATGGATTTCTGTTATCGTGAGACTGACCACAAGTTTTCAACAATCTATTTAGATAATTATATAATAATTCTATACATTTCATATTTACCTCTAGAGCCTTAGTAAAGGGCCCAACATCCAACATTAGCTCTCCATCTTCTCTATAGTATCTCCTGAAGAGTACACAAAATATATAAAGATTTCCTAAGGATTAGGTATGTAGAACAGAAGAAGTCATTTCTCTCTATGCATCATTGCTGCAGATATGCAGCAACTCCAAGTTAAGTGGTGCTCTATGTCTGTCTCTAAATCTAGACAGGTAAAATTGATGATTTATGAATGAGTTACACAAATATAACAATCGTGTAACATTTAATGGATTTCCATTTGTTTACCATGTTTAACAGATCTGAAAATAATTATTTGTTTGCAACATGGTTTTGTTGAAACGAAATTGTAGCAGGATGTTAATTTAATGAAAATTTCATGGTTATCTTGTCAGGAAGTTTTTGGGATTCATATTGTGCTAATAAATGTAAAGATGTAATGAACATAGTAGAATGTATCTAAAAGAAATATGGTGGATACATATTAGGCATAGATGTCGAAAACATGTAGCTCAAGGGTATACATAATCTCATGTCAGCTTTAAATAACAAAAGTACATCATATACACTGACAAGCAAAAAACACATCTCAAATCAAATGTTAATGATTTTTGATATTGATAATTTATTGTTATCAGTTTTGAATTACATGATATCATACACATTCCCATTGACAAGCAATCCACAGTTGATTCAAGTCAGTCACAAAACAGATTCTCGTGACAATGAGACATCAGTACATACCCCAATTACTCGTTTCAGACCTCTTTGTTATCCTTTAGGTATTTGGTAAGAATAGTCCACTACTGAAATTTGTTTCTTATATTGTGTAAAGGATTACCTAATGATGCAAACAACAGGACAGTGTGCACTATTATTGTTGAGTGGAAACACCCAAAGTGCTATGGCAAGAGCTTTGAATGTCCACAAAAGCACAATACTTCATCTCTACAAATGCCTTTGACTGATTAGTACAACTGCTGGCTGTTCTAGAATTGGCCACCCAGATGGTGATAATGCTTTGTCACTTGCACTTGGTCAACCAGTTAAGAACTGCTCAAGAGACCCATGGCCCACATTGCTCACATGAGACATCTTATCTTGGCCCTGCTGTTGTTTAGCTGTAATATTTCAAAGATTTTTATTAATCTTTGTTCCCATGAAAAATTTTGACCCCATACTGTGGCCCCCAACCTAACCTCAAAGGGTCACAACATAACCAAACTTGAATTTACATAACACTGGGGTATCGCCGGATAGCTGAAAAATTGCTCAGGCGACTATAAATAAAAAAACCACCAAAAAACAAAAAAAACCCACTGGGGTACCTCAATACCAATACGACTAACATGACCATGCTGTTCCAGAGATGATTTTTTTTTTATTTCTTTTCTGTATACATGCACAATGTTAAATTTGATCCATACTAACTATGGGATTAATATTTGAATAAAAAATTGAATCCATACAACTTTGGAACATTTGCATTTTGATTTCATTTATGATTTGTTCTAAGTTGCATTGTAATTGCCCAAGTGGTTCTGGAAAAAATGCAATGTGAAAAGGTTTACAGACAGAATGGACAAATAGATGACTGACAACAGGTGATCAGAAAAGCTCACATGAGCTGTCAGCTCATGTGAGCTAATAAAGTAAAAAATGTTGGTATCAAAAGAAAGGTCTTGTCACAAGGAATGCACATATGAAAGCCAATCACTCAGCATTCAAAAGGTTCTAAGCAAAATAAAACTTTGGTTACTGTTTTCAAATTTGGGTCAAACTCCAAGGTCAAATTTACAAGGTCCAAATGATGGCATCAAATGAAGGATATTCCCATAAGGAATCGATATAAATATGAAATATCTACCTTAAACAGTTCAGGAGATATTGCCTAGACTAATTTTTCTTGAAAGGTCAAAATATAAGGTTTGGATTTAAATTACATGATTAAAATCTCTGGTACCAAAAAAAAAGTCTTGTCACAAGGAATATGTATATGAAATATAAAAGTTGTATCACTTACTCTTCGAAAGTTCATAAGGGAGGTTAAAATTTTGGATAATGTCAAATTTCAAGGTCACAAGTTCAAAGATCATGGTATGAAATGAAAGGTTTTGCCATATGAAATTTATAGACAAAATATGAAAGCCCAATCTTAAATAGTTCCAGAGATATTGAATATATTAAGTTTTCTTGAAAGCAGGTTAAATTTCAAGGTTACGGTCACAAAATTAAAAACATTAATAACAAAAATATGCCTTGTTTTGCATTTATTTTGCATGTCAGTATATATAGTTTGGTTTCCAAGTGCACTTTCAGAATATTCATGTACACCAACTACTTCAAGGTTCCATATAATTACCCCAATCCAAGAGAAAACAACACAGGTTCCTTCATAGCCATCAAAGTCTGGAATGCCTTATTGATGTTATGGTAGGTGAATTCTGTTGTGGCATCACCTAAGATGACACAGTTAGGATCCACTGTGTCAACACCTTCAAAATCCGGAGCAGCCTCTACAAATATACAATCTACACATTTGTTCATCAATCTATAACTAGTTCTTAATTACAATATACATCATTTTATTTCATACATAACCAATATATATGCTAATAAAAAATACACTATAGGAAACAAAAGTGAATTAACTGATAATTATAAAAAGGTTGTTCAGTGAATTCATCTGATTAGATTGATTGATTATATATTGTTTAACGTCCTGCTCAAGAATTTTTCATTCATATGGAGACATCACCATTGCCGGTGAAGGGCTGCAAAATTTAGGCCTATGTTCATTGCTCAGGGTCTTTGAGTAAGGAGGGATCTTTATTGTGCCACACCTGCTGTGACACAGGACCTCGGTTTTTGTGGTCTCATCCAAAGGACCACCCCATTTAGTCACCTCTTATGACAAGCAAGGAGTACTGAGGATCTATTCTAACTTGGATCCCCATGGGACATCTCATTAGAGCTTCTAAAAAAGCTTTAAAAATGGGGAAGATTTATGAGGACTTTTCTTGCTATTCATTTTATTCAGACTATTCATGCTTTCATCACTAAATCATAATATAAGCATTAAAGATATCATCCAGAAACCATATTGCTACATTTATGTGAGTTGGCAACCTTGACCTTTGTTCTTTTGATCTCAAAAACAATAGAAGTCATCACTCTGTGTATGAAATTTTGGTACTTAAACTCAAATAGTATTTAAGATACATGTATAATCTGCAAATCATTTCTAACCATAAGTGACCTTGTGACCTTGACTCAATTTACTATTTGACCTAAAAATAAAACAAGTCATCTTCTAGTAATGCAGACTCTGTTTGAAGTTTTAAAATTTCTAAACACTAAAAAACAATAATTGAGATATCATCTAGACAATGTTCCTTACCAAATTTAAAACGATGACCTTGATTTTTCATCTATAAACCTTCAATCATGGAGACTTGTAATGTGCAATTTAAATTCTATATAACAAAAATAGTACATTTGGAAATCAAGCACTAATGGACAAATACATGCAGGGTCTGGCCCAAATTTATATCCCTTGTTTTTACTAAAGTGGGAGACAACAAAGAAATCTATTTCATACGTGGATGGACAAGAAGATGTGGTCGGAGATTCCTTTTTTGTAGAACTTTACAGATTGCTGGGATTGGAGGAAAGATTTCTTCCTCATTCATGGAAAATCCTAGTCTGTGTAGCTTCTCAGTCAGCATCCTTCGTGTCATGGTGGTCTCATTGGTACAAAACCTCACTGGTAACCCTGCAGACTTTAGTCTTTATTAATAACAAAAAAAGTTTTGAGAATATAGAGCAGCCTAGATGTCTAGAATTATCACAAATCAATGATTGTTATAAAACATTGAAAACCAAAACAATGGAACAAACTAACTGTGTTGGAATGACACAATTGCCTTATCCACCCAAGGACATAACTCTGCCAAAAGTTATCTGACCTACCCAAATAAGTACTTGAACTGCATATTCTCATGATATATTTTATCCCATATTTAAATTGTGAATTCTATGCAAGACTGGTAATGAGTGGAAAATTTGAATTGTTTAAAATTTTCAAAATGCAAGGGGCATAATTCTGCAAAATATTACCTGACCAGTACCTTGTAGTAACTTGATCTGTGCATTTTCAAGATATATCTCAAATTTCAATTTAAAATGTCCATAACTGAGATAATGAATGGAAGCTATGAATTGTATGAAATTTTCTAAGTCCAAGGGACAAAGTATTTTGAGTTGATCCAAATTTGAACCTTCTTCGCTAGCCACAAATGGGGAGCTGAGTGGACAGAAAACCCTTGGCTATCGAAGATGAGTTTGAACTTGACCTGTGCAATTTTGTGACATATCTGTATCCTGAACTTTATTTCAAAGCGTCCATGTATGACTAAGATAATAAGCGGAAACTATGTTTTGTTTGAAATTTTCTATGTCCAAGGGGCATAACTCTGTAAAATTTATTTAACCTGAATGAAATGCATAAAAACTTGACCTGTATATTCTGATGTATTTTATATACCAAATTTCTGTTGAATATGTGCATCCAAATAAAAACTGAATTATGATAGAAGGACAGGAAAGATTAATACTATATGTCCTTTCCATTTTTGAATTTCTTATTTGGTGTTCCACATTTTCCTCTATGATGTTCCACATATTCTTTATAGAACAGTAGTCTGTGCTTTTCTGAACACCATTTTCTACCATTTACCTGACTTATCTTCAACATCAAGCTTAATGTATTATTAGCTGTTTTTAGCATACATTGCATCAACAATTTTGTGCTCCAAATTCAGTAGTTCTGCTTCCTTTATCCATGAAGTTTGTTGAAAAAAGCTTGTGAACACTTCTATGTTTCTTCATGAAATACATGTATAAATGATACTGTAAATTATTCGAGAGCAATTTATTATTGCATAATTTTGTGAGAACCATCACTCGTGAATTCAAATTACTTACTTTTATTTTTAATATTGCTAAAATACATGTAAAGACTCTTGATCAACAGAGCTCTTATGAATTTATGTTCTTGCGATTTGATTGATATATACGATCAGTTTGCGATATGAAATACTCATGTAAAATAAGGAATCTACAGTATATTTTTTCCTGGAAGATAATTGAACTACTATTAAATCATACTGAATGTCATGAATATTAAAATCCTCACTACAGAATACAATTTCACAATACCATTAGAAAAATTTTCATATAAAACATATATCAAATTTTAATTCATTTCCATTCAGTCATCCTTTTCAATAACCACCAAGAGTTTGAAAATGATATATGAAGTTGAATAAGACACTTCTGACCTCCATCAAAGCATGTAACACCTTATTCTATTGATAATTTCAGAAAAGGTCATTGATTACCTGTATCTTATTTGCTTTGTAAACAATAATGACATAGTGCTAATTGTAATGAATTTTCCTTTATTCCTAAATACTGGTTTACATTTTAGTTGCACTGCAGAATAGTCTGCTATTTCACTTTTAATAACTACCTCACAAATCATATCAGGTATGTACACATTATCACTTTTGTATTAGAGTTATATCTAAGGGCTTTTCACAGTATAGGAAATTATACAGCTGTTAGACACTAAAAGAAAGGAAAACAGGCAGTCCATGGGGCACAACACTCACCTGAGTCACTGTCCTCGTATAGTGATATTACTGTAACACCAATAGTGCCTCAACAATAACCTAAAGCCCTGCTACACTACATGTTTTTGGGTGTTTGCATATCATTTTCACAAACTGTAACTATAGTCTTGCTGTTGGAAAGTTTCCCATATCAATTCAATGATTTCTACTGTAGACCAACTTACGTCCATGCATAAGAATTTAGTTTAAGAAATATCTATCCATCATATATATAGGATTATTAGATTACAAATCTTTACACCCCTATTACAGATCTGTTCTGGCTCTGAGTCATCATTTGAAGAAAATTGACTCCATACTGGTAAGAGTAACTATGTACTTCACAATGATTCTTCAAATGAAGATTAGGCTAAAAAAAATTTTATAAGTTGGATAACAGATCTGCTTACCATTTAGAAAAAAAAAATAAAATGCATATTTCTAATACAGTTTCCCCAGTTGACAGTATTCAAGTAAGATACAGTACAAAAAAATCAAAATGATTAAAACCTGAATGAAAAATATGGCCAATATATCAACAAAATTCATTGTATCAAACAAATCATTGATTTGCGTTTTAAAATAGATTGAGATTGGAATACAATTTTCTATTAAAAAAAAGAAGAAATTTTGAATCCCTATTGACCCTACCCTAGCCCAAGGGGTCATGAGAAAAATCTTGACCTGTATTACATGAAGATACTTACAGGTGAAGTTGACAAGACAAATTTTGCTGCAGCTCCAAATGTAGGTCATGGTGTGAACAAACTTGAATTTACACTTGAGAAGTTTTGACAGTATTGTGCCCTTATGGTTCTTTAGAGGAAGATTTTATTTAAATTTTTTGTTATATATTCCTGAAACTTCATTGTAGCTCTGCTCTGCCATGGTTAAGGGGACTATGGTTATGAAAGACTTGAATTTCCATATAAAAGAAAACATCCATGCATATATTTACAACTCTTGGCTTTTTGGTTCAGTATTTCTAAATTACCTCTCCATGAAAGAAGACATGACCCTTTAATGGAACAAACTTGAATACCCAAGCATGCTTTCTGGCAGTTTTGTCAAAATTGGTCTGGTGGCTCTGGAGAAGTTGAATATGTGAAGTTTACAACTACAATATCAAAAGAGCAAATATGACAGGTCACTTGAGCCTTCAGTTCAGGTCAGCTAAAATCAACTGCAGTTGAAAAGCAATAAATCATTTCAATCAGAACTACATAGCATAAATATATGTATCATGAGAGAAAGAGAAAAAAAAACACCCATGAAACCTTCCACTTTCTTGAAGGAGATAAAAACAGCTGAAGTCGTAGAGATCCAGCCATGACACCTATAATCTGACAAACTGCTTAATCTAAAATATAGGGATTAATGTCACATCCATCCATCATACTAAACAGTTGCTTTATCATACACTTGAACAGTATACAAGTATATTGATTCTGTTTCTTATTACTGTCCTTAATCATCATAACCAGAGAGCTATATATCAATATGAATATTTTCATCTATGGAATCCAGATAGGACTACGTAGTTCACTACAACACTATCCAATCTGGAATTTGTAGGTCAATTAACGTACCAGCCATGGAGCAATAACATTCAATGCAATCTGTATCACATCACTGTCACAGCATAACACTACCTAGGATACTAGCATGATCTAGTGAATAACTATAGTAGTTTCATACTGTCCCTCAATCTAAGTTGTTAATTAAACTGGTGAGCTATAAATCTAACCTCTGTATGGCCTCCACTGAGCCCTCTATAGGTTCTCTTGCTCCACTTTCAAATAAAGCACCAGTGATGTCCAACAGTACACCTTTGATTTTCCTGTCTCTCCATGAAGCCATGACGCACTGCTTCCACCTGTATAGTTGTACACTATATATACTAGTGTTGTCTTCCGAAGCAATTTATTGTGCGCTGAAGAATTGATGTACAAAAACATAAAAACAAAAAAGATCATAAATGACCATAATTCATGCTACAAAGATGCAATATAGAATTACTGTAAATATTTAATAAGATTCATGTGCGTGTACACGCAGGGTTATATACCTGCTGCAGTGCAAGTGTTTCCCGTTTTTACAACCGGATACAATTTAGAAAATAGATACTCCCTGCATCTTAATTCATCAAACGTTTGCCATAGCAGAGAATTGAGAGAGTGAGTATAAACCTAAAATTGACGTTGAATTTGTCTTGGAAAGCATGGCAAACCTGGCAGGTTTTGTAAGTATTTTCATGGTTCATTTTTTGATATAGACCAACAGAAGTATATTGTTTTAGCAAAATAGTTTTTTAACAGAAGGGGAAAAAAAATAGTGACAGTCTCCTTTTTTCCGTACACTGAAATTTAGGTTCATCTGTTGACCAGTTGACAGTGCAATACACGAGCTCGAAATTTTATCAATACTTGGGTTTATCAAATTAATTATAAAATTTTGAACTCCTGTAGTTAGATTAAATAGCGTAGCAATGGAATTTATAAAAAAAAATCTGAAATAAATCAGATCTCTGAAAATATTTTAAGCAAATTTAGCACTAAATAAAGAAAATATAAAAGAACTACAAAGATAATAGGTTGATTTTGTATAATATGGTATTACCTCTTTGTATGAGCATTGTTATTGTTCAGGTTCCACCCATGTAATTTTTTTTCCAGATGGTTCCTATCTATCCTCGGGATTAATACTTGGTATTTTACAACTGAAAGTGCAACACACACATACACTCACACACACACACACATCAAGCTGGGGATGATCATACTCTAGGTCCCTTCTCCATATATGTGCCTGAGATAGCCTCTATCAGTGGAATAAAGATGTTTAATTGAAGAAAGAAACAAAAGTTAAACTCTGTAGTATGAGGGTTGTTCGATATGTAATGTGTATTGTACGATATCTCAAAAGCATTATCAAATAGTGAAATGAACATTACATCCCTTCAAAGTATTCTCCACAGTTTGAAATATATAATTTCAATTTCTGGATCCATTTCTGAAATGTGTCTCGGTAGACTGATTTAGGTAGACATCTGAGGCACTGACTGATGGCTGAGCCAAGGGCTTGTCAGGACTTGTAACAATGACCAGATAAGAACTTTTTAAGTTTTGAGAAAAGGAAAAAGTCACATGGGACTAGATCTGAGAGTATGGTGGGTATGGCTAGACGGTAACCTTCTCCAACTTCAAAAATTGCTTCACAAGCTTAGATCTATGTGATGGAGCATTATCATGAACTAGATGAACATGCCTAAATCCTGACACAGGACGTCGTTTATGCTAATATTTCTTGAGGTTTTTTTTTAGTATA
This sequence comes from Ostrea denselamellosa, assembly GCA_024699665.1. Classification (NCBI taxonomy): domain Eukaryota; kingdom Metazoa; phylum Mollusca; class Bivalvia; order Ostreida; family Ostreidae; genus Ostrea; species Ostrea denselamellosa. Next base: position 4,252,023 of record JAMZEH010000052.1, read on the forward strand.
ACATCTCAGTACTACCGACCTATAACACGTTTGCCCTTTGGCACCGGAATTTGTATGGCACATGAGAAGAATATACAATAAAGAACTTGCTTTGTGCTTATGGCTCTTTTGGCAACTACAGTCTTTCTACCGTGTTTAGTTAGCCATATATTGTTTCTAATTTTTCTTACTGGTTCGAAATAGTGAACCCATGTTTTGTCACCAGTAACAATGTTTGCAAATTGTCTTTGATTGAATTTGGGAAACATTTTTGAGCAATTGCTTAGCAGTTTGTACTCATACTCATACTCATTTTTGGTCCTCTATCAATATATGCAGTATCCATCTGGCAGAAATCTTTCGTACTTTCAAAATGAAATGCACCCATGATAGCGATATGTCAACAGCTTTGGCAATATCACATATCGTGTATCTGCCATCACTTTCAATTATTTCCCTGACTTTTGAGACATTTACCTTGCCTGTTACAGTCACAGGTCAGCCAGATTTTTACAAGGGTGGTCAACGACTGGCTCTATTGAAATTACTATAAATTTAAAACTTTGTGGAGCTGAAGGCTCATGTTTATACCGTTGGAAAGGTATTGAATAGAGATTTAAGAACAGTACACATTACACATCAAACGCCCCTTGTATAATGAAGATCTCACACACACACACACACACACACACACACACACATACATAAATCTACCCTCATTGTACATATTGTCATTCATTGGAATATTTTGTCACAGGCCATGATAGATAGAAAAAGGGGGAGGGCAAGATTACTATAGGTATCTCTGTAGAGAACATTTAGCTGTGGTTAGACACTGATTTGTTTAATGCAAATAAATATTTGGAATTCTTGTGCAACTCCAAGATAAAATTCAATTTTACAAGTATTTAATATGAATATCATTGTTTTAACAAACCACTCAGAAAGATGCTTAAAGTGTTTGCATACTTTGTCTTTACTTTCTTAGTACCATACATGTATTCTCTCTCTCTCTCTCTCTCTCTCTCTCTCTCTCTCTCTCTCTCTCAATTTTTCAGCTAATTAAATAGACCCTAAATAATTAAGGAAGTCCAGTGAAAACAAATAATTTAAAGTCAATCAGACATTAGGGATAAGTGAGAAAAGCTGTGTACCAGGTGATTAGTTAGTGCAGTTGACACTAAATATTGTTTATACATGCACCATTCATTTTAATATGTTTTACAGAATTTTAACAAAAATGAGTTATGAAATATTAAAAAATGTACATCCAAGTAACCAAGTATTGATTTTTGTATTCCATACTTGGGCGTTCAATTGAGTACACATTAAAGAGACATAGACACAATTTGAGGTGAAAATTTGTCAAATTTCAAAGATTTGATTGTCAGTTATTGAGTTACAAATGAGATACTGTACAGCACTCACAATTCTTTGTTATGTAAAGAAGGCTTGTGCCATGTTTTTATATAGATTGTTTAATAGAAAATACCATGTTTAAACAAAAGAAAGTGTGATAACACTAGAAACTGTTTATCCGATATCTCAATAACAGAATTAACTCATAAAATGAAAAAAATATCTGCTTTAAACAAAACTTGTATTAGAATATTTAGCCCATGTAAACAAAAACATGACATGATCCTTGTTTGCATAACAAAGAATTGTGAACTCTTTATCTCTCATTTACTTTGACAACAGACAATAAAATATTTGGTGACCATTCAAGATACCTTAGTTAAGCATTTGGAAACATTAAAAATGGAAAAACAAAATTTTAAAAATTTAGCTTAAATCATGTCCATACCCTTTAACATCCATTAATTTTTTTATCATAGTAAATCAGAATACCAAAGTTTTTAAAATAGGAAATCAAAGTACCAAAGTTTATATTTTTGTAGTAAATCAAAGTATCAAATTTCTCACTGTAGTAAATCAAAGTTTAATAATCTTCATTATAATAAACTATAGTTAGATTTGTAAACAATCCAAACTTGATTAATAAATCTTATTCATACTTGAATAATGCTACATGTACATTTAATATTTAAATTGTAAGGTTTGTGTTGGTACATATTGTCAATGTGTGCATATTGTCACTGACGATAATATGTACTGTCTTAAATTGGAGAACAGGTGTGGTCTTAGCATTGTCATTGGCAACAATATGTGCTGGACCTAATGGATGACAAATTGTACCGTGAGGATATGAACATATCATATCTGATGACAATATGTGCCGAATGACAATATGTACCATCTCAAGGGGTCAAAGCTATACATTGAAATTTCTAGGAAATTTTCAAACTGATGTATGTAAGAAAAATCTACAAAAAATGATCTCAAAAACCACAAAGGTAAAATGAATCAAATCAATATGAAATCAATATATCCTTCTTGCAATGTTCATTACAATTTACAAATATTCAGTCATCTTCATGCAGTGTTTGTTTAAACCATGTGGGCCCTGGACAGGGCCACGAATTAATATTAGAGGTCAGTATCCTCAGTTAGTGCTAGACTCAATTTTCTTCACTTCATGACCTTGGAGCCAGAGTGAGTTCCCTGTAGGAGCTTAAGGAATTACAAGTTTAAGTGTCCCAAACTTGGGAGCCATTGTCTCTTCTCTGTAAAATAACAATATTCTGGTGAGCATTGTGGCCCATGAGTCTCTTGCTAAAGTTTTGACTATGTACATTTATTTGATTGTAAATATAAAATGATAAATCCATTTTTGCTTTTATTGTTTACAGAATGCTGGGGAGTTGAATGCTGTTGGATCTCAATTAACCAATGATGTTTCAAAATATGTGAACAACGTAAGGCAAAACTGATAATCAAACTTTCTCTGTTTTGTAAAGCCTATCTTTTATGTTCATGAGCTTAACTGTATGGTGCACCTAAATCATTGAGGGCTGGTTGATATGTTGTAAGCCTTGTATTGAAGGAGGTTAGCATCAATGTCCTTTTCCAGCCCTACTATTCCCTGACTATTTAAGGCTGTGTACCTGGAGACTGGTGTCATTTGGCCAGTTTATATTGACGAGGTAGCACTCCAATGTGATAAGTGATTTTTGCAATATGGACAAAATCTGTGAAAGAGCAGTGATCCATTATTTGCATAAGAAAGGTTTAGCACCTAAGGATATACATGCTGATATGGTAGCAACACTAGGGAAAGATGAACCTTCATATGCTACAGTAAAAAAGGTGGGTGGCAGAATTTAAATGCAGCAGGCAAAAGCTTTGAAGATAACCCCCATCCTGGAAGCCCTGTCATTGTTGCAACCCCAGAAATGGTCAATGAATTCCATGATATTGTTATGACTGACAGGCGAGTTACAGAAAGATATATAGCCAGTGCAGTTGGTGTTTCACAGGAAAGAGTACATTCCATTCTGACAGGATCTTACAATGAGAAAGCTTTCAGCCTGTTGGATACCATGATTCTGACAGTTGATCAGAAGCACACCAAACACACTTTGTTGTGTGTCAAACCTTTTAGAGGTAGATCCTGCTAATTTCTTCAGAGATTTGTTATTATGGATGAAAGATGGGTCCATCATTTCACTCCAGAAGTCAAACAACAGTCTAAACAATGGAAACAACCTGGTTCACTCCAGCCAAAGAAGACAAAGACTGTTCCATCACCTGGAAAGGTTATGGCCTTGATTTTCTGGGATGCTGATGGTATTCTGATGATAGATTATCTCCGAAAGGGACAAACAATCAATGGCACAATCTGCATCAGTTACAGAAAATATTAAACTCAAGCACCGCATAAAACTCAGTAAAGGTTTGTTGTTCCACCAGGACAATGCTCCTGTTCACAAGTCTGTCATTGCCATGGCTGCCATAGATGATTGTGGCTTTAAATTGTTTGAGCATCCACCTTATTCACCTGATCTTGCTCCATCAGACTTTCATCAATTTCCAAAACTGAAAATGGCCATTTCCAAAACCCACTGTCAGTCAGATGATGATGTCGTACATGCAGTGGAAGATTTTCTGAACAGACAAGAAAAGGACTTTTTTAAAAGTTGCATTAAGGCCCTTAAACATTGCTGTCAAAAGTGTATAGATACTGAAGGGGATTATGTTGAAAAATAATGCAATATGTGTACCAAAATTCAAACCCATACATATGAGGCTCACAACATATCGATCAGCCCTTGTACAAACTATCTGCAATCTGAATAAAATCAGATCTTTGATCTCCCAACTGCACATTGTAGTGATATATTTAATTGTGTAGTGACATATCAAGTAAGGAGCAGATAAATCTGATTTGTGTAGAGATATCAAGTAAGGAGCAGATAAATCTGATTTGTGTAGAGATATCAAGTAAGGAGCAGATAAATCTGATTTGTGTAGAGATATCAAGTAAGGAGCAGATAAATCTGATTTTTGTAGAGATATATCAAGTAAGGAGCAGATAAATCATCTGATTTGTGTAGTGACATATCAAATTGGCAGTGGATAAATTAAACATCTGTAATTTGTGTATCAAATCGGTAGTGGATAAAACATCTGTAATTTGTGTAGCTACATATCAAATCAAGAGTGGGTAAAACATCAGATTTGTGCAATACAGCAATTCGGAAGTGAATAAAACATTAGATTTGTATAACAATATATCAAGTCAAGATAGGATAAAAATCTGATTTGTGGAGCAAGTTATCAAATATAGGGAATGGGGTGGTGATGGGGGGAGGGGGAGGTGTGAGCATCTGTGTAGTGACATATCATATCAGAAGAGAATAAAACATCAGATTAGATTTGTAAAGCGACATATAAAATCAAGATTAGAAAAAAAAAAGCCATATTTCTGTAACAAATATCAAATCAGAGGGATAAAACATATCTGTGTAGCAGCATATGAAATCAGAAGCAGATAAAACTTTTTAGTATATTATCTCTATAAATAACCTTGATTTGTTCACATGATTAAGACCATTCATGGAGAGCTGCCTAATTTTACTAATTTTTTTTCTTCTTATAGCCAGGTTTAGAAATGCAATGGGCCATGAAGTCATACAAACATGCAGAGACATATTTCAATGCAAGTATTATAAGACTAGCATGTAATTTTATTTCATACATCACATATATACACTGCAAATTGCAATGAGGAATATAATATTCATGCCCCTCAGGGCTACAAATAATTATTTTTATTCACTGGTCAAATGGGCTATCAGCTTAAATTTTTACTGGTCAATTGATAACTTTTACTTTTAATAAAAGTGAAATCAAGGAAATTATTATGCATATGATGAAAACCTGGATGCACACACATCTAATATTTACTAGCCCAACCATTTAGAAATTCTGATGATATCTAATTAACTTCCCCCACGGGCACATACTCTTTACAAAGCACTAGACCAAATCCATAATTTACTTGCCCCAGGCCATCAGACCAATTTTTTTGAGCCCTACCCCCACAAAATGTGGCATTATACAGGTATTTCCAATTGCCGCACTGTTTGTTCAGGCCATAACTTTAGTAATTGATAGACAGTAAAAATTATACTTGGCTCAATGTACCACAGTGACATTTGGAGTGTAAAATTCTTATTTGCAAAGAAATCCACCAAACCCCTCTGCTTCTCCAGTATGTCAGCATACTTGTCACCATACATGATACAAATATTTCTTAATATGTTCTACAGAAGACTGAGAAGAGTTACTTTGTTACATTTGGAGCAACTGACTTTCAAGAACACCATAGCGATGTTTGATTGACTGAGATAAAAGACTTTTTAGGACACCTGAGTCTATTACTCATTTGTCTGTCCATGTGTCCTTCTAAGGTCAAGTTTCTGGACTTTTTTCTGCAACGGATGCATATACAGCATTGAAATTTGGTCATAATTTTTCTCTTAAGAAGTGTAAGAGTGAATTTGCATTTCAGTTGGATTGGTTTACTGTAACGTACTTTTGGGCAAAAAGTAGGTCAAACCATTTTCCAGATTTTTCAGTATGGATGCATATATTGTCCTGACATTTTGTCAAAACCTTCCTCTTAGAGAAAGACATAATCAGTTCAAATTTCAGCTTAACTGGTGAACTGTGACCTACTTCAGGGCTAAAAGTAGGTCGGATAGTTTTCTGAACTTTTTCTCATCATGGATACAGATATTGCATTGACATTTTGTTACAACCTCCCACTCAGAGAAATACATAATCAGCTCACGTGTCAGTGGATTGGTGCACTATGACCTACTTAAGGCTAAATGTAGATCAAACAGTTTTCTGGACTTTATTCTGTTTTGCCCCAAAATTTACTCACAGCCAGATATACCAGATATGAGATCAGAAATTTTCATGTGAATAAACACTGCAAAAAATCTTTTAAAATCACAATAGCTGAACAACAACATGCAGGGCCAAGGTTACTCATGTAAGCAGTGTGTCCCATATGCCTTTTGTCTTTCCATAAATGTTGACACATCTCTAATACTCTCAACTTCAGTTGTGTCTTGGCTTTGTATTTTGGCATTGGTGTTCTGGTGGCCATTTTATAAAAAAAATCTCATAACAGACTTAAGACCAAACATTTCATTTTCACATTCTGTTTCATGCTGCACTTTGATTTATGGAAATGAGGACAGGGGTGACCAAATTGTACTCACAGATGGAAATCTATTTAAACAGTTGAAAATGTTAGTTGAGTTGTAGCATCTTTTTGTTTTAGTTTTGTTGTATGAATTTTGCATATCATATTATTACAGTTGATTTGCTCTGTGGACCCAACAGCACTGAAGTTGACAATGATTGATGATGAGATATATACAGATTTTAGAAAGGAGTTTCCAGATTTTAAAATAGATATTATTCAAGAAGATCAGCTCAAGAGTGAAGAGTCAAAATCAGTATGTACATTGCAGTGGTTTTTTTTTAAAATTCTTTGATGGTTATCAAATCTCATAGCATATTATATAAATATTGCATATTTTCACCCCAAGAAAACCATTGTCAACTGAGGCGTAGCTGAGGTTGACAGTTGATTTTCAAGGGGTGAAAATTTTCAATGTTACCCTCAACTACATGCAATATTTATTTTATTACACTGGATGTTATATAAACAACAAAGTAGAAAGATTTACAAACATAAACGTCTGTTGACTTTTGATCATTTACTATCATGCGATGTTTTCAAGTATTCACATTTATTACAAACACTCAAATGATGCTTATAAATTTGATGCATGTGATAATTTTTATATCACCAGTTGTCAAATACTGTTCCCCTTTGCTAGGTACTATAACCCTGGAGCACATGCTTTCTATTCTCAGAGGGAAACATTATGTTTTTTAACCGTTTCATGACCAATCAGATTCAAGTATTTTATATGAAAGTATAATAACACCAAATAAAGTATGCATTGCACTCTTTCAGTCATTTGTATGTCTCAGAAATCAAAGACAATGGGGCATATAGTTTGTCTGAAACATTTAACTGTCAGCGTAACTTTTGAATTAAAAATCAATTTTGAAGATAAAGACTTGATACTTGGTGAATTGAAAGGTCAAAGCTTTGTGATCAATAAGGTCAGGGTCTTTTATCATAGTCAGTATCAAATTTGCAACTCTTGAATGTGGCCAAGTACGATATTTTACAAACACATCTTGCTAATTTGATAGTTTTGCCCCCAATGTTTGCCAAATTAGTGTCTAGATGATTAATAAGGATAGTTTGATACTAATTGCTTTTTTAACTCATCTGAGCCGTAGGGCATTCAGGTTATTATTTTTTTATGAGGAGCCTCACCCTCTTCGAAAAGGAGACAATCGATAATTATACAAAATTGGATGTTCCTAGACCTATTCTAAGGTAATGGGCTCTCTCTTTAACAAACTTGAACACACTACATTTCTCCCTTTACCACTTTGTATTAAAAAGTGTGCCTGTAATCCAGTATACGATGGATTGACTCGTAGGTTGTGCATACATCACTGACTGATGAAGAGTATTATCTACTTTTCAGAAATGGCGTCCTTTTCTTAATGCGTATGAGAATATCATTGATGAGTTTAACTATGGCACGTTACTGAGACTGGATAGCTCAAAGGACTACACAGAAGAGAACAGTATCCTTGGTAAGTTCCAACCATGTTATTTAAAGGGAATTCCTGGCTGCCATGTTATCAGTAAGTTGTACTTTATTAACCTGATTAAAAGTGAATAGCTGTGTCATCAGTAGTCTCTACTTAAAGTAATTAAGGAGGAATACTACATCATCGTAATGTCCGACTTCCTTTTGAAAAATATGTATGTCAATAATATATGTATATTCCTTTTAGATCTAATCACCTGGCTGGGTAACTCAATCATGCTGATCTGTATATCGCAAGTTCAAGTCTAGCAGGGGTTTTAATTATTGTTTTTTCACAAATGCTTTCTACTGAAACTGTATTTTTTTTTTCTCACTAAATGAGGTAAATGTAAAAAATGTTCAAATTCAAAATATTGTACATATCCTCCACTATTCATCCATATCAAATTTCTCAGGTGTATTATTCCTCCTTAATCTGATTGAAAGTGAAATAGCTATGTCGTCAGTTGTCTTTCTCTGCTTAATTACTGTAGATATACTTATTGTCATGGGGATCAACATTCTGCAGATTGACTTTTTGTTTTGTGTATGGGTACAAAGTTCCAAAGGATTTGAGTCAGACACTTTATGTTTTAGATGGAAAATTCCCAGCATTCTCAGATTCTTGAATCAAGTCAAGTGATAATTCCATAGATTTTAAGTGGTGATTTAACTGTTTTAATCTCTTTTACGTGTATTGTGTTTAATTGCATTTCCTTACATTGTGTATTGAAAAATAACATCAAGTTACAAATGTTTACAAATGAAAGCTCAATCGAACTTTTCTGATCACTTTTTGTCCAGCATCCGTACATAAACATTTAACATTTTTGCTTCTTCTCCTGAACATCAAGGCAAATTTCAACCTAACTTGCCACAAAGCATGCTTGGATAAAGGGGATTCAAGTCTCTTCAAATGCAGTGCCACACCCTTTGTGAAGTGGAGATAAAGAGGAATTTAGTGAAAATTTTGTTTCATCTTTTAAAGATCTTAAAATCCACTGAACCAATTTCAGTCACACTTGACACAAATCATTCTTGGGTAGTTGGTGTTCAAGTAAAGGGTCATACTACTTCTTAAGGGGAGATAATCTAAGAAAAGAAAAAAGAAAGAAAAAAAACAAAACAAAGCAAAAATAGGGTGGGAGCATTTAAAGAGCTCCTTCTCAGGAACCACTGGGCCAAAAAAGTTGAAATTTATATGAAAGCTTCTGGACATAAAGTAGATTGAAGGTTACTCAAATCATGGTCCCTAGGGATAGGGAGGGACCACAGTAGGGAATGAAAGTTTTAACATGTTGATATATAGGATTGATATTTAAAAATATTCTTCTCAAGAACTACATGGCTATGATTAGTCAATTTTAATTTGCAACCATCCACAAGTAGAGTAGATTCAAATTGTGTCTCCTGGAATTAAGGATCAAAGTATTACATGGGAATATATGGGTTCAATCTTATCAATTCACATTTATTCAAATCATGACCCTCATGGGTAGAGTGGGGCCACAATAGGGATCTAAGTTTTGCATTAGAATTTCTAGGGAAACATTTTTTTAAAAATCTTCATCTCAATAACAGCATGACCATGATTAGTCATATTAATATGCAGTAATCTACTGGTAGTTCAAATTCAAGTTTGTTCACATCAGGGGCTCCAGAGATAGGGTGGAGCCATATGGGATCAAAGTTATATATGGGAATTTATAGGAAATCAATTAAAACAAATTGTTTTCAAGAATAGCAGAGCCACAATAAATTATATCCAAATGCAAACATTCCTAAGTTGTGTGGATTCAAGTTGTGGGTTTTTTTTTTATGCCCTCATGACCATAGTTGAGGGCAATAGTTTTTGTCCGTTCTCTCTCTCTCTCTCTCTCTCTCTCTCTCTCTCTCTCTCTCTGAAACTTCAATCTTGCTTATAACTTTTTAACGAGTGATAGGGCTTTCATATTTTGTATGTGCATTCCTTATAACAAGACCTTTTTTATGTTACCAAAGTTTTTAACCTTGTGACATTGACCATAGAATTTTTTGACCAACTTCAAAGAAAACATAATCCTATCGTTATCTCCTGAACTATATAAGGTAGAGCTTTCATATTTTGTGTATAGATTATGACAAGACCTTTCATTTCATGCTATGATATTTGACCATGACCTTCTCCAGAACAGCAAATACATGTTAGTCATAGTGGTATTGAGGCAACCCCATATCCTGTGAATTCAAATTCATTTATGTGGTGACCCTTTGGGGCTTAGATAGGGCCACAATATGGGGTCAAATTTTTCTTAAGGAATGAAGCTAATGTTGATGTATGTTATACAGTATAATGTAACTTGGTGTAGTTTACGCTTCATAATCTGTGAAGCAGATTATGATAAGCGGAAACTGCACCAAGTTACATTATATAATACAACATAGGTCAACATTAGTCTTCATTCCTTATAATTTAATTTAAAAAGACAAAATTACATCGTACAAGTCTTAATTTATAATTTAAATGTAAAATAGAAAATGCTTGCACTGTGCGAGGATTCGCTAAGCCACATACTGACATAGTGTCGAACTTGGAAGAAGCCATCCTGGTTCTTCGCATAACAGGAACATGTACTTTGTTCATGAAATTTGAAAATGTGTAAACAAAATGTATTTTATTGTGCATGTGTAATTCCACTGATTTTCAGTTCATAGATGCTTACAACTTAACAGAGCTATAATTGTAAAAGTAGTGCCGTCTTCGTTGTCAAGGGGGCGTCTACTCATACCAAGTTACATTATACAATGTAAACTAACTTTTTCAGTGTGTTAAGTTAATCAAATTGTGTGTTACAAATAAAATTAAATTATATTAGAATAAAGATGAAAACAAAATCTTTTAAAACCACAACAACTGAGCAATAACTGCTGGGCCATGGTGAGGTGAGCAATGTGACCCATGGGCCTCTTGTGTAAGTTTATTTGGGTAAGAACTACAATGTTTCATGCCAGCATTCTTCATGAATTATTTTGTTAGGGTGAAGTGTTGCAGTTCATTTCTACAATTTATTTTTAAAAATGAAATTCATTTTTTATATTTACATTCTGCTTTCATTTCTGTCAGAATTTGCAGCCATTAAGATAGATATACTATCTATATTCATCAAGACTCGTATGTACATTGCTCACAACTGCATCACATTCTTGGGGAAGTAGTCACCATTACAATTTGTAAAGATATTAAAGACAGAAAACATTTGAAATGTAAATATTTTGATTAATCTTATTAAAGTCAATAGCTAAGTCATCAGTAATCTTTATTGATCTGGTTGAAAGAGATTAGTTATGTCGTCAGCAGTCTCTGCTAAATTAAAAATGAATAGCCACATCATCAGTTATCTCTTCTTCCTTAGTCTGATTGAAAGTGAACAGATCTGTCATCAATAATCTCTACTTAAAAAGGAGTTATTTTGTCAGATAAGTGTTTTATTAATTGTTGTCAGTAATGGCCAATTTGTTAGTTTGATGGAGATGTTAATTTTGTTTTTCTCCTTTATAATAAATGAGGTGGGTAGTAGAAAGGGAGGGGGTCCCTCCCACTGTCATTCTACACTCTACTCTCCCTCTTTCTTACCTCTCTTCTTTCTTTCTTCTTTCTTGCCTCTCTTATTCCTCTTTCTTTCTTGCCTTCCTTCTTCCTCCTTGTCTTCTCCATGGACCCACCCTTTCCCCCCTACCCAGTCCCTTCATTTTACCCACTCTGTCCCAAAATGCAACATACATCACAACTAACAATATACAATATATCCTGTCAAGGAGTAAATAAATTGAAAATTTTTACCTCTTCATATTTTTGTTATCTCTATATACATAACCTTTTAAAGGGAATTTTCTAAAGACTCTGCTTGTTTTAATTCAAATCTTGTGTTATAATCCAAAGTAATGTTATTTATGATAAAACAAACATTTAGAACCTAATTCAGGTGGAAGTTTACTCTCGTACATCATGTGACTAGGATTGCATCAGGCCTATATATATATATCCTCATGTGATCTGGCCTTTATTTATAAATCTGGTTTAATTTTTGCTTAGAGCATAAAAATTTATCATAGTGCAATGCTAATAAAAATGATGACAGAATGTATATATTTCAGTGGTAAGGGTCCAGTTCTTGGCAGTAGAGATCGCGAGAAACCGTGAGGGATACAATTCATCCCTGCGATTACAGAAGAAAGAAAAGTCAGAACAGAAGACGTAGCACATGGTGTTATTGTTGGTGTATTCATTCATGGACTACTTAGCTACTTATATTGAGTGGCTGCAACTTTGATAAACACTTGTTACTGCTGGAAGATTTCATTTGATGTATATATCATGTGTTTACTTCTGTGATATTCATGGAATTTGTGATATTAATGTACACGATGCATTACTTGATGAAATATTGCTGATGAATTGTAGGTGCTCTCTGTGAACACAATTTCTTTTTCAGTTTTAATGTCTTAAACATTTACACTGTACCAGTATCAGGTCTGCTCGACTGTAAAACACTAAGCAACCATCAGGTCTGCCCGACTCTTAAACACTAAACAACCATCAGGTCTGCTTGGCTCTTAAACACTAAACCAGTATCAGGTCTGCTTGGCTCTTAAACACTAAACCAGTATCAGGTCTGCTTGGCTCTTAAACACTAAACCAGTATCAGGTCTGCTTGGCTCTTAAACACTAAACCAGTATCAGGTCTGCTTGGCTCTTAAACACTAAACCAGTATCAGGTCTGCTCGACTCTTAAACACTAAACTAGTATCAGATCTGCTTGGCTCTTAAACACTAAACCAGTATCAGGTCTGCTTGACTCTTAAACACTAAACCAGTATCAGATCTGCTTGACTCTTAAACCTAATAATGACAGTGGTCATCATATAGAGAATTAAGCTTATGGAATGTGATCTGTCCTCATGTTCTTGTGCAGTTATCATTGTTGTATAGTTAGCTAGTCCAGAGGTGGGATGTGCTGACTAACAATCCATATTTTCAGGTAGTAGGATCAACCTTTAACATATCTATAAAGCCTTGTTTAATTTAAACATTATTTTCCCCCTTGAAAATAAGCAGGAATGAATATCCTGGATACTGTAAAAACAGTGAGTTTTATGGATCTAGCTCATTGATTTTAGATTTTATAAACTCCCCAACCATTAAAGCTATTTTTTGGGTATACCTGTTATAGTTAGGTTGTGTTATTGTATGATGAATCTGTTGTGGCAACGCAATGGTAGAACATTCCCTTCGTAACCAGGGGGTCATGAGTTTGAGTTCCACTCATGCCTTGGCCACATTAAACCAAAGATGTAAACATACATATGTAGATAGCAATTGCTCCTTTGCCAAACGCTAAGCATTTAGAAGCGAGAATCACTGGTCTTTCGGATATGACCGTAAAAACGAAAATCCTGTGTCAAAGCAGGCATAGGAATGTTAAAGAACCCTCACTGCTACAGCCCCAAGAGCTAAGTATAGGTCTAATTTGTGGTACTTCACTTACAACTGGTGTTGTCTCAATACGTCCTACTACTGAGCTAATGCGACCAGTTTTCCCTGTTTCAAAGCCTAATTACATGGTTGTGTAACTTTTATGCTCGGCATTTTATAAATGAGAATATGGGTCTTTCAGAGGTCCCCTGCTATGGCCCCGAACACTGAGCACAAGTCTAAAGTTGTGATACTTCACCTACAACTGGTGACATCTCAATATGAGTAAAAAAAAAAAAAATTCTTGATAGGACGTAAAAACAAACAAACAACTATCCACCCATCTGTCAGTTGTTCCCAGTGATTATAGAAAACCAGTAGCCTAAAAGGTCAATGTACAGGAATATTTTATAGGCACAAAAAGTAATAATTTTGCTTCTCAAGTTATACTTTTTCAATGCAAATCTTTCTTAACAAAATTTTATTAATGCTTTTTGATATCAAAGAAGTGTCTAAAGAACACTGTCAGAGCCATTTTTTGACCAATGAATGATTTACCTTCATGTTAATTACTGCTGCACTACTGAATATTTATTGTTGCTCTCTTCTCAAACCTGCCATGGAAAAAGTGATTCTGAATTATTCATGTAAATATCTACATTATTATCTTCTATGATTTGAATGTAGTGTAGGTCTATGAACTGCTGTAAAAAGAATATTGTATCCGAGCATTTCAAATGTTACCTTTAATTGGGAGGTGTCAGTTGTGACCCATTATGACTCTAAAAAGGAATTAAATTTTTCATAGTGGTACGTGTCGTTATATATCATTTTATCAATCAAAATGACTAAATCATATATATTATCCATCCATTAAGTCAACCATTCTGAAAATTAAAAAAAGTTTACCTTTGCAGCTATACAAGTTGTTGCATTTCTTTTAGCGAGTCATTTTACTGTATTACTGGCATGTACTACTCATGTATTTCCTATAGTGCTTTTAGTAAACATACAAAAAGTGTTAGGTGTGGCTCTTGTAAATCATTGTACCATATTTACATTAACATGCAATCAAACTGAAAAGGGAAATAAAGTTGTATCATACCATATTTCAAATTTTATTTTTTTTATTATATAATTTATTATATATAAAATTGTTAGGTAACAGGAAGGGAGAAATGCAGTAGGCTAGACCGGGATTCTAACCTGGTCTGGTCCATTGCAGTTTCTTCCTTCTTTTTACATCTGGTGTTGTTGACCACCCAGGACTTGCAGGTTAAGTCCTGCCAGGGGCAAAATGAGCTGGGTTGTGTGTCTTCGTGGTCAAAGACAATTTGAGGAAGGAGGAATGTAGTGTCAGCTGAATGCGATTGCCAGTGGCCAGTTAGCTCACTTGATAGAGCACCTGACTAGAGATTCAGGGTGCCCGGGTTTGAATTCTGGTCTGGTCCATTGCATTTTCTCCCTTCCTGTTACATTTGGTGCCATTGACCACTCCTGGACTTGCAGATGAAAGTCCTGGTAGAGGCAAAAAGAATCTGGGTTGTGTCTTTGATAGTAAAGACCATTTAAGGAGGGAGGAATGTAGTGGTCAGCTGGGTTTGATCGCTTGTGGCCTGTTGGTAGAGCACCTGACTAGAGATTCAGAGGGCCAGGGTTTGAGTCCTAGTCTGGTCCATTGCATTTTCTCCCTGTTATAGTTATTTATCATAGTTGAAATTGACAACCTGAATTGATTGTTGTTGTTGTTGGTTTGTTTGTTTATAGCCGCCTGAGCAATTTTTCAGCTATCCGGCGGCTGTCACCATTACCGGTGACAGGGCTGCAAATTTAGGCCTATGCTCGGCACTCAGGGCCTTTGAGCAGGGAGGGATCTTTATCGTGCCACACCTACTGCGACACGGGACCTCGGTTTATACGGTCTCATCCGAAAGACCGGCACCCATGTCCCACAGTGGGATTCGAACCCCCGACTCAAAGATCATCAGATCTTTGAGCCCGACGCTCTAACCACTGCGCCACATGGGCGACTACCTGGATTGAAGTCAATTATTTTAAAAGGTCCAAAATTCAGAGAGCCCTGATCTTTCAATTAGCTGCAGAACTTCATCTCCATTATGAATTCTTTCAAAGATTATGCCAGATGATGGGCTAAATATAAAGAAAAATATCTTGTCCAAATGGATAAAACAAAAAGGGAAAAATAAAATCTTGTATTAGACATATGTATCCTCCTTTGTTTCATAAACCAGAAGTGATGAGAGTTGGACACATTACAAGAAGAAAATGTTTTGGTTCCAGCTGATAAAGCTTGTAACAACATTGTATTTCTTTGTAAGGCTCATTATTACAGCTGTACAGTCTTCCTGTCTAGATTGGATTGACCATGTGACCTCAAAATAAATAAGGTGAACCAAGATTGATCTGTCATGCAAAGTCTTCTTAATGACAAGACTTGGAGGAGATAATATATTACTATGTCCAGTTTGACCCATGACCTTTAACCATGTGAATCCAAAATCAATAGGGTTCACCTACTCCTTATGATTTACCAGTGTACTAAGTTTCATGTCTGTCAAGGAAAGGGTTCTAAAAATATAAAGTGACAATATCTTATTATTTCCAGAGTGGATTGACCATATGACCTCTACATCAAATCTGGTCATCAACTCCTTAAGATGTACCAGTGTACCAAATTTTAATGTCTGTCAAGCACGGATTCGTAAGATATTAAGCAAACAAGATGTGGTCTACAGACTGACAGACAGACCAACCAACAGGTGCAGAACAACAGGCACCCTCTTTTACAAAGGGGGACACAAAAATACAACTCTGAACATTTTTTTCATTTTTTAATCCCTGAGGTGGAAAGACATGTAATAAATTACTGGTATATATTTTATTGATGTTTCAAATATCAACAAAAATATTCTCATCAAAGACAAAGATTAGAAAAAGACTTCCTTGGAAAATGAATGAGACATCACACCTCAAAGTTTATAACTCCAAACAAAGTATTCACCATTTTTAAATTGTCAATCTGGCTGTTTATAGAAATATTGTTAGTTTTGTATTGAGCAACTTCTTCCTCTAGTTTGTTTTGGTAAAGCTGAAATGGAAAAATTATACAAAATTAAAAATGTGCATGTTTATGGAAAAGGATTTTATTCAGAAGTAACTAAAATCTATAATTTTAACTCAGTTAATTATAACTACTTTTCTGCACAACACTTTCTCACCTTATGTGACAGAAAGTTGCTTACATCTAGTTTAATATATAAATCATCCATGTAATGAATATTTTGTAACAGATACTATTTTCATCATTTTAACATTTGTTAACAACTGAAAACTGTCCATGAATGCCATGTAGGTGTAAAAAAAAAAAAAAAAAAAAAAAAAAATGTTTTCACAGTATCATACAAATTCATTTCAAACAGGGAAGACAATGACCCAAGATTTGAAATCCTGCTGATGTACCCATTTGTTCATACCTTTAATTCATTAATCTGTTTAATTAGAAAGTTGTTCTCTTCTTGTATCAGTTTAAAATGTCTTCGTATTTGTTTGATTTCAAATTCTCTATCTGAAAATTAAAAAAAGAGATTAGAATAACATGTAACATGCTTCATAATATATAAAGGTGCATGTTCTCACAATTTTTTTTAAATGTATCATGATTAGGATTCATAGACAGGATGGTAATGTGCTCTGTAGAATTTGTCTGAAAATTTCTAATGAAGAAAATGAATGCATTAGTAATGTATTTATCTTCTCTGCGTGTAGGAAGGTTATTAAAACATTATGTGGACACCACTGTTACCTACAATTTCAGATGTCAAATAGCATGAAATTTAAAGGCATAGGATCTATGATTTTGGTAAAATTTTGCATGTGCCATAAAGGTGGCAAATTCAAAGACTATATAACTATAGAAAATCATAGAAAGTTCTTCAGAATATTCATAAACACATTGCATATGATAATAATTACAAAATAATTCCCTGTTGTGTGTATGGTTATCTTATTAATTATGCATAGTGTTTGTTTCCAAAGATTACCGGCACATCCCATGCAATGATGCAACAATGTACCAGGTATATTTTACATCACTTTGCAATCGCTGTTTACCCGTGTAACTAAGCTGCCCAATGAAGTTCAACAAAGGTCATACGAATAATGGGCGGGTATTTTTTTTTTATATATATTGTCCTCCATACACTAATTTTATCAAGGGTTAGAGGGTTAAAAAATAAAAATGATTTCATTTCAAAGCAACTTTAGATAATTCATAATTAATACCACAGATTCGTCATTTTTTAGAGTTCTTGCAAAATATTGTGAAGTCATTTATGAGATAAAACAATAGATACTATCTACTTAATTAACAGAATAGTCAAATATGATAATATTCCTTTTTACTACAAATTTTGTTGTTGTGATATTTCTGTGAACGTATTGAGCACAGCAAAAATACAAAATAAAACAAAAATTTACAGATCACAAATTGACTGGTTTTTTTTCGTATAATTTATGAAAACATTCATCAATTTCACTACTGTTTCATATCATTAGTATATCATCCTTACAGATATAAAATTCTGATATAATTTTTAAAGCACAAACAGAAATATTACTTTTCTCCAGTTTGTTACTTTTGAAAACAACTTCGAAAATGAATTAAATTGACTTGATTGAGAAACACAAATTTATTAAATTGTGTGAAAGCACTCAGAAAATACCACCAGAAACACAACTAATGTTTGACAAAATGGGTAATGTACATTAAACCAGTGGTTTATCGGATTCTTGTCTAGCAATTCTATGTACACATCTATATCACGATGCTTGATGGTATATTTCAACCTGTCATTAATAAAACAACAGAATTTACTGTTCCTGATCTATCATCAATACACTAAATGAAGTATAATTTTTTCAATGAAAACAAATTCTAAATGAATTTAAATTACACATATAGCACAGACTTCTAGGGATTTCCTGTGAATGCAGACTTGGCAACAATTTGTACCTCGCAGAAGAATTAATCTATGTCTACAGTACGTATCAGACAAGATCTATTTCAGACTGTGCAGAAGGAATAACCAAGTGTTTGATTCTACACCTGTACAATGCCCCAGAACACTGAGCTGAAACAACACCTTCAGAGCTTGATCTTCTGGGACTTGAGAGTAGAACACATGCCTTAAAGTCCTGACTCAGCACTAATGGATTTATTAAAAGTGAAATTTCACCTTCAAGGCAAATTAAAGTTTAGTAACAATGACTAATCAAGCTATGCAACTAGATCTATGATACCAAAACTGAACTAAACATGGTATAGAGATGTTTTTCATGAACGGATTTGATGAGAGACTGTGTATTAAACACTGGGAATACTTGGACAAAATGTGAGAACACTATTTCTGTGATGCTTGGAAGTTGAAGATGATTGACAACATAATAGCTCTTTAGTAATCTTATGATATTGATATCAATTTCTATCATTTTGATATCACATTTTAATGATCAGAATATTATATATCATATAAAGATTCTTTTAACGCATGTGTGGCTTTTCATTTGTATTTGTTATGACACATTTTTCGTTCTATGCATTAAATCCACATAATTTTTTAATGCCTTTGTTCATTGAATTTTTTGTACTTATAAATTTCTAAGCATTGATTATATTTCTAAACACACACCCACTGTTAGTTTCTGAAAAGATTAAATGAGAGCTATATGACATTAATGCACAAATATTAAGTTTTTCATTATAAAAGAGGGTATTAAAAAAGATAAAGGGCAATGTATTTTCCACCTTGCTTTCCCAATTGAAAATTTTGAGCAGTTTTTCATCATCAAACTTTAATTTTTAGGAAGTCATTGCAAAGTCAAACACATTCTCAAACATTTAAGTGATTCAAGTGATAATTTCACTTAACAAAGAGACCATGTGTTAATGTAGTTTTCATATGTATTTAACACCCTGTTCTTCCACTGATGAAATGTGAATACCATGTGTTGATTTAGTTTTCATTAAGTAACTGACAAAAGGCTCATTAGCACACAATGTTTGCATAAGTCAATTTGATCCTAAGGATGTGTACCACACACACACACACACACACACAAATTACCATGAATGGAAAAAGGGTGGTATGTACAAAAATATTTTGAAATCTAAAACTTTAAAATTTACATTATTTTGTGAAAAATGCAGTTTTAGTAGAATATAATCTGAGGAAAAACTCAAAAGCAATTTATAAATTCAAACTCATTATCTGAAGATAGGTTACCACACCTTAACCCACTGAATTTACCAGTCGCGGTAGCTCAGTGGTTAGAGCGTTCGCTTCATAACCGGGAGGTCGTGAGTTCAAGCCCCGCTCGTGGCATGGCTGCGTCAAACCTAAGACGAAAAATAGGTAGTGATTGCTTCTTTGCCAAACGCTTGGCATTTAGAAGTGAGAATCACGGGTCTTTCGGATATGACCTTAAAAATGGAGGTCCCGTGTCACGGTAGGCGTTGGCACGTTAAAGAACCCTCACTGCTTCGGCCCTGAGCGCTAAGCATAGGTCTAAATTTGTGGTAATTCACCTAAAACTGGTGACGTCTCAATATGAGTGAAAAATTCTCGATGGGACATAAAACAAACAAACTGAATTTACCAGCAGGGCAAGATATATGATGCTGGTATTTAGTTTTCCATTTATAGCACTCATCATGACGTGATATTCCTCCTTATAGAGAACACTGATTACTTGATTTACAACTCTATTGTAAGCCCCAAGTGAGCATAGGGAACAAAAATTTGAATGTCAGCATCACTGTTCTAGAGAGGGCACAATTATAAAACTTTTTCCTAAGTGTTCTAGATAAAACTTGTACATGGCACTCGGGGCTGTAGCAGTGAGGAGTCTTTAAATTGCCAACACCTGCTGCTACACAACCTCCATTTATAACATCTCATCTAAAAGACCCATGACCCTCACTTCTAAATGCCCAATGATTGGCTAAGTAGCAATCATGACCTATTTTTACATCTAAGGTTCTGTGTGGCCAAGGCATGAGCTTGAACCCAACACCTGCTCACAAAGTGAACCCTCTAACCACACTAGAACTGAAACACTGAAAACTGCTAGCAAAAAACAGTAATATGGCTCCATAACCCAAATATTTTGTAACTGATGAAAATACACAAACATATAGGTTATAGCTTCTAATTTATCTGAATTATGACAAGAATCCATGTGTAAAGTAACCTTTTTTTCCATTCTCAGTCACTTTGCCACTCCTAGATCTTATAGTTCAGTTCCAGGGATATTACAGTATATGCTGAATACAAAACATTGAATATATACCAACATTATTAAATTACTCTTTTTAATGATGAATTTTCAAAGGACTGCATTACCCCCAAGTAAGAAAGTTTTTGTTTTTCTAATTTAACCTAGTAGTCCTACCAATAAGCACTTTTAATAATACTTACTAGTTACAAGATAGTATTGCCATCAATTTGAATGCCATCCTTATACAGGATTCACATCTCTTATTCCTGCTGATACTGTTTTTTGCTCACCAATCTCTCTCTTTTTTTTAAGGAGTTTTTCTTATTTAAAAGAACCCAAAAGTAGGATGAATGATGTATATTAATATCTATGGTATTTTTTTTTTAAAGATTTAAATGTATATTTATACTTTTATTTCTAAACCTTGCCTTACTTCCATTTTATATTCAAATAATTTAATTTTACTTGTCACACACAATTTGATTTGGTTCATTTGACTTTATTAACATTCTCTGTATTGTATAAACAATGTTGCCATTTAGTCCTGCTATATGATGTCCTAGGAATGACATCACAATGCATCTGGCTGTTCTGCTTCCATTTTGTTGCTATGGCAATATTGGTCTGTGTCATATAAAATTAATATTTTCTTCAGAACTATTCATCAAATAATATCAAAAGGATTTACTAAATTAAATCATAAGGAATAAAAGTAATTTTTGTTCATTTTATACAATATAAAGTTGGTTGAGAGAATTTATTTTATTTCATAAACCACTTAGTTATATTCTATTAAATGAGCAAAAACCTTAATTAAAATGTAAAAAAAAAAATTGATCAAATATCATTATTCTATCTTTCATATTAATCTGTTTACCTAAATTTTCTTGTAGGAAACCATTGATAAATCCCTGGACATCCACAGGTGATGTTCTATCTAGAATGTCATGTTGAGAAACGCAGATCCCATCCCCTGATTGACTGTTCTCATTGCCTAGGTGACTAGGAACTAATGATGTTTCAGCCAGATCTCGTGACTCCTGTTCTGCTTGAAGCTGCATGTCTTTCTGAATTTCTCCTGTGATGTTCTGCAAGTGTTGTCTTCCAAACATATGTTCCTTTTTGTTGTGGAGAGAACTAAAATACTGGTCACAAACACGACAGTACAGTTCATTCATGCTACCCTATATAAAAAAAAAAACAATTTTAAGTTTAATGCAATTCAATTTCAAGTTTATTATTTAAGGATAATTTCAGTATAATGATGCAAGTCGAACAAAATGTCATTCACATATACAAAGACTCAATTTCATAAATGTTTCTCATAAATGATTTTTTAAAATTTTCAAATGAACACATTTGTAATCTGGAATTACCTCTTCCTCGTCCATTGTGTAAGGAAATGTTTCTTCAACCTCCTGGCCTACAATTAAAAAGCAAGCCATAAAGCTGCATGAATGTTTTTGTTTTATCATTGTACTTCTGATCAAATGCTCTCAAATTCAGTCGCGTCAAACAGCCAGAAAGAAGAAATGATCAAATTCTTGTCCATAAGATTCATTTCCACTTGAAATATGTTGCCACAATATTCATGATTATCAAATTACAATCTCCATGAAAATAATCTAAAAATGTCAATTTTTGAGGATAGTTTTATGCGATACATTCATGGGAGACATTCCCGAAATTCTCACAAATTTCATAACTACATGTATACATCATAAATACAAGATATTCTCAAATATTTACATTTCCAATGCTTTTGCCTTTGATATCTTTACAAATCGTAATGATAGTCATTTCCTCTCATGAATGTGGTTCAGATATGAACAATGCACGTATGAATCTTGATAAAAATAGTATGTCTATTTTAACAGCTAGCAGGTATGAATGACTTCATATTAAGCTGTTATCAATCACTGACCAGTTTGCCCCCCCCCCTTCCATCATTCAAATTTACAATTTTGGTAAAGGGCTACCTGCTCATTATAAATGTCCATTTAGTTTCAATTTAGTATTATTTAAATGTTTTACACATATACATTATATCTACCAAGTTTGGCCCTGTCCTGGAGTTGGAACCTCTACCCCGAGTATCATACAATTTACAACTTTGGTAGAGGCCTTTCTGCCTTACATCACTATGCATTTAATTTTTCTTACACATGTGCAGTTCTAGAGAAGATTTTTGAAAAATTGGTAAATTTTTGGTAGTTTTTGCCCTGCTGCCCTTAAGGCCCCAGGGGGGCAGGAGTCCTGAAATTTACAATATATGTCCCCCTTCAAAGTCCTTGCTTCATACCAAATGGGAAAAGAATTGGAATAGGTAATTATCAAGAAGTTAAAACAATTATTAACAAGACTACGGATGACATACATCGCATGAAAATGTAGACCAAGTTACTTTGAGTTTACTCTGGTGACCTAAAATTAGATAACATTGTGATGACAAGCATCACAAAAGAACCCTACTTTGTGGCATTGTTTGCTCAGTTCAAGGTCCATAATTCTTTCAAAAATATGTCAACTAAGTCCTAACTCACTCTTGATATGTAACTCATTGATAGAAGTTCATGTATAAGTTTTCAATTTAATCACTGCAAAAGGAGCCAAAAAGATCTTGAAAACTCTCAAATCCCTGAAATTAGCTACGTTCAAGGTCAATAATTATTTCAAAAATAGGTCAAGAAAGTCCCAACTCAAAAGTTGATCTGTAATTATCTCATTGATATAAGTTCATTTATAAATTTTCAATTAAATAGCTGCAGAGATAGTCAAGATAAGTCCACAAAAGTGTTTGCAGAGATGTACAGACACAGGCTGATCACAATAGGGCACCTCATACCTATTGGGGGTCCCTAATTAAACATAAATTACTAATACAGACTTATGGAACCTATCTTTTTATGAGAGGTAACTGTAAACATATATTGGGGGAGGGCTGTTAATGTGATGCATGATAACTCATAAAAAATTGATTCCTACAACATAAAATATGTCATCAAATGTCTCTACATTGATATCATAAATTAAAAATTTTGCAGGACAATGTATACAAGCTATTCCTGTCTTCTGTGTGCAGGAGGGCATCTTGGAAATTGATGATTCAATTTTGAATTTGTTTCAAAAGATATTTTCGTATCTTTATGGTTTTGTAGCAAATTGTTCATATATCCACTGAAGGATATATGTATGGGTTAATATGAAGATGGCGACCTCCTGCACCATCAACCCTGTGTTGGCTTGTTTTGGGATTCTCCATGCTTGTACATACATTGTATACATACCGCAAGTAGCCCCTCCAAGAAAACACAATTGCATGATAAAACTGCATTTATTCTATGATATTTACATTCAATGAATCTTTTTTCTTGTATTTTTTTTTTTTTTAAATTGACATTGATTTCATCATAGACAATGAATGCATGTTTTTTGCAAACCAGTTTTATCTGGGTTTTTTTTAGTACCACTTGTCTGTGTAATCATTACCAAATACGAAGCATAGTCAAGGTCAAAAGGTGTATTGGCTGTTTAAAGTAACAAATGGGCCAACAATATGATAATCTAGTTTATATTTTTAAATAATACATAAAAAATATAAATATAAATATCAAAATGTCTCTCTTTGTTGTTTTTTCGTGTGATGAAGGTAGCTATCATTGAAGAAAAATTTGCATAACCCACAAACACGGTCTAGTTAAAGTTACTCATGAAAATCCCCATTGCTGTACAGTAGATCACCTCCCCACATTTCAAATTACATGATGTCACAATGAAGCGATATTGCATGACAGTCAAATCTTCCACTGTATCACATGGAAAATGGCAAAATATTTTGCATTATCCACAATAGCAGTACATTTTACAGCTGTTGATGAATAAATCTGTTTAGCAAAAATACTTCACCAGAAAAGTTAGAACAGTTTTGAATCTTTTGGAGTTGATCACATTATTCACTGAATTATGTGAATAACCGATATGATTCTTTTTTAAAGATAAATGTACATAGTGTCAACATCATGTCTTAGAACAAAAGACAGAAGTGTTGAGGTGCTTGCCCGCTTCTGCTCAATATCTATTATACTTGTATACACTGTAGGCTTAGGAATAATGATAGCTTGAGTATTTTGTATTGGATATTTTGAGTTAAGAAAAGGTTCTAATTCTAGTTCTCAGCACATACTGGGTTATTTCTTGCACCTTTTAAAAACTTCTGTATTATTATAGGAATTTGGGACCTTGACTGTTTTCTGAAATTGTTTACAAAGGAAGGGAACTTTTGTAGGAAATTTTTTATTTTATTTTTTTTTTGCAGTTAATGCAAATTGTTGTTACATGTAGATTTTTGAAAATAGTTGAATTGTAATTAACAAACTTTACTTCCAATTTGCTTGGCAATTAATATTATATATACTAGAGAGATGTAGCCACAAAAGTCTTGAGAGTGGTAGCCACAAAAGTCTAGAGAGATGTAGCCACAAAAGTCTAGAGAGTGGTGGCCACAAAAGTCTAGAGAGATGTAGCCACAAAAGTCTAGAGAGATGTAGCCACAAAAGTCTAGAGAGATGTAGTCACAAAAGTCTAGAGAGATGTAGCCACAAAAGTCTAGAGAGATGTAGCCACAAAAGTCTAGAGAGATGTAGCCACAAAAGTCTAGAGAGTGGTGGCCACAAAAGTCTAGAGAGTGGTGGCCACAAATGTCTAGAGAGATGTAGCCATAAAAGTCTAGAGAGATGTAGCCACAAAAGTCTAGAGAGATGTTGCCACAAAAGTCTAGAGAGTGGTGGCCACAAAAGTCTAGAGAGATGTAGCCACAAAAGTCTAGAGAGATGTAGCCACAAAAGTCTAGAGAGTGGTGGCCACAAAAGTCTAGAGAGATGTAGCCACAAAAGTCTAGAGAGTGGTGGCCACAAAAGTCCAGAGAGTGGTGGCCACAAAAGTCTAGAGAGTGGTGGCCACAAAAGTCTAGAGAGTGGTGGCCACAAAAGTCTAGAGAGTGGTGGCCACAAAAGTCTAGAGAGATGTAGCCACAAAAGTCTAGAGAGATGTAGCCACAAAAGTCTAGAGAGATGTAGCCACAAAAGTCTAGAGAGATGTAGCCACAAAAATCTAGAGAGATGTAGCCACAAAAGTCTAGAGAGATGTAGCCACAAAAGTCTAGAGAGTGGTAGCCACAAGAATTGAGAGAGAGGTAGCCCCTCATCTGTGGTGTGGTGGTGACACAAAAGTAAAGACAAGGTTGACCATGTCACACATGAATATGTCGGAGTTTTGTGGTCTTGTAATCTGCTCTGGAAAGAACCTAGAACAGTAACCATCTTCCTGCAACTCTTTTGCATTAAATGATTGGTTACCCTTACCTGGAGGAAAGCCCTTGCCTTTCTTTTTCTTCATTGCACTCAGATATGCATCAGATTGCTGAAAAGTTTTTAATTGTTCCATGTATCGCTTTTTGTCCTCTTGTGCTGCCAGGAGGTACTTCTGTCAACGATAAATGACAATAATAGATTAGAGTGTTAAATGTATGCCTGATACTGCATCAGTAATCAATATGTATATAAAATGGCCATCCCACTCAGAATACATATATACCAAAAATCAAAGTAATGTCTCTAAACTAATGTTACTAAGTTTTAAAGTGTGACAGATGAATAGACATATAAAATCATCTTCGAGTGTCTCAGTGCTTCACAAATGACACAAAACCACACCTTCCTGATGTCTGTTGGTAGGTGTTTTCTGTGTATAGGTCTATACATCTTTCATTCATGGTACAGTATTTGTAGTTTATATGAGGAATTTATACTGATACATGTGTGTAGTGTTCCAATACACGACAGTGAGGGAAATGTGAAGATTTAAGTCATCAAAGAAAAGTCACATCTGCTTGAGGGGAATATTATTTTTCATGGTTGAATATATCTTCACATGCCCCAAACATTACTATAATACATTGTTTATAATACTGTATTCCAATTCTCCAATGCTTCCATTTGCAACAGAATTCTGGACTTTGATACTGGTTTAAGTGTCTTGACAGCTGATTATGATGTCACATGCTTGTTTTTAAAATATTGCTAGCATCATTGTATTTAACAATGAAAACTCTGAATAGGAAAGCCAGAGGAGTTCCGAAGAGGTGGAATTTTCACTACAGCATTAGGTTTGTCCTCCTCCATTATATAAATGTTCTATAAGAGGTATGATACTATATTTTGTAATTGCAATGATATCACATGTTACTTTTTTATCATTAGAGTTTACCTGTTTCTTTTCACTATCTAATGTGGACCACTCATTTCCTAAAATTTTTGTGACCTCTGGAAATGTTAACTCGGGATTGCTTTCTTTGATTTCTTGTCTTCTTTCAATGGCATACATAACATACCTAAAATGTCAATGGCATACATCACATACCTAAAATATCAATGGCATACATCACATACCTAAAATGTCAATGGCATACATCACATACCTAAAATGTCAATGGCATACATCACATACCTAAAATGTCAATGGCATACATCACATACCTAAAATGTCAATGGCATACAGCACATACCTAAAATATCAATGGCATACATCACATACCTAAAATGTCAATGGCATACAGCACATACCTAAAATGTCAATGGCATACAGCACATACCTAAAATGTCAATGGCATACATCACATACCTAAAATGTCAATGACATACATCACATACCTAAAATGTCAATGGCATACATCACATACCTAAAATGTCAATGGCATACAGCACATACCTAAAATATCAATGGCATACAGCACATACCTAAAATATCAATGGCATACAGCACATACCCAAAATATCAATGGCATACAGCACATCCCTACTGATGTCTATTTCATGATAGACACTAGCAATAAAGAGGGTCCTTACTTCCTTAGCAAGAGTTTAAGGAAGTCAGAACAATATTCGAAGTACTGTAAATCATGTTAAAATTGTATTCTGTCATTCTGAAATATGTTAGATTTAAGAACTTGATATCCACACAATCAATTCTATATCTAATCAGAATAAAATCATCTCATAAGTTAATTAAGATGGCCCAATACACTAATTGAATTCTCTTTTACAAGAAACTCAAGTTGGATACTGTATTAATGAAATGAGATCATCAAACTAAAGAAAGGGCACCCATGTCGGTTTTCAAGAAAAAAAAAAGATTGAAAATTCAGAATTTGCATAGTAGAAAATACAGGTTTCTAATAGGAATGAGACCCATGTTAACAAGCTATGATTCTCTGTCACTCTGGTAAGTAACACCTCTTGACTACCTATGCATATAAAACTGGTCAATTTTTGACAGTTTTTGCCCTGCCCCTATGGCTCTGGGGGTGCAGGAGTCCTGACATTTAAAATGTATGTCTCCCTTGTCCCATAGATGCTTTACACCAAATACATAAAGGAATGGTAATTATCAAGAAGTTAAAAATGTTCAATTGTTAAAGCAGACTAATAGCAATAGGTCAACTGAGTAACTTAAGCGACTAAAAAACAAACATTATAAAATGTGAATCAGGGAGAGATCTCAGACTGCTAACATTTCTTCTGTATTTCTGGTCTGCAATGCATTGGAAGTCCTTAAGATCACAAATGACATTTCGATCAAATCCTTTGTAGACATTGTACGAACCCTGTAAGAGGTGCCTTGGGTGCGTTAACATTGGGGACAATTTTCCGCCGTTTCCCTTTTGGCCATCCGCCTCTTTTCTTCTGTTCTGGTGGCTGTTAAGTATACGTAACATTACTAACATGAAATAATGGTCTTCATTACTTTAAGATATACTATAACTTACTTCCAAAGAAAATACTTTATTCACACAATGTCCATTACTAGGCACATTAAAACACACTGTCAATTCATATTGCATATTTTAAATGCAGAAACTTCAGACAGGTGGGACACTGATCACATAATTGAAATATTGATTTAGACATTATTATTTGTCTTGAAGGTACCTTATACTAGCATTTTACCAAATAATTTTCTCGTACCACTTTTCTGATTACTTTAACATGTTTAAAGAATGGATACATCTGATGGAAAAGGCATGTGCTCTGCCTTGAGATATTTGGAGCATGGATAGATAAAAAATAAAAAAAAAACCAAACCCAGTATTTAGAAAACTTGAGTTTTAATTTGATTTAATTTGATATTTAGATATAATAAAAAAAATTTCACCTTATCAGATTGCTTGCTTGTTGGGGACACTGTGATGTCATCAGTATTGTCCAGCAACTGTTCATTAGTGGTGTCTGAGATATCTGCACTGTCCAGTCTCTCGCCGACATCTGTTTGTACCCCTAGTAACACCCCCATTCCCTGTGGATCCACTATCCCTTCCTGCTGGACACCGGTCAACAGTGGTCCTGATTAAAGTATATACAGAGAAGGCAATAACATGAGCACTTGAGGTTAATGGTAGCTCTGACTTTATTAATTTGAACTGTCTTTCATTTTCAGTGCAGTATACATTTTCTCTGATTGTGAAACAATGTGTGGATGATATGTAAGCTAATGAGAATATCAATCAGATACAAAACGAAAGCAATCTCAACACAATTTAGATTTAAGTAAAAGGAATGCATGACTTGCATAAATACATATTTCATCAATAGTTTACTCGATACAACCGTTATAACATTTTTTCCCCTTCATAGTTTCTAGGAATTAAATACATACATTTCTGTGTATGACTGTTGTATGATAGCAGCTATGATAGAAAATGGAAGGAATTTCAGAATTGATGATTAGTTCAATGTAATTCATTAATTATTAATTATAATCAGAAGAATGCCATGTGTCAAAAACTTGAAAATCATATATGATTTTTTCTTTAGTGTGGAGAGTTTTGTTGCCAAATAAGATCATTAACATTTTTCAATCTCAAGGTAGACATCAACCATTGCTTATGGCTGAGTATATGAAAGAGTTTGTTGCACAAATACACTTTTCTTTGTTTTTTGTGACTGAGCACTTGATATAACAACATCCTGCTTTTCCATTACAATCAACTATTGCAACATCACTAAAGAGCAGACACATTAATGAATCATTTTGATTGATTAATACATACTGCTTTATTTCCCTATCATTTTATTTCATTGTTTAATCATATACAACATAATAGTTAAACATAATTATCATTTTAATGCATTGGCTGTCTGTCTTAACATCTGATGTTATTATCAATTCAACAGAACACAATTATACAATTCCATTCAGTTGTTAATTATCATCGGGCTCAAGATTCTAACTTTTCTGTAAGGATCATCAAGCATTCCTTGCCAAAAGCATCATCTGATTGGTCATAATTCTTCAAATATACATGTATATATGACATATGTGAAATACATGTCAAACCCATCATGTTATTTATTTACCTCCATGACACTTCTGCTTAAAGTGGGAGAAACTTGGCAGTTGTGTGCTAGCTATGTAAATAGAAAACCTACCTGTTGCTGATGTTGTAAGTAGTTGTCTCCCTTGTAACTCGGGACTGGTCGATATCCCAGTGTAATTCAAATTATTCATCTCATTTGAAACTGACAAGAACATGTTGCTGTAAAAAAGAACAAAATGTTCAAGGGTTACCATGCTCACCAGAGTTACACTGCTCTTACAGAAAGATAGATCTTTTCAACTCTGAGTCCTCACCAAGGATTCATCCTGACCTTGGCAACAATGGAGGTTTTTTATTAACTTCTGTCAAAAGATAACATGAGTAACAAAAACAGGACCTACAAGGTTTTCCTATTAAATGATACTACGACCTTGAACTCTGATCTTGTAAAGTAATAGGTCTCTTTCTCCCATCAAGGTGATCAAATGTACCAAGTTTGATGGTCCTAGCCCCAATAGTTTGGTCTGTATCCTGCCTACAAGGTTTTCCTACTAACTGATACTAGGACCTTGATCTTTGACCATGAAAAACAATAGGCATCTTCCTCGCATTATGGTGATCAAATGTAACAAGTTTCAAACCAGGAATTCTCAAAATGTTCAACTCTAAAACAGACCTGGTAATACACCTCAAGTATTAAGTACAATGCAAGTGAATTGTACATTAATTATTATTTGAGAAATGTCATATTTGTCCTTAAATTCACTAAATTTTACATCCTCCAAAAATACCTGCTATGGACATGTCCATCTAGTTATAGTCATGAATGATCATAACTTTGATTCTAATCATAATATCAATTACAACAAAAGGCAACAATTTCCTCATCATTTCATAATAGATATACAAGGTATATAAATATATATGACTTCACTGGCCTACCCTCTCTGTTCCAGGAGCACTATACCGTTGGTATCTGTTATAAGGTAAGCAGTTTGTGGAGTTTGCATCACATCATTTTTGTCAGTCTCCCCTAGTGGGCTGAGGGTGTTGATGGGGTCAGCAATACACCCATCTCCTGCATTTTCCACCGTGCATGTCATTGTCATGATGTCTTGTTCCATATTAGTTGAATTGGGTGTTTATTTTCTGAAACTGTAATAATTATCTTTTATCATGAAATAAGTATCAATGGGGCTCTTTAATATCATGAAAATGCCCACAAAATTGAAAGCTGTGAACAAAATTGCTATTCTATAATACAGATATCAAAACTGAGAAGTAGTCTGTCAGACCTTTACACTAAAAACTAACAAGTGGTGGTAGTAAATGAAGCCTTCAAACAATTGAAAATTGTATTCCACCAGTTATTAATTAATATAGTGACTCATGGCTATAGATTTTTAAATGAACCATAACACAATCTAGTACAGATGATGGATTAATATTTTCAAATGGTATAATTCTAATGACTAAATACCTTTATTTACAAACTTGATTTAATATATATGATTTTTTTCTGTTCCAGTCAAAGCATATCACATCAATCAGTTGTACAGGGTATGATTATTTTTATGCTAACTTAATAACAAGAGGCCCATGGGCCTTAATGGTCACTTGAGTATCACACACAAAAACCTCACATGTATATGCAACTAAGTATTGTATATTCATGGTGCACAAGATGGCATATTGCTATGTACTTGTAATGTTGCTTGCTATATCTGTTTAAGTAACAGAGAGATTTTGAAAGGGGCATGGACACAACTTGAGCTGAAAATTTTTAAATTTCATTTTTCCAATTTTATTGTTTACAATGCTTGACTAAGGTATTTCTAATGGTTAGCAAAAATCTGAATGTCAGTTGCTGAGTTACAAAGGAGATACAGCACTCACAATTCTTTATTATGTAAACAAGGCTTGTGCCATGTTCTTGTTTACAAAGAGATTACTCAATAAAAAAAACCCATCATGTTTAAAATAAAATGAGATGTGACAAACACAAAAAACTGTTTAATTAACTTGTAAATTGAAAAAAAATTGCTCTAAACAAAACTTTTACTAGTATATAAAACTTATGTAAGCAAAAAACATTTCATTTTTTTTTTCAAGCAGAGGACATGATAAATGCACTATAATTGCAGAGTCAAAGCAATCAAAATTTCATAAGCCAGTTTTCATCACTAAAGTATGGAAGCCCCAAACTGTAATATATATAAAGGATATATTAGTATGAAAAACTTACAAAACTGAAATAAAAATGTGAATTTGACATTTATTATTACAGTAAATCATAATTAGAGAGGTGAGGGTTTAGACATTTCCCAAGCAATGACAAGAAGGATGGGAGTAAAATATGGTTTAACCCCCTTTTTTTCTTCATAATTATGTAATTATTTCCCCTCAAAAATATACCAATTTCGTTGGATAAACATGACAAAGAATGGAATGATGAAATTAGATTATGATTGCTGTCGTCATGTCTTGTTTTATATGTAATAAAATAAATGCTGACTGGTTTATTTCTCCATCAAACATTGATAATTTGAGCCCTATTGGGATCAGGTGATATTTATAAATGTTTATATTTCCTGTGTGGGTGCAGAATGTTATAGTACAAAAGGTTCTCTTAAACCATGTTGCAATTCTCCCACAATTCTTCCAACTTTAAGAGAGAAAAAAATTGTGATACTAGACAGTACGTCAATATAGTTATTTATTTGTGATAGATTTAAATACCTAGATAATTAGACAGATATAAACTCTATATATATTGTGATTTGCCTAGACCTTAAAAAAGAAAAGAAACTGTATTTATAATAGCCTATTCTAGTACTGAGAGTTTGGTACTGCTGAGTCTTATGCTGCGAATACTTGCTATGCACATTAGGGTGGTGGGCGAGATCACAGAAGTCGATAATTTTATCATAAAGTATATATATATATATATATATATATATATATATATATATATATAAAACACCAGGAACGGGCATGTATAACACTAGTGAGCTTAAAGAGCGTCCTTTTCTACGCTCGTGAAACTTAGTGGTAGCATTCTCGTTATATTTTTACTCTTGATAAAATTCCTGACTCCTGTGGTGACATCTGCACTCGGGTTAATTACCACTAATTTGGCGGACATTTTGCAATCAAGTGTAAGAAATTTAAAAGACAAAATGTGGTATTCATGTCACATTACCTTACTCACGCAAGCAGCCTTGCTCAAATATAAACGTTATTACTAGACTAACTAGTTTTAGTTTTTAATACAGGATGACAAATGTACGTCATTAAATTTGGACTAAATCGGAAGAACACGCGATTTTCCGGATATTATCAGCTGCCATTTTCCCGTATATACTGCCTTCTGCAGACAATAAATCATGTTTTTCTTTTTCACAATAGGATGCCTTTTTGGTTGATTTAAAGTGTTCGATGTATAATAGCCAAATTGTTCATATTTTAATGTGGTAAATTGAGGATTCATTATATAGGAAAAAAGACTGTGAGGAATATGCGTTTTGTAAGATAATTAGTGTCAAGCTCACAAAGACGTCAAAAAAAAAAAAAAAACAAAAAAAAAAAACAAAAAAAAAAAAAACAAAAACAACAAAAACCAAAAAACAAACAAAAAAAACAAACAAACAAACAAAACAAAACAAAAACAAAATAAAAAAAACAACTAAAAAACATTAAAACCAAAAAAAAAAAAAAAAAAATGAATAATAAAAAAAAATAATAATGATAATAATAGAAAATAAAACATTGCAGTTTCTTAATCTCAATCTCCGCAGTAATAGGAAGAAGTCCTAATAAACTTCCACACGTCTGATTTAGTGTGCTGTATTTTGCAACGAAATGTTGAAATGTGCTGAGGGTTTCAACATCTTTCCGTCTTAGGTTGCAACACAGTTCGCTCCTATACAACACGGAGGGTAGAACTACCTTTTTGTATAGCTTGGAGACAGATCGGGTTGAACTGTTCGGGAGTTTGTAGCAAAAAGTATGTTTGGCGTCCTTTCATGCAAGCATTCGAAGTTTTATTACCGGGGTCAAATGTGGAATTCAATAAAATTCCCAGGCGACTGTATTCCTTGGAGGAATGAATAACATTCTTGCCTAGGTGTCAAGTTAATGTGTCCGTGTTGTTTGGTCTTTTTGGTTAAAAACGAAGGACATTAGATTTATTTGCATTTAACGTGAATCGCCGTTTTGTTGAATATTCAAACATTTTGCGTAGAATTTTATGTATTCCGTGTGGAGTAAGCGCAACACAACATATGTCGTCCGCAAGCGTTGGCTTAGAGTTTGAGATACTGAAAACACCGGTATTTGTGCTCAGGCTTTGTATTTCCCACAACAAATTGTCAATAAACACAAGGTAGAGAAATGTTGACAAATACACCTCCCTGTCTGACACCTTGAGAAACTGGAAATCAGTCGGGATTGACTTGATTGACAACGACAGAGTACAATGTGTTTGCATGATGTCCAGTCGTTAACTAAAGTCCATAAACGACCCGAGATTCCAAGATGATGTAGCCTGTTCATAGACCATGTCTCCATACCGTGTCAAATGCCTTCTGTGTATCAAGAAAGGCTGCAAGGACGGGGCTGTCATGCTCTATATTGTGAGGGATAGTCTCTTGCAGGTTGAAGAAAGCTGTTATACATCCAAGTTTTTGCTGGAAGCCTTGTTGTTGTTCATTTAGAATATTAACTAAAGGTAGGATACGAGTTCGAATTCGGGTAAGTAACAGGTTTTCAAAGACTTATAGTAAGCATGGAAAAGGAGCTATGGATCAGTAATTGTCGGGGGGGGGGGGGGGGGGGTTCTTCCTGGGTTTATTATGACCTTTGTAGATGGGGACGATCAACTCGTTTTTCCAGCATGATGGGATTTGTCGTACTTCTAGAATGACATTGAAGAGGTAGGCTATATATTTACCTAACTGGATACCACCATAGATGAAATATTCGTTCTGAACACGATCAAAGCCTGGAGCTCTTGCCTACGTTTGAGATCACGGATAATGTTGCATATTTCGTTGACGGTCACAGAACCGCCAGGAAACGCTGCAGAAGAGAATTTAAGAATATTTTCCAAATTATTGTATGAGGTATCGATGTTGTGAAAGAAGTTCGAATCGAAACTACTATTTTCTTTGAGGTTGTAGATATCATATTTTGTTTGTTTTTTATTTATAGTCGCCTGAGCAATTTTTCAGCTATCCGGCGACTGTTGTAGATATCATAAAAATGTTTTGCAAAAGCTAAAGTTACTCCAGACGTAACGTGTACCGTTGAATTCTATCATCGAATATGTACGTGTGGTCCGTGGATGCAAGCGTTTTATCAATTTCCAGAAGAGCCGAACATCATATTCTGATGAAGCTTCATTTATATCTTTGAAGGTATTGGACAAAAAACGTTTATGCTCAGCATTTAGCTCATTTCGAAACTTTCGTTTTGCCTATTAGTGATTTTTATAGGATGCATGGTTCATACCACGGTCCCCGCACAACCAGATGTTTAGTAAACGACGCTCAGTATCGTGCAGTTGTTTTGCTCGTGACATCCAATCAGGCTTCAGATAATGTTTGTATTTTGCATTGGGAATCTACAGAGATGCAGCAGCACGCAACAACGTATTTAGATTGAGGCAAAATAAATCAAGATCTTCAACAGATTTCTGTTCTTATTAGAGTTCATAACAATACTATGTCGTTTTAAGAATTTTCATGAAAAGAGAATTTCTTTTATGTTAACTGTCCACTACCCTGTTTGCATTGAAGCATAGACAAGTATGATGACTTTACAATGTGGAATCTGATTGCCTGTCCATTATTCTATTCATCTTTTATCTTATGCTGTATATTAGATAACTGTTGCATAACAAATTAATATTCCTAAACATGTGGTAATTTTGAATTAAATTTCTTCCTACGGGACATAGCTTAAATTTTTTTTTTGTTTACATTGTGCTTTACGGAGTACATGGATGAAATATGTTCACTCAATGAAATTTGATTTTTATGCTTTTAGAAATTAATTTCATGAAAGGTTTGAAATAGCTTTATACAGCTATATAGCTTAAGGAATCTATATAGCTAAATATAGAGATTGTGTTGGACCTGTTCTAGTCAGTTCATCTTCAAGCTTGCGGATCTCTTTATTCAAGGCACTGTCCTACAACTGTTAATAAGTGGTTTGTTTATATAACATGTCATCATTTAACTGATACATAGATCGATTTTATTGTGGAGTAAATGCATCGGAATTTCCTCCGTCAGAGGTTCTGTTAAATTCTCTTCCCCTTGTACTTTTATAAACAAAAACAGTATTTAAAAATCTGTAAAGTGTATCAATGATGTTTAGTGATATTATTTCGGTTGTGATTCGGTTCGGCTGGATATTTGGGCCGACGCTTTAATTTAGCCAACGGAGCGGATTATGTAACGCTGCTGTTAACTTCAACGTGACCTTCACCGTAACTTTTCATAACGGCCACAGAATCGTCCATCTCGTTAATCACGTCATCGACAGAGAAAGCGAGACTCACTTTTTCGATGACTTTAAAGTTTTACATTATGGTCAACAGTAAGTATCTTGAATAACCAAATGTCTCATGTCCTAAGCTGAGGCATTCTCTTACACATTCACGGAGAGTAGCGCAGCGGCACCTATGTGTAAGAGAATGAAGCTGAGGCGCTTCTGTTTTATTTTCGCGCTAAATATCGTCATACGCTTCGATGTCTCTGATTGGATTATGTCTGTGGAATCAGCCAATGACAAGTCTCCTTTTATAAAATACCCTTATTAGTCTGGTTCCCGTCCCTGCCTCTCATTGATCACTCCAAAGGAGTGCTTATGAGTGGTGGGGACAGGAACTAGACTGACGTTTTATTTTTTTTTTCTCACTGAAAACGGTCGGCGGATGAAATAAAAAAAAAAAATAACAACGAACGGGTACTTTTATTTTTATTTAAATTTTGCCAAAATCTGGGTCGGCGCGTCTGTGAAACAAATAAAAAATGTTGGCCTTAGAATCACTCAATAATACATCTTACACTTGAATATGAATATTTGGGAATTATTTTTACTTGTAATGGTAAACTTAGATATGGAACTGATCAGCTTGTTGACAGCGCGGAAAACTTTGTATGCAACTAGACATTCCTTGCCATTTTATAATAAATTATCCGTAAAAACTCTTTTAAAATTTATTCTGCTCTGTTATATGAGTCTCCCACCGGCTTCGCCGAATGGGACTATTAGTTTACCCTCGGTCTGTCCGTCGTGCTGTCCGTCCATCTGTCTGTCATTCCAAATCAGTTGTCCGGACTTTCCTTCGCATTGGATGAAAATATTCAACTAAAATTTTATGCATGACTTTGTCTTGAATAGTTACAAATCAAGTTTGAGTTTCGTTAAGCTTGACCTACTTTTGAATGAAGTATGCCCCTTGATGAAAGCTTGAGGTTTTCTGGACTTTTCTTCGCAATGGATGAAAATATTTAACTGAAATTTTATGTGTGAATAGTTACAGAACAAGTCTGAGTTTCTTTACATTTGACCTACCTTGGCTGAATTATGCCTTTGATAAATTGCAAGAATCAGTTTTTCGAACTTTTCTCCACATTGGACGAAGATATTCAAATTCAAATTTGATATGTGGCTTTGTTTTGGATAATCACAGATCACTTTTGAGTATCGTTACGTTTGACTTACTCTTGACTGAATTATCCTACCGGTAGGGGACTTTGTAGTGCCTGCAATGCACTCAGAATGCTTGTATAACCTATCATTTTATATGCTTCTGAAATCTGGATTTCATACTTCAGTCTCAACGTTAACATTAACGATTGTGACCAATTGCCCTTAATATTCAAAGACATTTTGGGTGAACAGAAGAAAGCTTTCAAATTTATAAATAATTAGCCAGTAAGTATGAACTAGGAACATTCCCCATCTGCTGTAAAGCTTTCCTCTCAAAGTTTATGTATCACAAAAGACTATAAAGTTATGATGATGTTAAAACTCCAATACTTTATAATATTGACATACAGGAAAATTAGCAGGAATAAATAAACGAAATCTTTCAGTATTAGATATTAATGAAAGCACATTTTACAATTACACTAAGAATTACTAGCATGCAACTACAAAACACTGAGTTCTCTACACGTGTAAAACAACTATTTTAATTTACACTAAAATTAGGAAGAACTATGTACTACAAGACTATCTGAATTCTCCGGTTGTGAAAGTAGTAGCTAGGCTACGCTATGAAAATATCTGACTACCCTTTAGAAATTGAAACTGGTAGATATTCAAAAGCATGCATTCAAAAGAAAAAAAAATTGTGTTTGTCAGTTTTGTAAAACCACTGATGAACATGAGTTACATTTTTTATATGGCTGCTTTATGTATAAAGGTATAAAAAAAAAAAGAAAAAAAAAGAAGAAAGAAATATTATCCTCTTAACATGTACAATTTCAGATGATGATATATCAAAGGAAAACCATTGTAAAGTACTATGTAACCTTGTCAATGTATTTGATGCTAGAGGTTTATGGAAATTTTTACCTGAATTTTTTGAATTGCGCAATAAAAGTAAAGTGCTATAATTATATTAATGTTATATGCAGTACTAAATTGCAGTCAAACAGGTAACTGTAAAATATGATATATTTATGTGTGGGAACTGTTAGTACTTAGTTTATTATCATTATATATCTCGTATTGTGTAACATGTTTACATGCAAACATATTTGGTGAATATTTTGGTAGAGGCAAGGCTTTTTTTTTTTCTCACCTTCTACGTTCAGTTTTTCTTGTATAGAAAATTATAGAAAGTTTGTCGGTTTTAGGCAGTTTAGCCCCGGCTTTAACGCCCCTTAAATGATCAATCATAACATGTTTATATATGGCTAATACTGTGCAAAATTACACGTCACAATCGTGAATATTAACACGAAACATAGGTCAGCTGATTTTGTAAACAAATCGCTCTAAGTCACGTGATTATAATTCATCCAATATCTTGACAAGTTTATAGTATCACGTGATATGCTATAATAACATTCAGCAAAAACAATCGTCATTCGCGGGAGGACGAAAGTGTGTGTTGTGATATATTTTGTTTTAATAATCCATAACTGTCTGCAGCTTTGCTATATTGCATGATATAAGTAAGGCGTTGGAAAACCGTTTTACCACAATATTCGCCACCTTAAGTGCTGTCACTAATAAATTTTAAAGTGAAAATGGCTGTGCAAGCACAATTCCAAAATGGCGATATGGATTCCGTTCAGATGAACGGGGTGATAGAAGAAGACGTGGAGCTGGAAGAAGAAGTTAACAACACAGAGCAAGCGATTAAAAATGCAAGGAGAGTTAAGCGCATCCATCGCTCCAGCTCAGGTTCAGAGTCATCGAACTCCAACCATGCAGTAGAGAAAAATCTGGCAGGTCCCCCTGCAGTTAGGAAGAATAGTCGAAAGTCTCGGGACGGGAAAGGTCGGGGGTTGCCAAAAAAAGGTTAGTTATTCAGAATTACCTTGTATTTTTTTTTATTCGAACTAATATATTGCATTAATATACAGCGAGGATGTTTGATTGTTTGCTACAAGAATGATATTGTGGTATTTGTTTTTGTGCATACCACGTGGTGTCGGCCATGTTCCCCCTTGTTTACAAACACGCACAAAAACAACAAGTCGATAATTAATGCTTTGCTCAGTGAATCAATATTATCAATGATGTTAAGTTTTCCTGGCACATCGTCACATAACAGAATGTGTACAGTTGAAATATTATGATGACACCACAAAATCTGCACGCTGATAAACATTCTCAAAGGTGAAGGTCATTTATTTCGGCATACACAGAGCTGTTTACCTTAGAGGCAAGAATTGGGTCAATCGCCAGGTCAGCTCTGTATATTTTGGAAATCATGAACTTTATGACAAAAATTATTAGTTACAATGCAATCCATGTGATATTCTGGCATATAAATTTTCAGAAGTATTAGTAAATCAATGGAAAGAAAGGATTAAGGTGTGAAAATTCTCTTGTTGAACAGGAGGAGCAGGTGGCAAGGGTACTTGGGGTACTCTCGGCGAAGAGTTGTATGAGGATGGCCATTGTAAGGATGTGAAGGATCCAAATTATGACTCTGAAAGCGAGGTATATTTTACAAATTGCTTAAGTTGGGCATTGTGTTGGAAAAGGTGTATCGTTTAAGGTCCAGTACAATCTCTGAATTTTGCTATCGAGTTTTATGAAGCTATTTCAAATAGCTTGATTAAGCTAGTGTATAAGATTGAAAGAGCAATTGATGCAGTCAAAAAGTTGCATAATTTTTTAATATATT
The DNA here is from genome assembly GCA_024699665.1 of Ostrea denselamellosa. Taxonomy (NCBI): domain Eukaryota; kingdom Metazoa; phylum Mollusca; class Bivalvia; order Ostreida; family Ostreidae; genus Ostrea; species Ostrea denselamellosa. The sequence goes on from JAMZEH010000052.1 coordinate 4,292,603, forward strand.
TATACTTTGAAATAACCACAACACTGTTAAAATTAGTTCATAACAATACTACATCTTTTAAAGAATTTTCATGAAAAGAACCTCTTTTGTGTTGTAAACTGTCCACTACCCTATGTGCATTGAAACATAGATAAGTATGATGACTTTTAAAATGTGGAATCTGATTGCCAATCCATTATTAATTTGATCCTCATTGACTTTTATTCTTTTTTGAGGATTGGATAGCTGTTACTTAACAACTTAATAATCCTAAACATTGGACATGAATCAGTTTGATCAAAGATAATACTGATTTGAAGTAGCTTAATCAAGCTATTTTAAATATCTTTTATGAAAGTTAGCTACATAGCTTAATGATAATATATATATATAGAGAGAGAGAGAGAGGAGGAGGAGGATAGAGAGATGCTAGACCTATACTAAGTAAATCAATCATCACTGTTACCCATGTAGATAGAAATGCTAAAAACTTGGGTTGATTTGTGTCCATTGATATATATTTAAAACCAGCAATATACACCTCAACATTTATTCTTTAGCTGAAAATCTCAAAATACAATTTTATAATTCTACAGCATTAATATAAAATACATACTTTTAAATTATGAATTCTTGCAGGATATTTTAGGGTCTGTAGAGAATCAAATTTAAACTCCATTCCCAATACTGCATTTATTTTTAATAAAATGACACTTAAAAGTTCCCAGAGTATGATAAAAAAAACCAAAAACTAGCAAATGAAATTTTTTTTTATTTGTTTAGATTTATCTCTTGGGATACCAATGCATTTAAAAAAAAAATATTGTATTTTTTATTGAAAAAAAAAAAGAGAAAGAAAGTTTAGAGGATAATTAAAACAAGAAGCCTGTATTTTTATATTTAAAAACTAAAGATCTATCAAGTGAGGAATCCATGTCCCCAGACCAACCTGACAAGTGACCAATTGTAAATCAACAAGAGACTGAGTCCAAGATTGAACAGGGTCATGACAGTGACAAAAGTTTCAAGGGTTTTACTTTGATTTCACAGAATGATAAAGAAAAGGAAAGTGTTTATTATAAGATGTTGATGCTGTGAAAAAAAATTATATATTTTTAAGAGTAACAAAACCATTCTAAATTATATCAAATCATATCAATATGCAAGCATTTAGGGTTTTTATTTTATGGACCTAGATATAGGAGTAGTCTTAAACCAGGGATCAAATTTTACATAATGCATGGATATTGGAAGGGGGGGTATTTTTTTTTTCTTTTAAGTCTTAAAAATCATTTTGTCCAGAACTGTAAGGACTTGTTAGTCATGTTGAGACATCCTCATGTTGAATGTGTAAATTCAAGTTTGGTGAAAAGTCACTACCCCGTGGGACAAGGTAGAGTTGATAATACGGGGTCAAGATTTGTCTGGGATGAAATGTTTTTTCAAAGACCAGTGGGGTCAAGGTGACTCAGGTAGGTGTTGTGGCCCATAAAGCTCTTGTTTAAAATTTGATTACTCAGTCATTTACTGAATATATTGGGCATATTTTGCAGTGAGCATTGCTGTTGTTTTTAGTATGTTTTGTTGTATATTTTTTCTTCTTTAATTTGCCCTCTTTTGATGTCATAGCTTGAGATATAGTAAAGTATAACTAAATGAGAGTTTGTAGTTCAAGAGTTTAACCCCAACCCCCCTATAAATGAAATAATGTTCATGTTATTACATGTTCCATAAAATTTTGGTTTACAGGACGAGTATGTAGTGGCTGTAATAAAACCGAAGGTCAGACTTGAGGAATTCAACAATATTTTAGAACCTGTTTTATTGGAGTATTATGATACTGGAAATACAGAGGAAGTTGTTGTAAGTAAATGAAAGATGTATTTCGATTATAATTAATATTAATGTCATCATTAACTGGCACAATTTCCAAAGCTACAATCAAGTAATTTTGCCCAATCTGCAGTTGAAGCCTAGGGTTTTAGAAATCTACATGTACCATTTGTAGGTTTTAAAAAGTATCAAAATGATTGTTGTGCAAGAACATTCAAAATGTGAGTTTTTATGAGTAACTAATGAATTGGAAGCAAGATCTCCACATCCACCATTGTAGTTTTTCATGGATGTTTTTAAAGATACAGTCAATTATGATACTTTAACACTTTTCCCCCCAAGTACGTCATAATAACACATTCCCAATAACAGAGGAAAAAACTGATTAAATGCTAGAAATAGTGTGTCACATGGTCGATCATAATGATAACAACAATTGTGCTTTTATTATACAACTGCTGCATGTTAAAGTAGAAGGAGTGGTTAAAACTTTGGGCTTTGATTATTGAATGATCACATATGTGAATATAAAATTTTGCTTCTTTTATCTACAGAGAACAATTAAAGAATTGGATGTTAATGCAGAAAAATCCCAAATTTTGGAAATAGCCATCAGTAAGGCCTTGGATCACAAAGCAGCTCACCGGGAAATGACCTCGGTTCTGATCTCCGATTTATATGGTAAAATTCTGTCTTCTGAAGACGTAGCAACAGGATTTGATTCAATTCTCAATAACTTAGCAGAGCTGACCATTGACACACCAGAAGCACCTTCTGTAAGTTTAGCACAAAAAAAAAAAAAAAAAATTTAATAAATTTTAATGTGAAAAAGTGGTATCTATATTGTTTCATAACAAAAGTGCCATACCTACTTTTTGAATTGCAGTACAGGTGTTAATCCATATTCATGGATGTGTCATGTGACGCAATTTAATGCAGACTAATATATTTTCTAATTCCAGGTGATTGGCCAGTTTATTGCTAGAGCAATAGCAGATGATTGTATTGCACCTAAATTTGTGGCAACTTACAAAGGTTGTGTAGATGATGAACACAAACAGGCAGCATTAGATAAAGCTGAGCTTCTTCTCAGCAGAAAGCATGGAATTGTCCGATTGGATAACATCTGGGGCACTGGTGGGGGGATTAGGCCTGTGAAATATCTTGTCAAACAAGTAAGTATATTTACTTTAGGGTTTTAAATACCATATTTAGAGTACTTAAAATATTTGAATTTTAAGAAAACAGTTTATTGCTGTTCATACATTAAAAAATTTAAATATATGAAGGGGTCAACTTGCACTTGCTAAAGTGAATAAATATATATATTTTTTTCAAATTCGTCCCCATATGATAAGTAATGTTTGTGCATTTCATGGACAGAATGCAAGATTACCTTACCTTGTGGTATGTATGGTCTAAATGTTCAATGAAGCTTGTCTCTGATATTTGAGTCAGGTATGATTTTCTTGTTTTCCAGATGGTATTGCTATTAAAGGAATACCTGTCATCAGGTGATATAGCAGAGGCCACCAGATGTTTGCAAGAATTAGAGGTTCCACATTTTCATCATGAGTTGGTTTATGAGGTCAGCATTTTGATTAGATTTGCTATATTTAAACATAGACAGCATATAAAGTGTTCTCTTTTCAAGTGCTGTGGTGTAAATTTTTGACAGATTGACAGCAACAGTGGATGTGAATGTTCATCCATACATCTTTTGTCACAGTGAATAGAATGATTTTTTTCATGACGAAGTGTAGGGTATTATATCTCTAACACAAGTTATATTTATTTTAACATATCTATACACAGTTGCTAAGTGATTTTTTGAGATATTTATTTGGTATTGTCATGTCATCATACAAAACATGCATTTATTACAGCATTGCATATTTTTGATAGAGCTTGAAAGACATGTTTGAAAGACATTTAATGATGTGTGAATATGAAATAAATTACATAACATGATACTTAGACAGCCCATAAAAGCCTGAAGGCTTATTTCCAATGGAGTCTTTGAGATTGAAGATAAGGGGACATATTGTTTTTGTCCTGTCTGTCATTATGTACAAAAATTTCATTTTATTCACCACTTCTGAACTATTAAAAGTAGGGCTTCCATATTTTATAGATTAGATTCTTTATGACAAAACCATTCATTTGTGTCTTTGTTGCCATCAGGAGCATAGAGTTTCACTAACACATCTTGTGTCTGTACAATAGATTTTATAGCTAAGTTTTTAGCTCACTGGAGTCACGGGCTTAAACATGCTAAATAAGGCTTTCTGATCAGAATTGATCCATCTTATTGTCTTTATTGTAAACTTTTCTCAGGATTAGCAGTGATTTTTAGGGCCAATTTTGGGCTGAAATTTGTCTTCAATTCTAATCGGAGATATATTTAGACTTTTTCAACATGCAGTAGACTTTTTACCTATGAAAAACTTACCAAGTGTAAGATCAAAATCAAATTGTGTATTGCATATTTTTAAGGAAAGTTTTAGTAAATCTTTGTCTAGATGAACCAGATGTTCATGTATACTCCACACAAAGATGTGGATGCTTGTGTAGAAAAAAATTTCCCAGTTAAAACTGAAGACATTATTTAAAGAAATATGTTTGTAATAGGGCCCAAAAATAATTGTGAGTTTCCTGTATAAATTTTTTGAAAATATTTCAATGGAAACTTGAGTTATCACTTGCAGTAGAAAGTGCTAATGGATGGACATTGATTATTGTATGGCACCTGTCATATGGTGGGACCCTACAATTTTCATCTCCAGAACAAGGCCATCTTAGTAATGGTAATATTGAAGCATCCTTGTGTGTCTTCAGGTTTGGTTTAGCCATGGTCTTGTTGGGCTGTGTGGAGTCATGATATAGGGTCAAAAATTTTCATGGGAATAAAGATGGTAAACATATCTTTAAAAAATCTTTGAACAGCAGGGTAAGGTAACTCTGGTGAACATAGGGCCCATGGGCATCTTTTTAAATATGTATCATTTATATTCTCTTGTTTTGAAATTTTCCAACTGAAAATATTTTGCTAAGGTAAAGTGTGAATCAGTCATAAGGGGTTGAAAGGAAAGAAGACACGTCTTGTGTTTCATTTTAAGATAGATAATAACATCAAAACTTTTTTCATTACAGGCCACAGTTATGGTGCTGGAGGACTCTTCTGAAAGGGCTGCTCATAGAATGTGTGATTTCTTGAAGTCTCTCAACGATACAGTGATTATTACACCACAACAAATGTCTCAGGTAGTTATGCAGATTCTTTCTCAGAAGTCACTATATGTGTGCTTATCATACCCTCTGCAAACAGTTGTTTATTATTAAAGATTGGAGAGTACACTGGAATCAGCTCATCCGTCTGTCTGTCTGTCTGTAGACATAATTTGTCCAGAAGATATCTTTAACACCAATGAACAGATTTGATTTAAACTTTATGTATATTTTATATGAACAATGAAGTTGTGAACTTGCTATTTTGATAGAGATTTTTATCATTCAAGGAAGTTAAGGATATTTTTTTTCCATTTTGAATATATCTTAAAAACCAATGAACAGATTTGATTAAAACTGTGTGTATATATTATGCATATAGTGAAATTGTGCATCTGACATTTTTATTGAGATTCTTTAACATTCAAGGAAGTTATGGATATTTTCATATTACAAGTGCTTTTTCAACTTTATTGACTAGTCATTTTCTTTTAGATTTTGTAATGATCTGTTCTCTCACAGAGACTACTGCATTAGTTTAGGAGATTAGTTTAAGTATAATGTAATTATCAGTCCATTTATCTGTCTGTGGATATGATTTTGGTAATAAAATATGCGTTGTTCACTGGGTCGTGTATGTATGATCCATGAAATAGTATTCAGAAACTATATTAAGCATATCTTAAATATTCTAATTAGCTAAATTCATATTTCAGCATCTTTAGCAGTAGAATAAGAGCACTAATTTATAGTTGCACTAAAATTTGAATTTCTCTTTTTTTCAATTATCAAACATAAGAGAAATGCTATATACAGCATCTATTCTGATTGTGCTAAATTTTAATACACATGCAATATTAAATTTTGTGTGTCATCATGTTCAAAAAAGGTTGCTTGGAAGGAATTTGCTTTTGAATGTGTTTCTTTTACCAGAGAAAAATATATTACAACTGCTGCTCATCACAATTATCAGAGAAGTCGGTTAACAATGACAAAAACATGTCCAAGTGCAAGCTAGTTTACAATAGGATTGCGGTTACTCAGTGGTAGAGCTTTTGAGCCTCACTCAAACCCGAGACAAATTATTGGTGGTGATTGCTCCTTCACCAAATGAGTCGCTGGTCTTTTGGATCTGACTCCCATGTTGTAGCAATCATTGTCACATTTAAGAACCCTGAATGCTATGATCATTAGTGAAATGCATCGTTCTAAATTTGCAATATCTCATCCACAGCTAACAGTCAGTTATAAATGCGTATGAGAGCTTGTGTTCCCAGTTGTATTAAAGTCTTATAATAGATTTTACTTATTATTTTTATTTTGTCAAATGAAATGCATCAGAAATTGATATTTGCAGATGTATAGAAAAATAATTACTTCAGGGTGCCTCACTGTTCATGAATTCATCAAGTTATTTATTCTATCACACAAAATTGTTTCCTAAAATGAAAAATATCAGGAATGTGACAGCCCTAATTACAGCAAGTAAATTTCTTAGATTTTTATTTGTTATTGATAACGAAAGTAATATTATATTTCTCAAGTTACTTCTTGTAGTCCTTGGGACAATCTATTTAAGATTTTTGAAGGCATCAGTCTTTGGTAAATAAAATGATTTCATCTGCAAATAATTTAACCAAGTTTGTTGGCAAGTTAGCTTAAATATGTCAATGTTTGAAATTATTTTGTATCTTAATCAAGTTGTCTTGCATTTCAGGGATTTCAGAGAGTATATGATGCCTTACCAGACATAGTGTTAGATGTTCCTGCTGCATATACACTCTTGGAACGTTTTGCTGAGATGTGTCACAGAGAAGGAGTACTTAGTACATCCCTCTTCAGGGAATTACCTCAAAGGTCAGTTGCCCTCACAAACCATGAACATGTCTTTAGAGAAAGTGTGGTGACTTGACCCTTGTCCTGCAGGTCGTCGATAAAGTGGGGCTCAGAGATAAGCACTCTGTGGCTGTTGGTCTTTGATATCTTGAGCTTGACCATGCTTTACATTCAATGCTGGTCATCGCTCTATCGACTTTAAACTTAAACCCATGAGGTATTCTTCCCGATATAACCAGTGAGTCCTTTTACTCCGAGCAGAAATATTAAAAATAGAAAAGTTTCCCTTCTTCAGATGGTTGGAAAATTATACGTTCATCTTACGAGTGTAGAACAAGCAACATAGAACTGTGTGTAGACCCGTGTTTTGAACTGTATCGTATGAAAAAGGACTACAAGTAGGCTTTTCAAAGAAGTCAGGGCCAAAATGTGGAGTCCGATGACTCGGACTAAATCTATAAACTTTAATGTATATCTATTTTCAATATGTAAGTCAATTCTAATGTTTTAATCTCGAGGATTACTTCTTTGATCATGATGACCAAAGTATACATGTGTGATTTTTCAGTGCTATGGCAAGCTCTATTTTTATGTTTGTTACAGACATTTACAATTGCTGTATTTTGGAAAGGTTTTAAAAGAATCAGAATGAATAAATGTAGATTGATTTTTTTGGGCATGAAAAAGAGTAAATTATTTAGAATTGATTAATTAAGGACAATTATCTCAGATTTATAATTATATTTACCAGACTTTTTAATGCATTGTAACTTTTTAATACATGAAATTATCAGAGATTTTTCTTCACACTGTTTTTCTTTGTTTATTTCTGAATTTCCCCCCCCCCCCCCCCCCCCCCCCCCCCACATTGTTATCAGCAAAAGTGATTAGAAATGGGTGTAAATTAGAATTATCTTCAGCAAGTGCAATTTGATAAAAGATTGCAAATCAGCATGGCTCAGTCAGCAGTTGGAACTTCTTATCAGTGAGGCATCTACAGATGCTATCTGTAGCGTGTCTGGCAGGACAAAGGTTAAAGTTGTATGGTCCGAATTTCAACAGATTTTTGTCCACCTTGTAAAAACACTGTTAAATTATCGCACAAACACTTAATCTTCTCACTGTTTTCTTTTACATGCAAATGTTTTCAAGCATGTAATTAAGGGGAAATTAATAACTTTAAACACAAATTTATCTCCTATAAAGTAATTTTGTACAAAAAATAATAGATGAACATCAGACCATTAAGCTTTAAGATGATAAAATTCTATTCAGAATTGAATTTAAATCTACAGATCTCTGACTGAAGTGCAGTTCACTCAATTTAGAAGTATGGTAGTCAATCTTCATGTAATTGTGAAAATAGGCATCAATACATTGTCCTAAAGCATCTCCTAAACTGGAAGTGTTGAATTTTGTCTTCTCTATTACAACTTGAAAATAATGTATTTATATTTCTTTTTTTCACAGAGGAAGAAAGAGATTTGTGTCAGAAGGTGATGGAGGAAGAGTTAAGGATGCTGCGGTGTAGCTCCACAATGCATATCAAGGAAACCCATGACATTGCATAATTCATCAGAAAGTGCCAAGGGACGTAACTCTCACAGAAAAATTTCCTGTTTAACATGAAAGGACTTCATATTGTCAAAATTCTCTAAATTGTTATTTTGTAAAACCTTCAGTGTTTTGGCAGCAGTTGGACCAGTATCAGTATTTCATCAAAACCATTATTATAGGTGATGGAGATTTCAGGATATAAAGGAAAAAAAATCAAAATGGTATCAAACAAATCAGAAGAGTAGTAATATTTGACTAACCCTATGTTACAGTACATGTATGTGTTTCATCAGTTTTAAAATTTCTTGTTTAAATTTTATAGTTAAAAAGAATTGTGCTATGCTCGCTATTTACGTTTGCTGTAAATTGAGTATGTTTTACATGACAAACCCTTCAATAGTGAGTTACAGTTAATTTTAATATCAAGATTTGTGTATATACATGTCATATGTTTTGATTTTTTAAGTGCTATTTTTTGATGTGATATGAAATTTTCATGAGCATATAAGAATTATATGGGCATTTAATGTTTGATTTGATAGATGTCACAGTTGCATCAGATTTAGAAATACTAGAAAAGGCACATACAATGAATGTATGGAATGAAACATAAATGAATGTTATCTATGAATTTCTATCTAAATCTCTGTATCAAAATGACTTCCTGCTTTGGATGAACTGAAAATTTACGAATAATATCAATTATGTAGTTGTGAAATTCATGCATTACTTTTCAAGAGAAAATACAGTCAGGTTTCATTTATCCAGACAATTCAGTGTATGGACAATATCCTTAGGTAAACAATTTTTGGCAAATTGATTCATTGATAGACATGATCTTGTTATCCAGTTGATTTGCTTATCCCAATAATTTGGCTGGGAACCATGGTGTTTGGGTTAATGTGGTTTGACTGTAAATGTACCATGATTTATTGTGGCCACTATCGCACTTTTAATGCTGTCCTTGTTTTAATTTCTGGAAGACTTTACTCATGTTCACTAGCTGTTTCTGATTAAAGAACTTAGGGGTCTTTATCAGTAAAGGAATTTCGGTACCATCTATTTTTCATCTTCACCTCTCAGCTCTGTAATTCTAGTCATTCATTTGCTGCACATTTTGGTTCCTCTTTAGTTGTCATTTGTTATGGATTTAAAAAGAGAAAAGGTTAGTGTACAATATTTTTGTATTGCGGTAAATTTTATTTGTGCATAAGTGTGCGAGTTTTAAAAAGGTTTTCTTTGTATTGGATATGTTTAATAGTGTGCTGCATTCAAGTACAAGATCTTTGATTTCAGTTGAGAAGTGCTCTTATGGAGTTTTTAAATTTCAATAGGGTTACTGTAGAGTAAGTTATTTTTAACAAATTTGTAAATAGAAGGGTTCAAGAATTTCAATCCTTGTAATTTCCATCATGGTATATGGATATGTAGAATATTAATTTATTGATTTGATATTTGTGTTTCATCCATTGGCAGAGAATATTAACAATAATTCCACATTTCTATTATAGTGTTATATTTACAGAATCTAATTATCTTTTTCTTCAGAAATTAAAATGTTTTTATTTAAATAATTGTAGAATCCATTGTCACTAAGTCCTATCTACACAAATGTATTTTTGGTTATTGTGTATTGGAAGTTATAATTAAATTTAATTATATGAATATAACTACTTTGTAAAGAAACCTTAGATATAATGCTTCTCACCTGTATTTCTGCAAGAGTTTGGTGCAACTATGAAGTTTGTTACACTGTTTAAGTATCTGCACTAAGTGTCAGACAATAAAAATTAAAAATATATTGTTACTTTCTTCTTCTTTAATATACAAGTATCAGGAAAATGACAGCTATTTTTAAAACCATCAAGAAGGATGAAAAATATTGCCCGAAGAAAATATGTTCTGAGGGGAATATGAGAATGCCTTGTGCTTCAGCACAATGTTCTGTGGACTAACAAAATTCGCACTCAACAGACAGAGTTGAAGTGAGTTATGTTTGCACGTGTTTTTTGCCCAAACTTTCAATGTACAAATTGACCAACTATTAATATCACAGTGTAGGAATACTGAATATGTACATTAAACAGACTGAGGGAAAAGAAATCAATGTGATTCAACCAGCTTAGAAGTCGCCATGTTTCTACTCTCAGCAACTTTTATTTTCAAATTGGACTGGTCCACTTTATCCAGTGAAACGTCATACTTTAAACTAATTATGATAATTCGTTCACACTGTATGTACAAAACAATCAACAAGGAAGCCATAAGAATTATTTTTGTTAACCAATTGGACTTCTTAAGTTGTAGTGTAGTATGGCCAGTCATCATCCTGATTGTCCCATCTCTCCTTCCTGATCCGAGCTCTCCTAAAAATACAGTGTTATTCTTCAGTATAATTCAATATCGGGTCCATGTGTCGGAAATAGTGGATCTGTAAACTTCTGAAAATGCACTAAGAAATTTCAGCATTTCTAATTCTGATAAGTACATAACCTTTTTCAGTCTCAAATTCAGAAAACGAAAAGGTACAATTTACTTGGGTTTTCCATTAAAATTGTTAATTATTAACATAGTGCACAAGCATCAAACTTGTGGTCACCCCTCCCCCTGTCAATATGTAAAGAGAGATAGAATTGGGGGGGGGGGGGGGGAGATATAGAGAGAGGCTTGAGTTCAAGTTTGATGCCTGTTTTCTAGCACAGAAAAGGTTTTAAAAGTCTTGATTTTGAAACATCCTTCTAATCTGACAACATTGAACAGAAATTCATTTTGAAAATATAAACACATTCACTCATAAATTACAATGTAAGCAGTTTAAAAATTAAAGCTACAGCGATCTAGCTAAAAATTTTCCCACTGGCAATTTATGCACAAAAATAACCAACATGAACCAGAATATATTAATTTAAATTACAACCACCAACATAGAAATTTAGCTCAACTACGTACATAATTAAGGATTAAAACTGCATATTTATCATAATCACCTTGTCTTATGCCATTCGGATATTTATGCACGTGGTAAAGATGATGCCATATGTAAACTTCGAAAAGATTCAGGGAAACAAATTGTGATATACAGGGTGTTTTTGACAGGTACAGGGTGTTTTTAACAGATATAACCTGCATGTGCAGTAGAGGATACATCATATTAAGTGTAAAGCTTACAAGTGCTTGTTTTGACAGGGAAAGAAGTCTATGGGTGACTGTGACTCGAAACAGTTACCTTAAGTGCTTTTGAAAGATAGAATATCTGATTTGTAATACATGCTGACATGACAGAGGTTGGGGGGAAAATAGCTAGTCAAAATGATTGTTATTTTACTGTATATTAATACATTTGTATATTCATCTATTCCAAAAGTAACAACATTTATGGAATAAAAACAAGCAGGTACACTTTCACTGATATTTGGTCCTGATTTAAATGAATCTCTGTGTTATCAACTATGACATCATAAGCATGGATTTTACTGCTTTTTTTCCTTTTTTTTTTTGAATAAATAGTACAAGACACATTTTTAGTGCATGTTGGGTTTAAAAAATTGAGAACATGCATCACCCAAAACAAACTAATTTATAAAAAAATAACCATATCATATGACACAAATGATGCATCTTGAAATAAGCATGGGCAGCAGATGTAGGCAACACTTCCCAGGGGAAAAAAATTGAGGGGAAAATTATAATTTTCATTGATTTTTCATGAATTGTTACATGTTGATAACATCATAATTCTGCAAAAGAGACTTCCTTTAATGCTTTACACTCTCTGATTTCTGTTACAGTAACACACAACCAAGTTTTATTTTTGCCTGTTTATTGGTGTTTGAGCATACTTCATTTGATTTTTAAAGCTGGTAAATGGTGAAAATGTAACTTGCTCTTTTCAGATTTAGCACGTTCAAACAAAAATATGTTTTGCTTCTGAGTAAAATATTTTAGACAGTTTTTATCATGAAAATGATATATTGTAACAGTTTGTGTCCATTCTGATGATTTGCAATATCAATCATTCTAAATGTGTCAGACAAACTGGGACCATAAGTGGCCATGAAAGATACAGAATTAATCTGAAAAGTGACAAATTTTTCTCTGAGCACCAGGGAACAGTTAACATCTTTAAAAAGTGTGGGGACTTAATTGATGGACTTATTATTTTGAACAACTCTGTAATATATGCTAAACAAATTAATTAAGAGACAAATTTGGACTGAAAATTCCCATGTTACATAATATTAAATAAATTATTAATCATGTGTACTGTGGTTTGAAACTTATGGAAACTTGCAGCAATATGGATACTTAGTCACAATCTCTCTCTCTCTCTCTCTCTCTCTCTCTCTCTCTCTCTCTCTCTCTCTCTCTCTCTCTCTCTCTCTCTCTCTCTCTCTCTCTGTAATCATATGACCATCCACCAAGGTGTGCATGAAATTTTGATAGTCACTTCTCATATGATGAAATGATACAAAAAGAGAGTTTCCGTACACTGTAGTTATTTTATATACCTGTACCTTTTCAACCTAAAACATCCATTGTAGTGGAACAATAATTAACATCTTCTAATACACAGAAAGCATATGAAAAATTCAGCACACAAATATTCAAGTCAAGTACAATCATATTTACACATAGCACAGTAACAAATAAAGACTTGAATCAAACCTCTGCTTTATTCTTTTTTCTTATTGCCATCCGTCTGTGCAAAAATTCAAGTGATTCCAAGTGCAAATTAGAGTTTTATATCAAACAACCTAAACATTATCAAAAAAAAAATTAAAAAGTTAACTAGGTCTGGTCATTGTGTTCTTTAAGGACATATGTGATGTTTCTCAATAATACAGTTGAACTACGGTATCTCGAACACCGATATCTTGAATACCATGGATATGTCAAAGTAATTCGAAAGTTCCAACCACTTAAGTATTTTACCCTCGATATCTCGAATCCTTGGATATTTCAAAGTTTTTTCTCAGTCCCATCGAGTTCGAGATAACGAGGTTTGACTGTATATGGTATATAAAATGCTTCATAATAACCAGACTTTTTTTTTTAAATCTGAACAATTAAACCAATATATTGCATATTGTACATAAAGACCAGAGTTTTGATTCTTGTTTGAAAGACTCCCCTATCATGACATTGTTTCAGCCTAATTTCCTTGTTTTATTATGGAACAAAGGGATTAGAATTACATTTCTTAATTTAACATCTACATCTTTCCTGTTGGAGATCACTTTTTTTTTTATTATAGTCTCATTTATTTACCTGTTAACATTGTTAGCCAGCAATTTAACATTAGTCATTGTTATCAGTTTTTCATCAGAAACTACAAGCTGACCCTCATGATGTTGAGCTCCTTTACCTGAAAAAAAAAAGACAGTGAAAGACATCTAAAGTACAAATACAACACCTGGAAATTTGACAGACATTCTTGCACTTACATATCTCTAACACAAGATACTGAACTCCTACTTAATCATGATTATGGACCCTAACATCTCTCTACATGACACTTATTTCTCAAATAACTGTGATACAGGTATCCAAACTAGATATTGCCTGCAAGTAAAGTGTCTGAATTAACCAGACTCAACTTATTTGTATCAAGAATTTTACTGAAAAGAATCTGTTCACTTACCAGATCCAGAGCTGCTTGGCCGTTCTCTCCACTCCACAACTTTACGGGCAATGTTCTCTTTCACTGATTTCGCTATGGAGTCTAAATTCAGGTACCCTGCAATCTCTGAGAAAATTTGCTCAGGGAAACAAATGTAATTGAAATACAGAATGGATGATACAGTTATGGGAGCACATATTTACACCCATCTAGGTATCAATCAAAAAAGTAAATTCATTTTGCTAATTGGTAATGTGAATTGGATAAAGAACTCTTTATCCTCTAGCTAGGTATAGTGAATGTGTTTTTTAATTTTTGATAGGTAAATTTTATTTTAAGTACATACTGCAATAACTGAGATTGTAGCATTCAAGTTCGATAACTAGAAGTTTTGATGTTAATGATAGTGATATCTAAGTTGGATAACTTGATTGTATTGGATAATAGTAATAAATATATATGTATTAATAGTAAATAATGATACCCAAGGTGGATAACTAGATTGTATTGAATTGTTGTGATATCCAAGTTAGATAAGTTGATTGTATTGGATAGCAGTGAAATCCAAGTTGGACAACAAGTTGTTTCTGATAGTAGTGCTATCTAAAGTTGGATATGTGGGCTGTAACTGCTGAAATGTGATAATTTACATTTAATCGTGCTATCCCCCACTTTTTTGGTGGCAGAAGGCATAAAGATATCTTTTTTATCGGTGGATGTGTCTCATGTGAGAATTGAATTCGTGAGTATTTCTGGTCAGGAAGGATACGAGAGAGCCTCATTAGAGGCACTGTCTCCCTGTAGCCATCAATCCTTGCAGCCACCTCAGCTTCTATGTACAGTTTCTTCCTCAGCCTCTCTGAGGAAGTGGTGACAATCTCATCTAGTGATGTATTGAACTCCTTCCAGTTCATTCCTTGAGATGGAGGTTGACCTCCTTGCACTGGGATTATCTTGTGTTCCATCTTCAAATATGGTAATACAGATTCTTATATATATATCAATGAAAATATCAATGAAAATTATTCAATATATATTATATTATATGTTTTTAAATGTCAAATCATTGAAGTTTCATAATGCTGTGTCGGATGAATACTGAATGCATGATATATGAGGCATTTAAATGTGAATTTAACATCATACTTATGTCCAGTACTGGTTTGATGTACTTTTCTGGTTAGTCTGTTTGTCTATCTGTTCAAATTTATGTTAATTGAAGTGAAAGGTCAAAGTGAAAACTTTATTCTAGGACAAGGTCATGTGTCATGAAGGTCAAAAGTGTTGTCAAAGAATATCATTAAACAACAGGTGAGGCATTGTGTTTCAAAATACATGCCTTAGTTTAATTCTCACTGAATTTAATATAGAGATGTGATGAATAATTTGTTTGTGATTTTTGCTTATTTTGTGTCTTCATTATCAAACTGAAGAGAGAATATACACTGTGATTAAATCAAATGTTTTGGATTTGTTAATGAAAAAACCCCCAGTAATTTTGTGTATAAGGCTACCCTTCATGAAAAGAAATAGTATTTCATTCAGCACTTGATTTCATGGTCAGGCACAACACAAAAACAAGCATTCTGAGTTTATTGCAGGCAATACAAAGTCACCTATCAGTAGGATAATTCAGTCAAAAGTATGTCAAGTGTAACGAAACTCAAACTTGATCTGTAACTATCCACGACAAAGCCATACATGAAATTTCAGTTGAATATCTTCATCCAATGCAGAGAAAAGTTTGGAAAACCTCAAGCAATCATCAAGGGGCATAATTCAGTCAAAAGTAGATCAAGTGTAACGAATCTCAAACTTGATCTTTAACTATTCAAGACAGAGTCATATATAAAATTTCAGTTGAATATCTTAAAAACTGATTTGGAATGACAGACAGATGGACAGACAGATCGAGGATAAATTAATAGTCCCCTTCAGCAAATCCAGTAGGGAACTAACAAAAAGTATTGTTTGAAGAAAAATGATTAAACCACAATATTTACATTTACTTGTTTTTTTTTTCAATAAAAAGCACAAGGTACTTGTCGGATTTATCAGGCTATAAATCCGATGGTATTCATACACCTTCAACTTGCAGAAAAATACATGGCGGTAATAGAGCGGATGTGCCTATGCTGATTGTGTATTGTTCTATTTTAACAGTTTGAATTGTTTTGAATGCTTAATCATCATTGAAACTCTTAAACTTGATCATTTTTAATCTATTGTTTTAAAGAAATGACGCAATAGGGAAGTTACAATATTTTACATTGCGGACTATTTTCTTATGCCAATGAATGGCTGTTCCTATACATGCACTTTTACCTCCATGATGAGTGTGAAATTTGAAATTCATAATAAAAATCAGGCCAGAATGAAAATTGTTATAATGTAAATATAAGCAATAAATTGTTATTTTTTGTGAAATATAGTGTGATAAATCAGATGGCTTGTGCAACCAAATTTTCATAATACGCAATAACGCACGTTATTCAATTTGTTTGCACACACCATCTGATTTATCACACTATATTTCACAAAAAGTACCAATTTATTGCCTAAGTATTCACAGGTTGGTATATACGTACCTCTTGGAAGCATGGTTCTCGGTACTTGAGAATTAAATGCATGAGGAACTGGCATACCAGCTGAGGTGAAATTTTATTTTCACTGAACGATGTGTAACTCATATGCAGGGTTTCTAGATCATCCTCCTGTTGTTGAAAATACATGCGACATATGACAAATTGATATTACTGGTAGATTAAAAATGTGATCAGATTATAAAATTTTTTGGAATAAAATCATAGTAAAATTTTCAACAATTATAACAATGACAATTATTTAACTAGATCATGTAATCTTTTCACAATATTCTCACTTCTCATGAAAATATTGATATCTGTACATGAAGATTGCAGGAAGTTTGCTATGCTACAATATGTTCTGATATAACACACTTCCTAATCAAAAGACAGATTTGTGTTTATTTTGCAGAAAGAGGGTAACAGACTTTATAAAGTGCATGATTAGGAGCATCTCGGTATCCATAGTTGAGTTTTGTTGATACGTGACACTTATAATAAGCTTGGAGAAGACCTAAAGTATGTTTTTAACCATGGCTAAAAACACCAAGTATGCAGACCCAATGAAGCTTTAAAGCTATAAGTCAGATGCAGCTTTCAGACCTTAAGTTGAATGAAGCATTCCAAGGCATGGCGCATGAATAAGTTTGCTGTGTAAAGAAGATGAGAAGAGATTTAACCTTGTGACCTCAGACAAACTGACATATGGACACACATGGTTATTCCAGCACACCCCTCCACAATGTAGGCAGAGGGGTTGGGGGGTTGGGGGGTATAAATATACTCCATTATTTTTAAGATAGTTTGTTACATACCCCCATGAATGGATATACAACATGAGCAAAGGCTCTGAAGTCCTCAACTTCCTTCCATTCAACTGCTATGATGAAGTCACACATCAGCATCATGTACCGAAAGCAGGCTCCGTCCAAGTTGCCACACAGAATATTACCAAATACCTGGATGGTCTGGAAAAATGGTACAAAATATACAGATAAATTTGCTGTAATTTTTTCTTTTCTGTTCTTGGTCAGAGAGAAGTGAATAAGCAATATTTAGTATACCTACCTTATTCATTGAAGAGTATTCTGCTATGGCTGACAGGAGATCATGTGTACACAGGTACATTATGTCATCAATCAGGTATCTCTCTTGCATGAACAAGTATAAACGGTCCTAATATAATGAAGAAAAGTTTCAATATTACACAGTCTGCTTAAGTATCACACACTTAAACAGTCAATGTTTTGTATACATAGAAGATGAAGAGGAGTATATGCAAAGAATATTGATTCAACATTGTAATGTATTTGTTTGAGCTATTTGGATTGTGGATATCAGCCTGGGTAGCTCAGTGGTTAGAGAACCTGACTACATGTAGTAATGCAGAGGTCCCAGGTTCAATTCCCAGTCCAGCCATAGATTTTCTCCTTTCCTACATTACATCTGGTGCTGTTGACCACTGGACTTCAGGTGAAAGTCCTGCCAGGAGCAAAAGAATCTGGGTTATGTGTCTTCAATGGCAAAGACAATTTAAGGAGGGAGGAAAAGATAGTGGTTATGGCTACATGGACTGTGAATATTGGCCTGGATATTTCAGTGGTTAGAGCACCTGACTAGTGCATGGGTCCTGGGTTTGATTCCCAGTCCAGTCATAAATCTTCTCATTTCCTATATTACAGTAACAACAACACAATGTAGAGCACATGAATCCATTGCCTAGTGGGTTAAACTATAAATTCAAGGTTGCCACCTCAAATCCAACCACAGAAATACAACAGGGTGTGTTGAGTGTGTGATCTTTGAGAATGCAATTTATTTCCACTTTGTCTTCAAGCTCATATATATGCAGAATTATTAGAATGGGTACATGTTTGGCTTTGTTCATTTGAGGTGCTCAGTTGAAGGAAAGAACTACCTCATACCAATCCTAATCAATTATTAATTTATCAAAATAATGTAAAACTGGAATAATGACATCATAATCACAACATTTTGCTGCAGTATTTGGTATTTGATATAAAATGGCTATTTTTTGCAGTTTTTCTTGTATAAAACATCTAGTGCAGACTTGGACAAAATTCATATTCATAGCATCGATTTATCTTTCAGTTACACATCAAAAATTTTGTTTGTCCAATTAATAAATAATTGATTAGGATTGGGCAACAGGCATTAAGCCTATAAATACACTCTCCTTACAGTGTCAAATAATGTTATAAATATTTTCTCTTCATTATATCATATGTTTCAGACGATTGTATGTATTAAAGGCAGAATATGTAAATATGTATGGATATGATTTCTTTCATGGCCTAGAGGAAGATTATTAGTCTCTTCAAAGCTTTAAAATTTTGAGTTATACTGAGGCCTAAATAGATTGACTATTATCTTATATTTCAGTCCTTTAATAATTAAACATTTGCATACCGAGAATCAGTGTATGTTATTTTTTCAAATTTTCCTTTTTTTAATGACAGACTTACCAATACAGAATATTCAAAGTCTTTTTCTTCCACAATTTTATCTCCCTCCAACATGTAAGCCCAGAACTGTTCAATCTGTGATAATGTTCTTCCCTGATAGTAAACAAACAAAACATAGATACATTGGATTACTAGAACATTTAGTTTAAATTTACCTAGTTTGTGCAATGGGAGGAGAAATGTAAATTCACTAAGTTTTTGCAATTTTTTTTTGGGGGGGGGGGAGAGATTGTAAATTTACTAAGTCTACATTCTGCTGGTGGACAAAGATTAAAAGATTACAGTCTGTCAGAAATACAGGAAGTGTTTCCAGACAATGAAATTTGTAAGACTTACAATACTCAGTGTCCTCGGAATTTTTCTCTCCAGATCTCCGGCCCGATCCTTGTAGTCATCAAACATCCTGTGCATTGTGTGAGGCTACAAGGCAATTGTTAAAACTTATTTCTTGCACAAAGATGAAGTCAAATGATATATGTTTTTATTAACTACAGGTGCTTGCATGACAAAAATTTACATACATTGAAAATCACGTACCTACACAACATATAAAAAAATTCATGTGTAATGAAAACTGCATACTTACATTAAATATCAAGTGTTGATCATAAGTTAGTGTGGGTATTTGATTTCAGTATATGTGAATTTTTGTAATATCAAGTGCCTAGCTGCATGAGAGTGTCGTTATCTTACTCTTAAACGTCTGTATAATTTTGTGAAAATTGAAATCAAGGGTACCACAAACATTACATAATCTACTTGTCTACGTACCTAGTTTTTGTGGTAATATGGTTTAATTTCCATATTCTACAGTATTTACTAATTACTAGTTATCCTAACTTACATCTACAAACGGACATTTCTAAGTAAAAAAAAAAAGAACTAATACCATGTGAGCCTCACTGCCTACGAGACTGGGACTCTCCCTGGAGGTGGCAGGGGTGTGGCCTGTGGGGAGACTGTCCAGCTGACGTGTGTAGGTTCCAGCTGTGGACGGCATGTCCAAAGAATACTCAGGAGTGATGGGTTTCATAATCTCACTGTTTTGTTTGAAGAGGAGGAAGAGGATTAGGTAAACAATCTAATAATAATTTTAGTTGTTCAATACCCGAAAATGCATTTAATGTTATTTCATATCTGGGTTAGTCACAAACACAAATGTTTTGTAACTGAATATAACACCATACATTGTGTCCTTTATCCAAGAAATCTCTCATATATTTTTTTTGTTGAATTCAAAATGGTAAATGATAAGTTAACCTTAAAATGGTCTAAAGTTAATTCAAACAGGCATTAGGCTAAATCATATTTCAAAGTAAATGTGTCAGGTAAGGTAAAAATCTATTATCATTATTCCTCTTTCTACTAAAAGATGAAATGAACCATGGGTAATTCTGACAATAATAAAAGACAATTGTGTAGTATACAGTAACCTTAGTACATGAAGATAATTGCACCTTGTGGTTTATGTTTTAACGTTAGACACATTTACACTTACTCAATCAGCTCCTTGTTGATGCGCACCTTTGGTCTGGTGATCTTGATGTGGGTACAGTTATGGGGAAGAATAATGACCTTGTCACTTCCTGGCAATTTGTGGGGACAAATCACAGTCTGTGAGTAGAAGTAAGAATTTTCATAAATTTTGCTGTAATTTCTATATTGAAATTCTTTTAAAAAGTAGTGAACTTCAGTCACATGGGCACTGTCATCATTACAGTCAGGCATCACTTTCATGCCAATGGATACCAATTTTACCATCAGATTTATTCAAAGGGGTTTTGTTATGATCTGGAACTCTGAATAAACTATAGCATTTTATTATTTATAAGAAATTTACAGTCCATATACCTTTTCTCCACAACTTGGGCAAAATTTGGCATCTTTAAATTCTTCAAATGAGCGTCCTTGGTTGTTTGACGTGTACAACATAGCAGCATATTTACTGAAGACCCTCTCTTGGGGAATAAAAGGGTCGGCATCTGGCCCTTCATCATCGTCGTTGTCTTCATTCAAACCAGCAGAAAGGATGGAGTCTGTGAATAAAATGATGGATGTAACCTTAATCAAACAGAGTAAATACTCAAATATATTTGAGATAAAACAGTCTGCTCACCAAAATTTTGAAAACTGGGTGAATATTATCACACGTAAAACCATTTAGATTTCGAATATAAAATAGTAGAAAATCAAAATTTTTCAAACAAGTCATTGATGGAAATTGTGCAACAGTGACATACAATTAAAATGGTATATGTACTTGCAAAAAGTAATAACACATGTATTGTGCCTGTTATTTGTGATGTAACAAATTATCAAAGCTTTCACATTCAACTCATTTACTATGTCTAAAGCTATGCAGTCATTTCTAGCTACTATACAAATCTTTTATACATTTGAGTGATGCATTTGAAATTTTCAAAATTTGTAGATTTTCAGAGGAATCTCAAAAATATGTTTATTCATCAGAAATGTTGATAATTAAATCAAGTAGCCTACTTGATGTTTTGACTTTTAATTATCATCATTTATTAAACATAAAATATTAACCACAAAACAAAAACAAAAAATAGAAAAAAAAAAATAGAAAAAAAGAAGAAGAAAAAATAGAAAAAAGATGTTAACATTATACAATGTACTTGTACATCACATAGGAAAACTTCTGACTCAAAACAAGTTATGTGTAAAAAATGATGGCGTTCTGCAAGATGAAAGGCTATCACATGTATTGATGATTAGCAAACAAGTGTTCTGTTTACCAGGGTCTAATACAATATCTGAAAGAAAAATGCAGCTGCAATAAATGCAATTTATATACATCTCCAAAAACTCCTCACCTTTGAATCTTTGGGGAATTATCAATTTGACTCAGTTGTAGTTATAAGAGAAAAGAAATAATTAAATAATACACAGTATTGATTTTCATAAGTAATTATCCTTCATTTTTAATATTTACAATAAACTATGGTCTAAATACCTGACTTATTGAGGCCTGCTGGATCTGCCATTTTGCCTGTACCTTTCCTCTTCCTACAGTCAACAATATACTTTGTCATGAGTTATGTTACATAACAAGCATTATGCTACAGAAAAATGCTGGACTACTATAAAAAAAAAAGTACAAATAAAATGAAACAAAAAGACTTACGTAACTGTGGGTTTATTTTGTTCTAAAATTTCTAGCTGTTTCATCAGCATCTTACAGTGTTCTTTTAGAAGTGCAAGTTCATTGCTTATGTCCCCAACATTGAATTTGAAGCGCTCTTGAACTGCTTCAAGCTAAAAAAGAAATTCTTGTATGGTATTTTGGATTGGTCATAAAAAAACAACACTGTATACAACATCCCACCATATCTTTATCCATTTTCAAAATCATGTAAAGTGTATTATATTAATTATTATGGGGCATGATTACCATAAACACAATGTTTTGCCGATGTACTCTTATTTATATATATACATGTAGTACCTAGATTGAATTAGTCCTCTAAATTCATTCACAGATGTCTAAATAGCCATTTCTATCTGAGTTATTTCCCTTCATCTATTCTCTATTCTATCCCTTTACTCTTGCTTCTTGGAATTCTTCTATGTTGCAGGATAAATTCGCCATTATTTTTAGTTTTGATGGTATATGTCTGCCCATATAAAATTAGTATTACTGTTGCTCAAACTAGATATTAATCTCTTTAGAATGCTTGCCTCTATATAGAATTGACTATAACATGATTGAAACTGACAATTTTACCATCTCTAGCAGGAAGTCACTAAATATGTAAATTTCCATCGTTTCACATTACAACTAAAAAATTTAATTGTGTAGCCACAGTAACACTGGACTTAGATGGGCAATAATCTTCTCTGTGGTCTCAATTTCTTACCTCTTGGTCAGCCTGTTCTATGTCCATCTCCTGAACCTCATATTCTGCATCTGTCAGATCATCTCTGTCCTCAATCTTCATCAATTCTGATTTGTGCTCCTCCATAAATTTATCAAATTCTTTAAAATAAAATCCAACAAATATAAAACAACTTCTATTTGCTTTTAGTTTTATAAACAATTTGCTTAAGATTTGTGTAAGCATTCTTATACAGAAACAAAATGGCTGCTTCATGATGACATACGTTTGTAAGAAGAAAGTGCTCATGATATTAATACTCATATCTATTTCTGCACATGAATTTAAATCAGTCATCATGTTCCATGGACTTTTTTATAAACATTTTAAAGTATATATACTGTCAAACCTTGTTATTGAAATTTGATGGGACTGAGAAAACTTTGAGATATCCAAAAGATTTGAGATATCAAGGGTAAAATACTTTAAAAATAAGAGGTTGGGACTTCAGAATCACTTCGACATATCCATGGTATTCGAGATGTCGGTGTTTGAGATACCAAAAATTAACTGTCTGTGTGTTGTGTATATATATATATATATATATATATATATATATATATATATATATATATATGTATGTATGTATGTATGTATGTATGTATAAATCATCAAAAGAGCAGGCTGAAGGCTGATAGTTTAGGTGAATTTTGATCATCTGATGTGTTCATTACCTTCTACTGCTGTGTTCATAACACTCATGATCTGGTCTTCCAACTTCTGGGCTGACTCTATGTTGTTCATCAAGTTAGCCTGAAATGTAAATCCACTGCCCTGCTCATAACATATTTCAATAAGTGGTAATATTCTGTCAAAGTTTGTATAAAATGTACGTGTTATTGTGCTAGTAAGAATGAATATATTTAAAAATTACTACAAATTGACCCTATATCAAAAGCTTACTTCAAAATTTTACATGAATAGTAACCTAAATAAAAAAATGTCTCCTTTGTAATGACTAGACTTTCCTTTATGTGTATATGTACTTATTTCAGTAGACAGATATCTCAGAACCTTCGGAAAGCAAGAGTGCCAATTCATGGTTATAGTAAAATACTGAAATCACTATTAAATAATAATCATGTCTGGAAGAAACACTACATCTTGATTATTCCAAATAGTGCATCAGTTTCATTTGTGCAAAATTTTAAGTATGCTAAAATAAGTTAACGTATTTAATTTAGCTACCCTTTTTGTCGAGATGACAGGTTTGATCTTTCGTTCAGGAGTGTCAGAAGATTCACCAGTCTCCAGGAAGGCTGTTTCAAAAAATGTAAAGCACATACAATCCAATATGAAAAATTAATATCAAGAGTTTTATTCAATATACCTAATTTAACCTCTATGTTACCTTACTAAAAGCTATTACATGTAGTTTGTGCGTGAATATTTTTGAGTGGGTGGTTTGATTGATTAAATATTGTTTAATGTACCGCTCGAGAATCTTTCACTCATATGGGGATGTCACCATTGCCGGTGAAGGGCTGCAAATTTAAGCCTATGCTCGGCGCTTATGGCCTTTGAGCAGGGAGGGATCTTTTACGTGCCACTCCTTCTGTGACATGGGACCTTGGTTTTTGCGGTCTCATCTGAAGGACCGCCCCATTTAGTCACCTCTTATGACAAGCAAGGGGTACTGAGGATCTATTCTAACAACCTGGATCCCCACGGGGTATTGAGTGGGTGGTGAATGTGATATGTAAAATTCCATTGTATCACACTACATTATTTGACAATATATACATACTTATTTCAATGGAAAGATCCAAATGTACAAGCATCATCCTCTCACCTTCTCTCTCTCTCTCTCTGTCTCTCTCTCTCTCAACTGTTTATCATGATGAAAGCCTAGTGTTGTAGAGCATTGATATGTAAACAAGATGCCCATGGGCTAGATCACTAATCTGAGTCACCCTGGTCCCACTGTTATTCATCTGTTTTGATTTTTAAAAGATTTTCTTTATTTCCATGAAAGAGATTGACCCCATATTATGACCCAAATCTAGCCCTAAAGGATCATGACATAACCAAACTTCATTTCACACAACATGCAGATGCCTCAACACCAATATGTCTAACATGACCTTATTGTTCTGGAGAAAGTCAAGGTCATATATATCATGGTATGAAGTGAAAGGTCTTGCCATAAGAAATTTATATACAAAATATGAAAGCTCTACATTAAATAGTCCGGGAGATATTGAACAGGTTAAGTTTTCTTAAAAGTAAGACAAACATTAAGGCCAAGGTGACAAGGTCAAACACCATGGAATCAAATGAAAGAATCTACATAGACACAAAATATGAAAGCCTTACC
The DNA here is from genome assembly GCA_024699665.1 of Ostrea denselamellosa. NCBI lineage: Eukaryota > Metazoa > Mollusca > Bivalvia > Ostreida > Ostreidae > Ostrea > Ostrea denselamellosa. The sequence goes on from JAMZEH010000052.1 coordinate 4,317,943, forward strand.
CTAAATAACTGAGGAAATATTTAATACATTAGGGTTTCTTTAAAGTAGGTCAAACTCCAAGGTTAAGATCACAAATTTAAAAACTTTGGTACCAAAAAAAGGTTTTCGAGAGGCTTCATCTTAAGTGAGCTTAAAATGATTACATACCATAATATAAATGTGAATATGAACACAAGAGCCCTATCTCTCACCAGTCAAAAGTTATAAGCAAGGTTAAAAAATTTCGGACAGACAGACAGGACAAAATAAAATTCCCCCAGACTATAGTTGTGAGGGCATAAAAAACAGACTTGAATATTACACAACTTTATTATTTAATGTGGCCCTGCTAAATCCATTTCCTGCACACTTCTCATTTCCTATAGTGGTCCCACCCTATCCCTGGGGCTATGATTTGAACACTCTTGAATCTGCACTATCTGTCAGAAAGCTTTTATGTAAATTTTAATTTTTCTGACCCAGTGGGTCTTGATAAGATTTTTAAATGACTCCATCCTATTTTTCCTTTTTCTTGATTATCTCCCCTTTGAAAAAGCATTTCCCCTCCTTTGGACAAACTTGAATCCCCTTCATTCAAGGATGATTTGTACCAAGTTTGATTGAAATTGGCCAAGTGGTCTGGAGAAAAATGAAATTGTGAAAAGTTTACAGTGATGACAGACAGCAGACAATTTTGATCTGAAAAGCTCTCGAGAGGCTTCCTCTTAAGTGAGCTTAAAATGATTACATACCATAATATAAATCATCATATCCTTTCTTGTATCGAGAGAGGTTCTCAATTTCTTGATGTGCCTCATCAAGTGAGTCCTGAAGGTCATTTATGTCACCCTCTAACCTTTGCTCCATTTCTTCTGACCTCTCCCTCTCCTCCTTCAATTCTTCCTCAATCCTACAGATTTAAAGTCACAATATTGATATATTCATAGCTGATATAATGGTTTCCATATTTACCAAAACAATAAGCACAAGTCTTTCCTTTATTACACAAATGTCTTGTACAAATATATGATTTTAACAATGTAAAATCTGGGCTGCATTCAAGATCAGAGCAGCTATGTAGTGCTTGGTACATGTAGCACTTCAAAGTTGAAAAAAAAAATTAGGCTAGCCCTATACATATAGGTAACAAGGGTAAATTCATACAGTGTGTTCAATAGACCTAGATATCTAGCCTAGTAACTGCTACAATCTTGAACAGTCAGTCCTGTCATACATGTAGTTTTTTCGCCATGCTTCTTTTTTTTTTTCATAAGTATAAGTTCGTAAATTTGATTCTTATGACATTTTCTGTTGATTCAGATACAGAGTATATGTACATGTATTGGTACTGTTTCATTTGCTTGTAAAATTCCTTTATATGAGCCCTACTCATGCCATAGTAGTGCAAACCTGAACCTAAAATGTACAAATAGGTGATGGTTGCTCCTTTGCAAAATGCTTGGCATTCAGAAGCAAGAGTCACAGATCATATTGATAAGATCTTAAAAATGTAAGTCCAGTGTCATGGCCATCCTCACAATGTCAGGGGTCCTTAGTCCACTAGAGGCCATGGGACAGTCATGAGTGGACTCGGGACCACTGACATTGTTAGGATGTGTTATGGCAGGTGTTGGCACACTAAAGAACTCTCACTGCTTCATCCCTCAGTGCAGTATGTATGTCTAAATTTGTGGTACTTCATTTATAGGTGGTGAAATCTAAGTATGAATGAAAAATTCTAAAGGGGAAGTAAAATAAACAAACAAACAAAATCTATGTATAAATCACCTAAATCAATGATACAGATTTCATTTTGGGGGTAATGATCTTGTAAAAATATCTGTAATAACTGTTTCTGAATTGAGTTGATTTTTCACAATTTTTTTCACCAATTTTGCTGTACAGCTTTAGCTAAGCAATGAATTCTACCTAACAATATCCATTCCCTTTTCTGAGAGATCTTCTTCCAGACCTTCCATTTTGTGATTCAACTCTTCAATTGTCTCCTCCAGCTGGGCTATCTTCTGTTTGGATTCCTCAAACTGCTTGTGCTTATCAAACAACCTGAATAAGATAACAATTCATGTCTGCAGCATACCATATCATGGGTGGATCCAGTGGGAGTGGAAACAGCCTGTGGAATCTGGATAACCCCACTTCTTCATTTTATGCAATTTTATTTTCATTAACGTTTTTATTTTGCAGAGTATTTATAAATAAATTTACTGATTGAATTTTAAAACTTATATGAATTGAAATCTGAAAGTTATCAAAGGACGAATTATTTGTTACCATGGTCAATGAAAAAAGAAAGCAAGGAAAGAAATTCGGGCAAAGAGTTCAAAATAGGGAAAATAGAATGAAGCATATTTTGTAATGACTTCATATTTGATTTAAATCTCTAGCCTTTGCAAACTTTATAACTGCTCAGTATAACTATGCTGGTTTCAAACTGCTGAATACTGCTAATTAACTACCTTCGTTTCACCTCCTCCAGCTGTTCTGACAATAGATCTTGCTTGTCATCCCTCTCATCAAATATCCTCTTCATTAGGGTGAAGTATGGGATCTTCATCACAGAACCATCTTTATGTGTGGTCAGATCCTCACTGTACACAGCATCTGTAAGGAGGTTGCTCAAATCAAAATTACAAAACAAGTGTTAATTGCAACATTTTCTTCTCTAGAGCATTTTTTGTATCCAGTAATATTCAAAATGTTATGAAAATAAATGCTGGTTTACATGCATGCAAACCAAATCAGGTAGTCTTATAATCACCATTTTAACTAACTCTTCATCTCAAACTTTGTACTTACCACATGAAAATACAAGAATTTCAAAACACAAAAATAAATAATGCAGGTTTTTATTTCATTTTGAAGAAAAAAAAATCATTGTTACCAAACAAATCTTCCTTGATTTTTGTGAAGATTCTAGTATACACTCCAAGCTTAGGAACTAGGTCATCCAGAACTGCAAAGGCAATCCTGATGCGTTCTTCATTTGGTACTCCTCCCTTTGGTGGGTTTTCAACACACATCAACTCATAGTTTTTGACTTTGAAATAAAGATAAATCTAATATATTTATAGTTTATAAGCAGTATATACTTAAATATCGCTATGGTAATGTATTTTAAGGTATGCCAGTTTAAAATGCAATTTAAAATATTTCGATACACTGCAGCTATTTCGTGTACACAATACCATACAAAAGAACAACAACAAAACACAAACCAAACATATACCACCGTAATATTGATTAAAAAAAAAGAAGAAGAAGAAAACCATTCGCTCGTCTGAAATGGCAATGGTAATTAAATTTTAGTGATATTTCTTTACTTCGTAAACGTATCTTAAAATCATAACAGTAACCATTTTTAAAAAAGCTGATGAAGTTGTAAACATGTACGTCCGAGGACATTCGGACCAAAACGAGCACCTGCTTATGATCCAGAAGCATTTAACTGTGTAACGAATAAACACTACATACCTTGAGCAAAACTGCTATCCACGGTTTTAGAGGGCTTTCTAGAAGTCATATCGATACTTTTACCTTTTCTACTCCAACTCAAGTCAGTTAAGGTACTGTTACCAAGCAAGCCATTTTGGTATATACTTGTTAAAACCAAACCGGCGTACTAGTATCCGTAAAATTCAATTATTTCATTGATTCACCAAACATGCTGTCATACAATCATGTCACACAATATGAGATATATAATGATAATAAACTAAAAACTAATAGTTCTTAAGGTATTTTTAAAAAATATCATTCCATCACGTATCGCACACAATGTAGGGGGAGGGGGAATTATTCATTTCCATAACTCTAGATACATGCCCATGAATTGAATACACAATATATTTAGCAACAACAGCTAGTAAAAGTACCTATATGGTCAACAGTAGAGTACGGGACAATTTCTCTGTTGTTTAATGAAGAACTAAAGTCAACAATCTATAATTTGAAATGAATAATAAAGGTTTCGTAATTTAAAGTACCAAAGAGCGGATCTGAATAGGGAGTGGATTACGGGGATTGCCACCTTTGGTTTTGGCCACGGTCACATTGAGGGGCTACAACCAATCCGTGGCTTTTCGTCTCTCTCTCTCTCTCTCTCTCTCTCTCTCTCTCTCTCTCTCTCTCTCTCTCTCTCTCTCTCTCTCTCTCTCTCTCTCTCTCTCTCTCTCTCCCCCCCCCCCTTTCCAGACTCTTGCCTTGGATCTGCCCTTGTCGAAGAAGATATTAAAGTTGGCCCTATATTTGACCGCTCTAAGGTTCCTAGCAGATTCCCGTTTGAAGGCGTATCCTATGGAGTTTGGATTTCAAGGTTAAGGATCGGAGTTTACACTATCATAATTAAAAATTCAAATAAATTGAATATCATTGATAAATAAGATAGTTAAATATTTATGTGTTTTTGTGTTAATAATCAGAATCAGTAGGAATATGAACATATGAGCAAGGAGAAATTTAAATACGAAATAAATCTTGTTATTCTTTTTCGTACGTTAATATTTAGAAAAGTTGCTTCCCCCGGTCGCGGTAGCTCAGTACGTTCGCTTCGTAAGTTCGAGCCCTGCTCGTGCCATGACCGCTTCAAACATAAGACGTAAAAATAGGTAGTGATTGCTCCTTCGCCAAACGCTCGGCAATTTGATAGTCGTTTGGATATGACCTTAAAAACGTCGGTCCCGTGTCACGGTAGGCGTTGGCACGTTAAAGAACCTTCACTGCTACGGCTCTTAGCGCTGAGCATAGGTCTAAATTTGTAGTACTTCACCTACAGCTGGTGACGTCTCAATATGGGACGTAACACAAATAAACACACAATCACAGGTACATAATTCAATAATTACCTCTATGTTTCATATTGCATTTCATGTAATGTAAATGCATTATTATAAGGTTTGAATTAGTAAAATTTAAAATTGAATGGAGTGAGGGATACATAATACTTCATTTGCACACATTAACCATTTAAAATTACGATACCCCTCTCCTCCCCCCTCCCCAACGGGTTTTTTTTTCCAAAAAAATCTCATCAGCTGTCCTACATCACCACTGTACGTCTACGTCTTGTTCATACTGTACATGTTCCACTTGCTGGTTAGTAAAGAAGACTAGATCTATGGAGCGCCAATTATCATCAATTCATTTGATGTACGCAACAATTCAAATAAAGATCTCTTCAAATGATTAATGACATCAACAATTGATGAGCACTACAATTCAAGAAAGCAATAATTCAATTAATGAGCGCAATTATTGCTTTTGTCAAATAAATTGCAACACTCATCAATTCAATTAATGCTTGAAATAATTGAATTATTGCGCCCTACATTTGAATTAATGATATCTTCAATTCAACATATCCATAATTGAATTAATGATCTCTTTTTATGAATTGTGACACTCTTTAAAAGAATTGATGCACATATTAATTCCATATACAAATTGTTGTAAATAATTAAAGATATCTTCAAATGAATTAATGAGATCATAAAATCATTTATACCAAGCTCCGAATTAACTTTTGCAAGCAATAACTCGATCATATTGATGTGCTAATCATTTGAACTGATGAGCACATCAAATCAATTATTGATCTCATCAATTTCATAAACGCTTGCATCAAATCAATTATTGCTCTCATCAATTGAATTGACGTGTGCATCAATTCAATTATTGCACACAACGATTGAATTGGTGATGTCACCAGATAATTAAAGATATCTTCAATTACTTGAATTTATGTTAATTTGGCACTTCATACATGTCCCTGATAGAGTTAGGAATGAAAGATAAAACCCTGAGAAACCAGAAATTGAGTTTGGGTAGGATTTAAAAAAACAACAACAAAAGTTGAATAATAAAATTTGCTGTCTATAGACAAAAGATACAAAATTCCTATTGGTATGATTTTGAAACAACAACAATCAAACAACAGAAACAAATCATAATCCATAGGCAAATTTATTCGTAATCATACATATGTACATATACCATTACATAAATAAATTATATACATACACATTATAATAAATTAGGTTTAAAAGTCACCATGACAATCCTGAGTAAAACAATGATGATTTGTTTAAATTAATGGCACAATGAAAATATTCTGTTATTCTAACAGTCTCTGGACTTCCTGACTTAATTTGATAATTAACGCAAAGAATAATTAAACTGATTTCCAAATCTGTCCCGTATTCTTTTATATGCTAAATTATCCATCACCTCATTCACTCTTTTCACTGCAGATCTGAAATATATTTTAATTTTGGGAAATTAAATCAAGATGTCACAACACAATGATCAGAATCTGACAGTCATTTTAACCAAAAAATTACATATTTGCATTATTATTATTGTGATATTAAACAATGACAGATTCCTACTCTGCATATATTTGTTTTCAAAGTTAAAAAATAAATAACAAAAAATATCATCAGTGATATTACAGTAAAATGATTAACTTTCATGACTAACATGTAGTTTATTGTTTGTTTGAGAACCAGCCTTGTCCTGTTCTTCACAGTGTACTTACTAATTAAGAACCAGCCTTGTCCTGTTCTTCACAGTGTACTTACTAATTAAGAACCAGCCTTGTCCTGTTCTTCACAGTGTACTTACTAATTAAGAACCAGCCTTGTCCTGTTCTACACATTGTACTTACTAATTAAGAACCAGCCTTGTCCAGTTCTTCACATTGTACTTACTAATTAAGAACCAGCCTTGTCCTGTTCTACACATTGTACTTACTAATTAAGAACCAGCCTTGTCCAGTTCTTCACATTGTACTTACTAATTAAGAACCAGCCTTGTCCTGTTCTACACAGTGTACTTACTAATTAAGAACCAGCCTTGTCCTGTTCTACACATTTATTAAGAACCAGCCTTGTCCTGTTCTACACAGTGTACTTACTTACTAAGAACCAGCCTTGTCCTGTTCTTCACATTGTACTTGCTAATTAAGAACCAGCCTTGTCCTGTTCTACACATTTATTGAGAACTAGCCTTGTCTTGTTCTACACATTTATTGAGAACCAGCCTTGTCCTGTTCTTCACATTGTACTTGCTAATTAAGAACCAGCCTTGTCCTGTTCTTCACAGTGTACTTACTAATTAAGAACCAGCCTTGTCCAGTTCTACACATTTATTGAGAACCAGCCTTGTCCTGTTCTACACATTTATTGAGAACCAGCCTTGTCCAGTTCTACACATTTATTGAGAACCAGCCTTGTCCTGTTCTACACATTGTACTTACTTGCTGAGAACTCTTTTTTCCAGCCTTGTCCTGGCTGTGTTCTTCACAATGTTAATGTCTGTTAGGTTGGGATACTTGGGTTCTTTCTTTTTCCTTCCTTTTCCCTTCCCCTTTCCTTTTCCTTTTTTAGAGCCTAGATCCACCCCAAGAGCAGCTTCAATATCTGCCTGTAGTTCTGGGTCCTCCCAGTCATCCTGTCCCCCTATAATTTGAAATATGAGATTATACTTTTATTGCATGATAGTGAGCGAGATGTGAAGATCTATTCTCTGAAGGCAACACCCTAGGGAAATTAGACAATCCTTGTGTGTATGATCTTATATTTCACTCATTATCATGCAATAAATTGTTTATTATACCAAAAACAATGCAAGGCTACAGAAATGCAAACAAAGTCCTGGATAAGCTCACCCTAATAGTAGCACCATTAACATTTTAGAATGTACAAGCACCAAAATAGATCAATATAACCATTTCTGATGTTCCTTTTTTCCTGAATGCTGATCTCTTACATCTGATCTGTGCATCAACCAAAATAAAGTAATTAAACTGTGTATCAGAAACTTGTAATCCCACCCTGCGTGTAATTCAATTCCTTTTGCACCTTTCAAATATGACAGTTCACTTACAGGAAATGACTTGGACGTTTATGACATCATACTAAACCACATAGCTGGGAACATGATTTGTTTCAGATCAAATACAATGTTCACATGACCATCTCCACCAATCAGATTCTCTTTCACTATTGATTAATTACATAAGGTATAACAATACATAATATGTGTCTTAAAATATCTCTCAACAATTTCTGATCAACAGTGATTCTTAGGATAATTTTAAAGAATCACCAAGAGTCAAATATAATGTAATATTGTAAATGTTGAAATTTTACATGAGGGATAATCCAATCAAAATACATGTTAAAGATCTGTTCACATGAATAACACCCACAAATCAATTTCTTCATGATGTCTAGTTATTGGCATCACAGAAATAGCTCCCACACTTATAGTTTATCATATAATTCTGCATGATTAATGATATGCAAAAATTGAATATTGTATTGATATTTTACAAAGAACCACATAAACAAAAGGAAATTAAAAGCTATAAAAGAAATGCAATACTAGTGTTGAAATTACAGTACAGTTATAAATGCCATAACAGACCCTTCTTACCTTCTGACTGTCCCTGTGTACTAGTAGATGGGACATCTTGGTCTCCTGAATTTGCAGGGACACCATATTCATCTCTGGCAACAATTTTGCCATGGAAAGGACACTACATTTGATTACAGAAAACTTTTGTATTTCTTTGCAAGAATTCTGATATTAAGTTAAATGTATTGCCACAATTCAAATTGGTGATTTAAACAGTGTAACCCTTCATAATGAAGACTGTGACTAACATATACATTAAAGGTCAAAGTACTTGCAACTTCAATTAAAAATCTCTTTTTTCCAACAAATCTCACAGCTTGACAGAAATCACTACATTTCAATTCACAATTTGTTTAAGAGAATCAATATGTTTTATCAACAGATTGTATTTAATCTTAAAATCAAAATGTCAAAATATCCACACACAAAATTGAATTGTGATTTTCCAACCTTGACTCTATCCATTCTTTCACACAAACTGCCATTGGACAGTGGAGCCCGGCACTTCCATTTGACAGGCTTAAATGTCCCCACAAAAGGTATGGTCCTCTTTGTTAGATCACCAACGCTGTTCTAAAATTAAGAAGAAACTACACCTGTACAAATGAAATGGTCCCTTTAAATCATGGTATATACATAGGTATCTTATCATCTGAGTTTTCCAATGACACACTTGAATAGGTAACAGAATAAAGTTCTAGATGTTCACAATGTCTTTTCAGAGTGTTCATAAAAATAACTACAGCAAATACATCATTACTCACAGAATCATTTTTGCAGTTTTCAACATCTGATGGAGACCAGAATTGGTGGAGAGAATCATACCTAAGATTATAAAGGAACAGAGTGAGGGTTTTTTTAAACACCCAATTAATTTCTTAAACTGTACAACTTGTGTTCATTCTCAATTTTACACGTATATGATGGCAAGACTAACATACTTTACTATCTCTGGAACTTTAATATCATTTGGATTTTCCCAGAATTCCAAATCAACTCCATAGGAAACTACAGGTGCACTGCTGAGCAGCTTTTCTTTACGACTTGCGCTGCCATTGGTGTTTTTAGTTGTAGAGCCTCCTCTTGTGGTTAGAGAGGTGCTACTGTCAGACGACCTTAACAGAGAAAAAGAAAATTAAAATAAGGCATATATATACATTGTTAAATTATAAAGAGTTCCTCTGTGCCATTGTTTTATTCTTGTGGCTCATAATATCCATTTACCGTGCACCATTTTCAATTTTTGTACACAAATGATACAATTGTGCATCCCGAGTGATCCCTGCAAAACTTGCCACAAGCTAAGTGTGCTGTACATCATGATACATAATATAAATTATAAGATTACACAAGTTTACAACATAACATTGTTAATGAATATCTCTACAGAAATTTCTTCTAACAAACCACTGTTTATTCTGCTTTTCATTCTCATCTCTAACGAAAACACCTTGAATCACTGGGTTTTTTTGTTTTGTTTTTAAAATCACCTTTCATTCTCTGCCTCACATTTGATTCTCTTGAGATTAGCAATCATTGTGGTAGGATCTTTCTCGTCATGTTCCAGTAATTCATTCTGAATACTCCAGGAAGCCTTTACAAATGGCCGCTTGGTTACTGCTCCTGAAGTACTAGGTTTGTCTGCTGCACTTGTAACTGTAGCAGTAGGTTTCACTGAGGAGGTGTACTTTTTGCTGACAGTAGCTGAGCAAAAAAATCCTATATCAGAATCATCATGCAAATACTAGAAATATTTAAGTTAAAATATTGTTAAACACATCTTGAAAAAATTGTTAATTTATACAATTGCATGTACATTCCATTTTACAAAAACATTTCAGAATTTTGAAAATGAAGCAGGTATCCATAAATTATGATTATCTATACAGAAATTGCACACTGTTTACCAGGTTCTTTCATGAGATAGTCTGGAACATGTGATTCATAACCCTCCTTCTCTGGCACATCTTCAAATTCATCATCACTATCATCTAAACAGATATATAAAAATAAGAAATCATCATCTTCATCATCTTTGTAAACAGTAATCAGAAGAAATCATTCATTTCATACCCTCTTGATTTGTTTGTTCCTCTAGTGGTACCACTTTCAGGTCATAAAATTTATTCTTAATCTGCTGTAGTTGAGATTTAATGTCAATCACATGTTTTACATCTTCCTGCTTTCCTCCATGTTTTGAAAGTACCTGAATCAGGGTAAAAAGAAATGATACTGGTTATCTGAATCAGGGTAAAAAGAAATGATACTGGTTACCTGAATCAGGGTAAAAAGAAATGATACTGGTTACCTGAATCAGGGTAAAAAGAAATGATACTGGTTACCTGAATCAGGGTAAAAAGAAATGATGCTGGTTAAAATAAAATGGTACTGGTTATCATGACAGTGGAAATTACAATCATATACACAAATTGATGCTTTTAAATATTATGCCCAAAACAATACAGTACACCTTTATTCAGTTAATCCTATGAATTTCACATACTGGTAACATTTGCATTTCTATAACTGGATCTTGCAGACTACAACAGGCTGTTTAGAGTTGCTTCATACATGTATATCACTTGTGTATTCCTGGATTTCTTTAAAATACCTTACATTAAGCAATCCACTTCAGACTGACATTTAGTACTGTACCTCAGTCTGTGACTGATGGTTATTCTATAATTGATGTGCTTTGCCAGTGTGTCACGCTGGACTAGTGATTAGTATCACTGATGTATTCCTTACCTGGAGCCAGCGAGCTACTCTGGGTTGATGTTTAGTACTAATCAGTCGGTATTGATCCTTGAGTGTAATTAAAACAGGCAAGTTGTCCTCGTTCTCCTCCAGCTGTACAGGCCCTTGCTGTAGGTCTATAGCTATGCTGTATTGATGGTTTCTCAGCCCATGTTCCTGTACAAACTCTCCAACTTCCTCCATATCATCATCAGATGAACCCTCTGAATCACTTTCCATTGGACTTTTTTTTTCACTCTCTTCTTTATCTTCAGAATTAATCCCACCCCTAGAGAAAACTGTGGAATCCTTCAGAGTACTTTCTATATTTCCTGGTTCAATTATATTTCCTGGTTCAATTTCCTTTTTTACTTCAGATCTTTTATTGCATTCAGTCAACAGACTCTTGCTTATATCTCCAGATTTATTCTCAGAATTATTTCCACTTCTTTTACATTGTTCACAACTGGCTGTTGAAGTTGATGGGAGATTTTGTTCTGAATCTTGATTTTCACAATTTACACATTTCTGTGTTCCTGTCTCAGATATCTGCTGATTTTGTTCTTTGTCTGAGCATTTGTTGGTATTTTCAGCATTATGACTGCACTCAACACCAAGGAAGAAGTCTTCAGGGGTAGGAAGCACTATTGAGAAACAGTTTTCTACCTCTGTAAGGCAGCTCCTGATATCTGGCTCTATCTCTGCAATAATCACAAAAAGTCATGGTCAAGAAGATAAGCTCTGTCATACATATAATCATTCTTTGTTTACTGATGAATACTAACAACATGATACTAAGGAGGGGCCTCCGTGGCCGAGTGGTTAGAGCATCGGGCTCAAAATCACAAAGCCTCTCACCTCTGTCGGCGCGTGTTCGAATCTCGGCCGCGGCGTTATGTGAGCAAGTTTGCCAGTTTACTAGCGGAAGGTCGGTGGTCTCTTCCCAGGTACATTGTATCTGGGTTCTCTCCTCCACCAACAAAAACTGGACGCCACCAGATAACTGAAAAATTGTTGAGTGTGGCGGAAAGCAATAAATAATCAATCAATCAATCATAATACTAAGGAGCAATGTAGACAATCACACACGTTATGATTGCAGATACTTCTCATTTGTGAACAAATATTTATCGACAATAGAACAAAGTAAGAGTCAATCAAAGACCCCTTATCAAATCAATATCTGAATGATTCAACAATTAAATATGAAAATCTCTTTTTAAATCTTTGAACTTCTTAAGTACAATTGAATACCAATCTTAAAGTCCTTCTATGAGCGACCTACATATAGCTATAACAGAGCAAAATGAAAGGGCTATCTTTAACTAGACTGTAATAAAGCACTAGATGTTCAAGAAATGATAACAGTCTAGAAGGATATTGTTGGAGAATAACTCCTAGGGTCAAGAGATTTTCCAACAGTATCTTGAAATCAAGAGGGACACTCTTCAGCGATTCTTATTACACATGATGTCAAGGTATAAACTCTCAAATAAAACAAAAATTTAAAAAAAAATCTCAATTAAAACAAAAATAATAAATTCTCAAATAAAACAAAAATAATACACTATCAAGTAAATCGTTTGGTGTAACAATGGTTTTCTGAAGTCAACAAGTTTGCTGGAAATTCAACACATGTGAATCATAGTAGATATATAAATAGTAACCTTACTCTAACACAAACATCATTTATTTGTTACCTTCAATTTCCTTCAGAACTTTATTTATTCTGTCCTGATCAATTCTCTTTTGTCTTTCTGCTCGCTCTCTCTCTCGCCTTTGTTCAGCTTCACTCCTAGCTCTGATACCATTAAAATCAACCTGCAATTAAAATGATAAAAATATCCTGATATCATCAAAACTCAACCTGCAATTAAAATTATCAAAGTTGCCTAATATCATTAAAATCAACCAGTGATAAAGTTATTAAGATTGCCTGATATCATTAAAATCAATCTGCAATAAAATTATCAAAGTCGCCTCATATCATTAAAATCAACCTGCGATAAAATTATTAAAGTCGCCTCATATCATTAAAATCAACCTGCGATAAAATCATCAAAGTCGCCTCATATCAAATCAACCTGTGATAATATTATTAATGTTGCTTCATATCATTCATAGTAAAATCTTGAAATTGTATTGTATGCAATTCTTGACTCATTACTGGAAATATTCATTTCTCTTTTACATACCTTTTTGCACTTCTGCAGAAAATTAAATCCAAGGGACAATTGTTTGTAAGCCTCTCCAAATTTGTCATTCCATTGCTGAATGGCTCTGAGAGCTGACGCTTTCAGTGTGTTGGCTGCGGCTTTAGGTGGTGGCAGTGGTTGATCAAAATCTACCTCTGATATTTTAATAACATTTACTTCACTGTTCATAATTGTTGCTACCTTCAATACAATGGGCAAGCTTTTCCTTCTGAACAATATCAAAATAAATAAATTTACCACTGAATTTACAAATATATTTTTAGCAAAAAAAAAAAAAAAATAAAAGTAATTACACGTCTTTTATTAATATATATGATCACAAGTTAATCAATGCAGTGCAATCCTCTTAATGTAATGCCAGATTAATGTGATTATATGGTTCATATGATTTATTAGATCAAAACTCAAAACCATTTCTTAATGAAAATTTACATTATCATCATAACTACTAGATGCATTATAATGTCAAAATCCAGTTAAATTTTTTTTTTCACACCTCTAAGTTCGATATGACTGCTGTTGTTGGAGGTGTGAAGCACATCAATACCTGTTGTGTACACAAAGAGGTCAGCAGAACTTAAAACAAAAATTCATTGAAATTGCACAGTAAGGGGATTAGTAAGTCTCTGAAGGCACAGAATTACCTGGACACCTGGACCTATTTTGTTCCTTTGTCATGACCAGTTCTATTGCATGAAAACTTATACATTATATACCAATTCTTTATCGCAGCAACACACTTAATGTGAAGAAGTAGCTTGCAAAATGAAAATAAAACATTACACCAAGGAGAAATAAAACACCAGAGAAATTGGCTATGGATGAAAAGAAGATGTGTATAATAATACTTTGAAATAAAAATTTTCAAATTTATATTATTTAGTAAAAAAAAATTCAGTTTAAGTTGAAAATAATCTGGAAAAAAAAAAATTAAAATCCCAGCTGGACTCTAACCTGCCATCTACAGATCAGCAGTCAACAAGTTAACTGACTTAGGTACTCAGCAAGGCAGCCAAATTCAACCAGAATATGCAAATATTGCTGATATTTTATATATTTTCATTCATGCTTTAGAAAGAAAGTTAGCCATTATGATGATGTAGTATACCTCCTTAAGAGGATTCCACTGCATACATAACATACATTAATGACTATGTAATATACATTTATATATGTACTGCCTATAACTAGTTTGGCATACCAACTGTTAATTCCAGAAAAGTTTGCAAGTCAGACAACAGCAGTTCCCTGAAAATATGCGACCGATTGAAGAGCTCATCTATCATCTGAAATGCAGAGAGTCTAATTTCTGAGTGGTTCTTCTCTAACTGGGTCATCAGCATGTGGAATGCCTCCTTGACATACATATCAGACTTCCTGTCAAAGGAATTGAAATTAACACCTGTTCATTAAATTGTGTACAATAAATATCTAGTCTATCCTGGTTCATAAAATATGTGTGCGAAACACAGCTAGATGTTTTTGGCTTGTAAATTTACTGTTATTTCCATAATGAATCAACAGACCATACTTCTGTATTACTTTTTCTTTGAGAAATAGTAATTAATCTAAATGGTTTACAGTGGCGTAAACTATTATTACTTATTCAATGCTTATTTGAAGTTCAAGTTGTTTGGTGTAAACTAAAGAAGAGAAATAAGTAACTCCGGTTACTATAAAATCTGAACCATAAGTCGGACCTTTAATTTCCGGATTTCCGTCAACTTTCGATCTCTTGAATTTTCATCAAATTCCCTTGAGACTCACCTGTATCACATTACTACAATAGCATATAGAGAAGGGAAAAAAAAGTTGATTGATTTAAAACACAATGTATGTTTAATTTCTGTTTATAAGGAAAAAACTAAACATGATTATAACTTCCATCACTGTATGCCAGGGGTTCAGTGTACAATCCCCCATGGGGACCCGGGTTAGAATAGGTCCTCAGTATCCCTTGCTTGTCGTAACAGACAACTAAATGGGACGGTACTTCGGATGAGATTGCAAAAACCAAGGCCCCATGGCACAGTAGGTGTGGCACGATAAAGATCCCTCCCTGCTCAAAGGCCCTGAGTGCCAAGCATAGGCCTAAATTTTACAGCCCTTCACTGGCAATGGTGACGTCTCCATATGATGAAAAATTCTCAAGCGGGACATAAAACAATATACAATTAATCAGTGTACAATTTAGTTTGTAGAAATATGGACCCTAAACACATTGCTTATGATAATGACTGACTACTAACTTGCAGATATTTTTAAACTTTTTCATGGTGTCTGCATTAAGCAGCGGTTTTCCACTTGTTGTGAGCTGTTCCACATATTGCTGCATTTCTTCCCTCAGTTTGTGGTCCAAGCATTCTGTACCAGATGACTCAGCCATGGTCTACAATTACAAGTACATGCATTTCAAACAGTCTACAATTATAATTCCATATAAATGTATTTCATATAGCAATAATGACTGACTATTAATTGTAACGACTGGAAAAAAATCCACTGTGAACCTCTTTTACTTACACATTTATATTACATGAACAGTAGACTGACCTCATGATACCTATAATAATATTGAGGTCACCCCAATACAGGCTGCACACAATATTTACTTCGAGGTTTATGTCAAGACATGACCAAGCTAATATAATCCCAATATTTTTTGTTTCAGATAAGGACATTTTAGTGCAAGATAGGAACTACTATTCCCACTCCACCCCCACAGAAGGGTTGGTTACGCAGAAATCTGAATTTCAAGCACCTGCCTGCATTTGAAGTAGACAAATTTCCATGTCTTGTTGGATGGCTGTGGTTTTCTTTTTATGCTGGACTAGATAATTTTGAGTAAAAATTGTTTTCGAAGTTGCGAATAGCAATGTAATAAGTGCATATGTATTTCATAACAATTGTAATTATCATGATATAGCCATCACAGGTTTTACTACCACTGCCTCACATGTCGGGTTGGTAATTTTGCTAGGTAAATGTAAACAAAGAAAAAAGTAGGTTTATATCAATTGTTACATCACAGGGGAAGTATGTACTACTGGTAAACGTACAGTTTAATGTTAACTTAGCAAAATAAATTGTTTATGTAGGGTGAAGCCCTCTCGCAGTCTGAAGGGCCGTGAAAGCGAAGCTCTCCCTATGGATAACATGTATATACATGTTCAAAAGGAAAATATAGAAAACTAATAAAAAATTAAACCATACCCTTGGAACTTGAAAATTTTTGGTGAATTCGAATGCAAGCACACCAACATGGATATCACCATTTTGAATCTTGTCTACCCAAGTTCACATCATTCTGTGATGTCACATAAAATCCAAAGCGCATGCAAACCATACTTTCTCAATCAAAATCACTCCTCAGTTGTATAAAGACTGTTATGTTTGTGAATTTGCTCACACATCAACATGACATATGATGTCATAATGCGCTGTTTACATCAACTGCATTTTATTTCCCATGTTCAATGAATGGATAGATCAAATGTCTAAGGGAATTTTATATTTTATTTAATTACTATTATTATTCTCACGTCTGTTATGGGTATAAATGCTTCGCTCTCCATCATGATCACACCGCAAGACATATTATTTATATTAAAATCATGGAGACTGCTTGGTTTATCTTTTATTATTCAACACTGATATTCGGGACGAAAGGAACCTCATTTCTGGTGTTCTCGTAAGAAGGGTTTGAAATTCCTGTCCTACTTCCATTCCCTTTACAAGTCATTTTCCCAAAACTTCGTGTTAATAAAGCAACCCAATATTACTAAGAATATACAGCAAACTTTAACACTGGATGGTAAACCTAGTATTACCGTTTATTCGGGGTTCTTTAATTCATCGACGTCATCTACTCTAGTGGTGCAATATATTCCATAAATCAACTAGGAACTCGAGTTTTGACTTTAAATTAGAAAACTGGAGACGGAGTACAAAGATAGTTCCGAATTCATCTTCAGGTTTCTCTCTGATTATATTAGTTTACCGTGTTTTCAATCAATTACCTTTCAACTACCTATCAAAATTTATTCCATACCCTTCAGTCCCTTTAAAGGTCTCTTATTCTGCCCACTATGTACAGTAAGTAAAGTAAAGCACTATATACACATTGAACAAATCAAGCTTTAACATAGTGTCCGACATCTGCAACTGTTATTCTATTTTCCTGAAATTATTCTTTTTCGCCCATTGAGTCATCTCACCACTTTCCTAAGCACTTGACGGGATTGTCGATTATGGATAGGGTAACATCCCCTTGCACCCTTAGCTGAAAATGTGCCGTTCTTTCCTTTCTTTTATTATCCGGGATTTTGATTTACTGGGTTTGAAGACCATTCAAAATTGCCCATGATGCTTTTCCAATATCCACTGGGCCTGACATGGGTATCTGAAGCGATGACAAACAAGAAAACTGACGTACACATCCAGTACAGTGGCGGATCCAGAGACCGGGGATCTGGGACCTGGTTCCAGGGCGATGCCTCCGGAATTTCCACGTTTTTACAGATAGTAGACGATGCGAAATCTACACACAAAATTGCGGTACGGTAATTTTCACATTATATTATGACCTTGAATTTTGAAATAGTCCCCAGTGAAGGAATAAAGTCGATCGAGAGAGTTGACCAAGCGCTATTAAACGCGATGCTAGGGTGAAAGATAAGTACTTTCTTTCAGTTGGAAATTCCAATACTCCCTCTTCTAGATCCGTGCTTGCAGTAAATGGAATTTCCAACTGAAATGAAACATAGTCACCTTTCACCCTAGCATCGCGTTTAATATCGCTCCATCAACTCTCTCGATGTCTCTCTGCATGCAAATTTTGCCAATTGTTCTAAATGTGCTTGTTGAAAACCACAGCTCTATCCCTCTGAAATAACTTTTTACGACTCTTTCAAGTGTTCTTGAATACGATAGTGGTTTAGAACTCCTGTATCAACGTTTGTGGAATAGTTCCATAGGCGTTGGAAAAACCTAACCATATAACTATAAGATTTATTTTGTTTACTTTGGCTTTCTGAATCTGTTGTGAAATGATACTAGTATGTTCATTGTATACTGAGAATCGTCGTAAAATAAATAAAGTTTAGTTTGACTGAGAATCCGTGTATTCCTCCATTTTGTACAGATGTATCTACGTAGTTATTATCTGTCACAGATGATGTCATCCTCTAGCTACGGTAGAGAAAAAAAAAATCTTTTCTTCTACATGTTTGCTTGTTCACGTCCCTTCCAGAAATTTTCACTCATAGTTAGTGACGCCTAAGTAATATCATTTGTCATAAACTTGAGTTGTTTGTTTGCCATTGACGTCTATGTTCATTAATAATAATAATAATAATAATAATAATGCACTTTATCTAGCACCTTATCTGAATATACTCTAAAGCGCTTTACACTATACTAAAACGCAAATCTAAAATCACTATTAATGCCAGATATCAATATCGCACAATGAACAATTTAAACTGAACAATTCAACGATGAAAGAAATAAGCTAGAGAAAATTAGAAATTAATTCATATTATGAAAATCATAAAATATAAAATATGTGCTAGAAATTTTTTTTTTACGTCCATTAACAAATGGACGTAATAAAAACAAAAACAAGTCTGCACAAGGAAATAGAAATAGTGTCAAACAAGCAGTGGATGTTGTAGAACTCATTTCTCTTGCACATAAAAATATCAGGTTTTGGTTCTTCATTTATTAGTCCCAAAATGACTAAGAACGTAAACGAATTCATTGCTACAAATATTTTGAAGTGGAAGGGTTTTATGTCTTGAAATCTCCAAGACTTCATGTACATAGTGGATTTAAAAGACACATTTTTTCAATAGATTTCACAGGAAGTGCCCCTTAGATACCATTGAAAAGGGAAAGAGCAACATACAACATATACCTTTCATTGGGTCAAATGCTGTCTGAAGTGTTTCATACAAATTGTTAGTCTGTTCTTGGCACACTGATTCTGACAACGGATTGCCCTCGTTTACCTGATCAAGATATAGGGCTCACAGCGGGTGTATGGAACATTCAGAAAACAAAACAAGATATTGGAGAAGAGATGTGCTTATTGTTACCGTTCCTTCATGCCATAAGTGGTTGTGATACTACGTCTCGTATGTTTGGAGTAGGAAAGGGGGCTGCTTACAAAAAATTCAAATCCTCAGTGTATGTCAAAGATCTAGCACAAAAAATAATTTTGTCCTCTACAAAGGAAGAAATTGCTCAAGCTGGTGAGGAAATAATAGCATGTCTTTATGGAGGAGCACAGTACGAAGGTTTGGATTTGCTGCGCTATAGGAAATTTGCCTCCAAGGTTGTGACTGGAAACATCTTTGTTCAGGTCCAAACATTACCACCGACTTCTGATGCTGCCAGTCTACATTCAATGAGATCGTACTATCAAACTAAAGTGTGGATCGGTGAGGGAGATAACTTAGACCCTAAAGATTACGGATGGTATGAATCCGATGATAACATGTTTTTACCAATCAAATGTACTCTGCCTCCAGCTCCCGAACGACTGCTGAAAGTGATCCGATGTAAATGCAAACTTAACTGCAACATTGATCTCGATGAAATTATTGACGCACATGATGAAAATAAATTAGAAGAACGTACGTCTAACACTCTAGAAAATACTATTCTTGAGAGTGAAGTCCTGGAGGTGCTGAAAAACATGAAAAACAATAAGTCCCCTGGTAGCGATGGATTCACAGCTGAATTTTTCAAATTCTTTTGGAGTGATTTAAAAAATGACATATTGCAAGCAATTCACTGTATTTTTGCCATGAGAGAACTTCCCATTTCACAGAGACTAGGCATCATCTCATGTTTACCAAAAGGCGATAAGCCTAGACAGGACTTGAAAAATTGGCGACCTATTACTTTACTAAATGTCTTTTACAAACTTGTTGCCGGTTGTCTGAGTTATAGATTAAACAAAGTTCTAAATTCCATCATTTCAGAAACACAGTCAGGATTTATGAAGGGAAGATACATTGGCGAAAATACCAGATTCATCTACGATTTAATGGCATATACAGAAGTTAAAAATATACCTGGGTTATTAGTACTGATAGACTTCGAAAAAGCTTTTGATTCTATTTCATGGTCTTTTATGTACAAGGTTCTAGAATACTTTGGATTTGGAAAAAACTTTATTGAGTGGATTCGAATTTTAAATACAAATATCAAAGCATCTGTCTTACAATGTGGCTATTTGTCAGAACAAATCAATATTGAAAGAGGCTGCCGGCAGGGGGACCCAATTGCTCCATACTTGTTTCTCCTCTGTGCTGAAATTTTGGCTATTCTCATTAAACAAAATAAAAACATTAAAGGCATCATTGTTAATGAAAAGGAACACAAACTTTCTCAGTATGCTTACTCTTGACGGTTCACCAAAGTCATTATTTGCGGCCCTTGATACCATAGACTTTTTTTTCAAAATTATCGGGTTTAAAAATCAATAGCTCAAAAACTAAAATCATTTGGATTGGTTCAAAAAAGTTTTCACGTCAAGTCTACCATCATTCAAGATGGAAATTAGACTGGGGATCTACAACATCCTCTTTACTTGGAATTCAATTTTCTGTTGAACTAGAAAAAATTGTAGATATAAACTATAACAATATTCTACCAAAAATTATGTCTCTTATTCAGCAATGGAAACGACGAATTCTCACTCCCATTGGCAGAATTTCCATTGTAAAAACCCTTATATTATCACAATTAAATCATCTATTTATCTCCCTTCCCACTCCTCATCATGAAAAAATTGCATTATTGTGCTCGAATTTCTTCGAATTTATTTGGAAGTCAAAATGTGATAAAGTAAAGAGAGCTGTTGTCACCTAGGACTATCTGTCTGGGGGCCTAAAAATGGTCAATATAGATCACTTCATCAAATCACTAAAATGTTCATGGGTTAAAAAATTGTTAATAAGTAACAGTCCTTGGATAGACATTTTTGTAGCAATCAATGGTCATGATGTTGGAAAGAAAATTTTAGATTTCGGAGATGATTATGTTTCAAGAACTCTTGTACCCAAAAACAATAGTGTTTGGTGTGATGTTTTTACTTCATGGATATCTGTCATGAAAAAAACAGAAAGTGTTAAACAAGTGAACAAAAGTTTTTGTAATATTCCTGTATGGTATAATTCAAATATCAAAGTCAATGAAAAATCTGTATTTTTTAAAGAATGGTATCAGAATGGTGTAAAAAACATTGGAGATTTTTTGTCAAATGACTGTATTTTTCTGTCAAAAGATGTTTTTCAGCAAACTTTCAACATTCCTAATGTGTGTGTAATGAAATACAATAGTATGATATGTGCCATATCCAGGTATTTAAAACATATGGAAGTTGACAAAACTAATATTATAAAAGAATATTTACCCTACGTACTTTTCTATTTTGTGATTTTACTGCTTAATGAAAAATGTACAAAACCAATTTACAATTGCTTGAATAACAACAATATTATTCCTATCTCACTTTCCGAATGGAAGGATGAGTTATCTCCCTTTGGAGTTACTGATATTTGCTTACAAGATATTTTCAAAGTTTGTTTTAAAACTACTGGTGATTCTTCTGTGCAATGGTTACAG
Source organism: Ostrea denselamellosa (assembly GCA_024699665.1). NCBI lineage: Eukaryota > Metazoa > Mollusca > Bivalvia > Ostreida > Ostreidae > Ostrea > Ostrea denselamellosa. Next base: position 4,339,947 of record JAMZEH010000052.1, read on the forward strand.
TATAGAATACTTCATCGATTACTACCTGTCAGTTATTATCTTAAAAAACTCAATCTCAAGACTACAGACAAGTGCAATTTTTGCAACGATATGGTAGAAACTATTTTACATATTTTTCTTCAGTGTGATAAAGTAACTCCTCTGTGGAGTGGATTTAGTCTTCATATATACAGAAGAACCTCCAGGAGAGTAGGATTTAATGCTATAAACATTATTTTTGGTGAATTGCCTTTCAATCAGGAAAATCGTATTTTGAATTTCATTATATTATATGTTAAACAGTACATTTTTTCATGTATATATAGAAATAACATTCCCACTGTAAGTGGTTTATTGTGCTATTTGAAAACAAAGTATTTTGTCGAAAGACACATAGCAATACAAAATTCTAAATTACCTGACTTTGAACACCATTGCACGAAGTGGAAAAATATATTTGAACCAGAATTATTGTAACATTACTTTGTTATACAGTATATGTATTTTTTTTCGTGTTTTCAATATGTATACCAGTTTTTGTCTTTATATAAATATAATTTCAAGAGCTCTTTTTCTCAAGAAATACCTATAGTTATTACCTGTTTTGAAATATATATATGTATATATATATATATATATATGTATACACTGTACCTTTGTGAGACGTATGTGAGTATGTATGCGTGGGGCGCGAGTGAGAAAAAAAAATCCATTGATTTAAGACGTTGAATGTATTGTGTGATTTATGACACTGTATATCAATAAAAAAAAAAATCAAATGTACTCTGCCTCCAGCTCCCGAACGACTGCTGAAAGTGATCCGATGTAAATGCAAACTTAACTGTGACTCGAAAAAGTGTACCTGTTGAAAACATGGCATTGAATGTTCAGCAGGATGTGGAGAATGTCATGGTGTAAGCTGCTCAAACTCATCTGCGTTGATGTCTTCTGATTTGGACGATAGATAATCATTCGAATATATATTTTTCAAGTTATTTTTAATGTATTTTGAAACTGTTATGATTTGTATTTAAAATGTATAAAGAGACAATATTTTGTGCCATGACCACAAGATAGCCAGTGTAAATCATTATGTAATATTTTCATTTTAGCAATTTACACATAAGATTAAATCAACTATCATCCAATACGCAAAGAGAAACTGTTTCTCTTTTATATCTATTTCCAGTTTTGGAATTTTGATATTGCATGTTTAACCCAATTTTCTGATTTTTCCAGCGGGGATTTTTTTTTAGACTTAGGGTGTAGGAAAGTATATCTTCTTTTCAAATTGTGTGTAGGGCAATATGTAGTGAAGTTAAATTTCTCGACTTTTGTTAAATACCCATGTTTTCAACCAAATGTCACTTGTTTAATATCTTTGATATTTCTTGACTTTTGATGTATGAAAGGATTCTCTCTTTCTGTTTTACAATATATATATATATATATATATATATATGTGTGTGTGTGTGTGTGTGTGTGTGTGTGTGTGTGTGTGTGTGTGTTGTCCATTTAATCGACAATGAATTTTTTCCATTTAATTGACAATAAAAACGATGCAACATATTTTCTTGTTTTTCACATTTTTTAGAATTAAGAAACGTATTTTCACACAATTTTCTTAAATTTATTGACGTAGACTTCACTATGCCTTGGTATTCAACAATTTTTCTTATTATTAAATAAGCTTAAATGTTATGTTCATTAAAAACATTTCTAAAGAAAAAAAATCATATTTCTCATTTTTCACAATTTTTGAATGAAAAACGCATGTTTTCACCCAAATTTCATGAATTTGCCGGCTTAGATTTTTCTAGACTTTTGATATATAATAATATAGGTATCAAATAGTAAATTTATGCTAAAATAAATTCTGTTGCAATTTTGTTAAGGTTTGGTCATATTTTGAATAATTTGACTGGACTAAGGGTGATTTGTAAACCCGAACTGCGTTCCATATTATCGCCACCGACTGCGGAAATTTTGGAAAATACCTTTTTTACAGAGAGCCCTAAAAAGTAAGTTTTCAGTGCACACTAAGGTATCTTAAGCTCTGGATAAAGAAAAATATGCCATCGGGTCCATGTATTAGTTCATCATCATGATATTATAAATATTTGTGAAAAACAGGTCACAGGAGTTCGTCACGAATTGACCCTCTCTGTTCTATATTTACACAAGGGAGGAATCCGGAGTCTCAAAAATCGTTTAAAACCGACAGATATTGCATTGTTTCTTCATACTTATTGCCGATGCAGACAGATGTTAGGTATTGTTACTAACTATGATATCTCCCCGATCGATCGAGATCGGGATTGTAAAATTTAACGTCCGTAAAATATAAAAACGAGACGACTGAAAATTTGAAGTAGCGATTTTTGAGACTCCAGATTCCTCCCTTGTGTCATTATAGATATAGATGGTGATAATTTTAATAAGACGAAAAGTTCCAGACGAGTCCCCGTGAACAGACACCATTATCTCGGTAATATTGGCTCGTGATGATAAGTCGCGTCGTAGACTCGTAAGGTTAACGTGCAGTGATGTTCAATATGACGACCTCTGCAGATTACATAATATATTTCAACGAAGTGGCGTTTAATTAACTCTGTTGGACGAACCTTTCAATTGCCCTAGTTTATGGGCGGATTCAGCGCGGGTGTAGCGGAGCCTCCAAAACTACTTTCAATATGAAAAAGAATCACTGAAAAATAACATTGATAATAAATGAATGTAAAACAACGTTTATATCAACCTCCGTTTAGGTCGTAATTACATATATTCAGTGCCTTGTGTTTATTCGATTTTCAAGTACATTGACCATCGCTGTTGGCAAGATCTAGACAGCGTGACCCTTTCACCCAAACAATAACACGTGCTGGTCATATTTTGTTGCTCATTGTTCATTGGACAATGTACATGCGAAAACATTCTTAATATGGATGGCATTCGAAAACATATGGAACACCAAATTAAAATGAACTCATATAAATGAATATATTTTTAATTATTGGAAGACATTATAAATTCATTTGATACGGGCTACAATTCAATCAAAAATTTCTTCAAATAATTAATGATAACTTTAGTACTGAATAATTGTGCGCATTAATATAATTGTTGATAGCATTAACCATCCTTCGGATGAGACCGCAAAAACTGAGGCCCCGTGTCGCAGCAGGTGTGGCACGTTAAAGATCCCTCCCTGCTCAAAGGCCATAAGCGCCGGGCATAGGCCTAAATTTTGCAGCCCTTCACCAGCAATGGTGACGTCTCCATATGAGTGAAAATTTCTCGACCGGGACGTAAAACAATATATAATCAATCCCTCTGAACACAGAGGGCGCTCAGCACATTGCGGCCCTGAACCGATGGCGGCATAAAAGGAAATTTACTATTTCTGATTGTAATTAATTGCCAGTTAAGGAATTTCTCTAAGAATTAAGTGCAATGACTAAAGAATAGCATGACTGAATAATAATATTTTAGTCAAAGATTACATTTAATGTGTCCCTCGTGCGATTTTTTCGCAAGCTATGAAGGATCATGATGTAGATACATGTAGATAGATTTATTGAGGTAAAATCAATGTATGATACAGGGTGATATAAACAGACATATGAAACTTCGACATAATAAAATATAAATACATGTATCCATATCTAGTATGATCTTAAAATAGCATGTAATTACTAAGACTAGAAGTTTAAATATAATAAATATACAGATATATCACAGTGTCGTGCATTGATTAAGCACCTAAGGATAACCCATGAAAGCTCATTTGCTTATTTCCAGTGGGGTCCTTATTGTAACAAATCACAGTAGAATAAGATATTTAAACACATATAAATAAAAAAAAGGACGTAGGCAAGATTTTGGTCAATATGTATAATCTTTAGATCAGAATCAGGATGTCTTTAACAGCAATTTGTCATCATTAATTTTTATCGATATTTTCGACAACCAAAACACAATTAGATATGCCTAAACTTACACGAGCAAATCAACGCATGTGCATTTTTTTTTAAACTTATCATTTTACACTGGACAAAACTATACTTGTGCATGCTGCTATATGTACATCAGATGCCAAGGAATAGAACATGTTAATTATCTCTAGTGTAATATTTATGTTGAAATATGTTTCTTAGTGCATGATTCTGATCAATACTTTGAAAATTAAATTTGGTGTCACAGAAAGACAATTGACATCTCCTCGTACACTGAAATTACTGAAATGTGCACAAAATGAATTATCAGGCACATAGGACAATGGGTTTGCCCCCTTTCATTACATGCAAAGTTGGTTATATTTACTTACAGAGTTCAATCTATAGATAGGCTTATTGCCCCCGCCTTTTTTATTTTTGTCATGAATTATAGTAGAAATGTTAAATTTAATTCTTGCCCTCATCCCCCACATTTCAGAATTTAGAGCTTTGGAATTGTATTATTATGCTTGTCAAGAATTTTCAGGCAACATTGTGAAATCAATTCTTCTGCCTCCTCCCCTTTTTAATGATGATACGTGCATGATTATATCACATGCCACTTCCTGTCTGATGTCTGTTGTTTTTAAAAACAGATTGCTTCTGAAATTCTTGGTATTATATGCTTTAAGGCTTGGAGAGAAATAAAGGACAACTAGGATTATACCCTCCCCCTAACCATACGAAGTGCATATTCTAAAACGTTTTCTCCATAAAATCAAAGAAAGTAAACCTTGTTTTTATCATAGATGTAATACAACCAGTTAATTTCTAACATAATAAAGAATTTAGTAACGTAAGCTTTGCTTTATACTGTTGATACTATTTATGTGAAGCTTTGGACCGCAATGGTAAGTGCTCACAATAATTGAAATGATATCTTCAAATAATTAAAAATAACTTCATTTATTTCACTTTATGTTAATAACGACGTTTCGTAATAACAAGGGTTCCACAGAGCGCTCGAACTATAAATATTGTGTATGGTTTTCAGGGCTCTGCATTAACTTTTTTTCCTACTTGTCTATTCGGACAAGGGACAAATATATTTATTTGTTCGAAAAAATTTCAAAGAAGATCCAATAATATTGGCAATACTGTCAACTTGAAAACTGTATTACTTAAAATATAGTCCATTTTATTCTTGCTTGATTTTTTTTATCTTATTTAATTGATAAAAATAACAAACATGAAACAAAATTTTATTTAGACTTCCTGTCTTGAATCAATGACCGTGTTTGCTCGATGATGATCTAGAGAATCCAAAGTTCGTAAGATCCATGCCTCTTTAGGTCTCAAATTACCAGAAAATGGAGACAAATTCACCTTTGGGAGGTCCATGTTTTATTTTCAAATTCTGTTACCATGGCAACCAATTGGCAAAAACTATGTATATATTTCTTAAAAGTACACATATGAAAGATTTTAAAGGTCCATGAGGACATCTGCTGCTGGCCTGGAAATGGGTTGAGATTCAATCAAGCACCTGCCATCCTGGGAGTAAAATTTCACCCAAATGATGAAAATTAACCCATTTTCAACCCCTCGTGATTCAAACACAAAAAATGTTCCCAGTTAATGGCAGATTTCAACTTTGAGCTCAAATCCTAACATTTCCAACAAGATCAAAATTTCAATACGTACCTTGAATCATTTTGAAGATATTTTACATCAGAGATGCAGCCTGCTCTTCAACTTACCGTTTAAAGTGAAAGTAAAATGGACAACCAGGAAGTCAGGCTCTCCCCTATCTCATAGTCACAGTTTTGAATACCATAAAAAGGCACTGGATCAATGTGGAATGATAATCTCCTAATATTATGACCAAAATAAACAACATTGAGACTATTTAAATTCTATAATATACTCTTTAATAGTTAAATTCAATGCAAATCATTATTTGCGTTGAAGTGATCAGGATTCTAGCAAACCACCTGATCATAAAGTAAACGCTATGGATTGCAAGATCTTTGGTTTGATTTTTGGCATCAGATATTAAAATAAAACTAGTGTCATGTGCAGTGACAATAAAACAATAAAACGTTCAACTATATCAGGGAAATTCATCGATATCTAATCGACCGGAAAACCCGCCGTGCAGCCGATATGCAAGCCCACTACCTTCCTGTGGCAAACATATTCAATATTGTACTAATTATGCCGATTCAATCGTCATATTTGCAGCGTAATTATTTTCTTCAAGACTGATAAACATAAACAACATGTAATGACATGTTATATTCTTAGGTTGATTACAAAATGAGCAAAATAACAAATTACAACGAAGTTTCAAAATCCTACGACAGCTCTAGAGAAGCCGCTGACGCTTACATACTAAAAAGCATGATGGAGAACTTCACAGGAAAGACTGTCAATGTAAGATCGGATCAATGAAATTTATATAAATCTGAATAATTAAAGGGATTTCACAGCATACCGAAAAGTGCATTTTCAAGTTAAATTTTTAAGTTCATATTTTTTGTATCTTTCCAAATTAGGAAATGGATATAATCGACATAGGTTGTGGAACGGGGAACTACGCAAAATATTTCCTCCAGTTTGAACCACGAAGCCTGACCATGATGGATGCCAGTGAGGGCATGCTTTCTAAAGCAAAAGCAAAACTGCCACCTGGCCTTCCTAAAACGAGGCTCTCATTCAAACAAGTCGTTCTTCCCGATATGCCATATGAAGATAACCATTTTGATGCTGCGATGATAAACTTGGTGTGTGTAGCTTCGTGGGATTCAATGTTTTGAAAGTTAATGCTAAATGAAAGTCACATGTTATAAAAAGAAAGTATAACGGCATCTTTTTTGCAGGTTTTGCATCATTTAGAAAAAATTCCTGATGGGAAATCTTTTCCAGTTGTCACCAAAACTTTGGAGGAGGCATACCGTATCCTCAAACCAGGGGGAGTTCTGACAATTATTTCCGTGACACCAGAGCAATTGGATGCAAATTGGTTTTCGCATCTCGTGCCGGAAAACACACAGCGATGGCATAAAAGATTACCTAGTCACAAACAACTGAAAACGTGCTTGGAAGAGGCTGGCTTTTCACTGGAATCGGCTTTTACAACGTTAATGGCGTCATATCATCCAGACCATGGCAATCTAGAGGGCCCATTGAGTGAATCATGGAGAAACAGTATATCGTTTTGGGGAACCTGTACAGAATCGGAAATTCAAGAGATGATACAAAATGTAACACGAATGAAGAATGAAGGAACCCTTCGAGAATTCTATGAAACCCATGAGAAAATTGATACTTTTGGGGCGTTGGAGATTTTAGCGGCTAGGAAGGGTTAATTAAGGCCATGGATTTTTTTTCCTGGTCGCATTGTACATTGATGGATTGGATTATCCGCAGTCAATTGCTATTTTTAGGAATTATCAATACATAATTATAGCTATGTTACAACACACGTTGGTTCTTAAAAAAGTTTAATGTTTTCTAAATATATGCCATTGTATATTTATCATTTCCATTCACAAAACTGAGGGGAGGGTACTAGTCTCGGAAAACCTGGGGTTCCTTCAGTCATTCCCACCTTTTCTGTTTGACAGACTTTGAATAATGATATTTCCAGCAATGGTATGCTTGATTACCGTTACCATGAAAACGAACACACAAACCTATCTAAAATTGACAATTTCTGTGGAATTAAATATAATGCTATCTACTTTGATTATTTTAGGAATTTTTTAGTTGCTCTTGTCGTTTCTTTCAGATAAGTAGTCAATTTCAGTGAATTTCGATTCTCCAGCAAGGTTATGTTTGATGATCATTACCATGGAAAAAAAATTATTCTTTCTTGTACAATAGATACAATGTTATTTACTTCACTCATTTTTAGAATTTTTAAAATTACTCTGACGCTAGTCTCATATATCCTTTAAAGGTGTTACCGTTAAAACTTCCAGGAAAGAACTATGCGACTGCGACACGTTCACGATATAAGGGATGGCTGAAGCAAGGCAGAGGTCTGCATCACATTTCTTGGGTGGATACTTTTTTTTAATATAATCTATTAATAATGAATTAAATCTAAGAACTTTGCTATTCCATGATGTCATAATTCCAAATATTTGCATTCATCAACGGTTTATCAGTAATCTTTGCTATTTCATTTCTTGATGAAGGTACTGTACGCGCGAGTAACCGTGCGACTTAACGTAAAAGCCTTCATCACAAAATATTAGTGTACGAAATAAATGGTTATTTCGTTTTTGTCAGGGAATATAACAATAATGGAGGCACGGAGTATTATTTGCATAATCGGCTTAGCCAATTATACCGATCATTATCCCCACTAAATTGTATGTTGTTGTATTGAAAAATTCACGTTTTATTTGAATATTGATACAATCTTTATCAGCAAAACTATCGACACGGGAACAAAGCTTCAAATTGTTAATGAAATGAAAGTTTGAAATAAAGACGATGGACAATATGTCTCTGCTTCTTGCTATAGAGAATCCCGAGATTTTTTTCCAACGTAATCTTAGAAAGAATGTGTCAGCCAATCAAAATCACCATACTTCTGAACATTACAAAGTATTCGGTGGTGTAAACTGCTGAGATGTGATATATAAGATAATGTTGATGCAAAACATCAAGACGACCGCTAAAATTTTAAATATTCTAAATAATTTTCAAAGAAACGCATGGACATTCATTGTAATGTAAAATAATTTAGAATGTAAACAAATTTGAGAGAGAGAGAGAGAGAGAGAGAGAGAGAGAGATCACAGGGGCTCGTCTCGAATTGACCCTCTCTATCCTATATTTACATTATGTAATTGTAGATGGGGTCAATTTTAAGAAGAAAAGTTCGTGACGAGCCACTGTGGAGAGAGAGACAGAGAGAACAATCTACTTTGAATATTCACTATTAAAAATATTTGAATATTCACTATTTAAAGCTCACACATAAACCAACAAAAACCAATATTTCAAAGATAGTACACGATTTGGATATCTTATTGAAGGAAGATTAAGAAGGTATAAAAAAAAAACCCCAAAAAGTTGCATTCATAAAATATTGAACTCTTGTAATAGACTTTAACTCTTGCAAAAGTATATTTTATTGTTACATTAAATTTTTTAATTCTGTAAGATTCAAACCTATGAGTCATAGATGAAATGTTGACACACCATTACCTTGTCACGGGCGTATTCTGTACCGTTTATGGTGCTATTGTTACGACATCTGGCGATCCACTAGAACTATGTCCGTATCCACTCTCTTCTTCAGGGGATCCGACCCCGATCCCATGAATTTGTTTTAACTGTCACGGGGACGATGTTCTTCCCTACATGTAAATATTGTTATAAAAGGGTTATTTTATAGCTGGTTGAGGGAATTCTTGTCCGGATGTGCCCTATCAACATGTAGCAGCGACCTTGTTGCTCTACAGAAGTAAATATAAATTTGGTAACAATTACTCCCCGATTTAAACTTACTCTAACCCCATTAACAAAAAATGAATTCACACAATTCTGGAATGTTTCTAAATGAATGCCGTTTAGAGTAGCCCGCTATTTTTCAAAGGATGTTTTAAAACATAAAATCCTCACCAATTTCTGTCGCTTACTGTGGTCATTTCCTAAACCTCTGGGGCAAGATTTAACCTATATCTGCACTACCCCCAGGATGCTTGCATATTCATATCACTACTCATAGCCCACAGTTCTTGGGAAAAAAAAGTTCTTGAAAAAAAAAATTAAAATTTTCCTGTATATTGCCAAGTAAAAATTTGTTTTCTATAGTTGCCCCACCATATCTCTGGGGGCCATGATTTTTACAAACTTTATCTGCACAATCTAGGGATGATTGCATATTAATATCACTGATCATAACCTTGCTGTTCTTTAGAAAACGATTTGTAAACATTTCTTTCTATATATTCCAGTAAAAATCTTTGATCCCCCTATTGTTGTCTAACCTTTACCATAAAGAGTCATAATTTGAAGAAATTTGTTTTTGTACTAGTTGAGGATGATTGAACCTCAATATTCCTTCTCTGTTCAACATTTTTTCCTATAAATTCCCATGTGAAGGTCTGACCTCCCCTGTCATAGCCTAACCCTACTCCATGTGGGTACAATTTGAACAAGCTTGTATCTAAACTACCTGAGGATGATTAAATCTTATTATTTACTATCGTGACCCTTTTGTACTTGAAAAGATGTCCCAAACATTTTGCCCTAAATATTCACATGTAAAAGTTTGATCCCCAATTGTAGCCCCACCTTACCTCCAGAGGCCATGATTTGAACAAATTTGAATCTACACTAGGCACTATGTCAGAAAGCTTTTACATAATTTCATATTTTCTGGGCTAGTGGTTCTTGAGATTTGTAAATGAACCTACCAAAATTTTCACTATTTTCTAATTACCATTGGCATTCATTCAATAGACTTTCCAAATTTCTTCATTGGATCATCTTCGCAAGCCAAGCTTTTTGATCCATTCTGCTCCAAACAAACCCTTGACGGATTACACCACGGAAACTGTGTCAAAGTTTTCATGGGTTCCAAGGTTCGACCTTGGAACGAATGAAATGATAGCTTTCACTCAAAAGATTGATTGTTGTTTATCGCATTTTTCAGTTGTCTGGTGGCGTCCAGTTTTCGTAGGTGGAAGAGAGAACCCAGATACAATGTACCCGGGAAGAGACCACCGACCTTCCGAAAGTAAATTGGCAAACTTTCTCACATATATCGCCGCGAGCGAGAATCGAACCCCCGCCGACTAGAGATGAGAGGCCTTGTCATTTTGAGCACAATACTCTAACCACTCGGCCACTCAAAAGAAACACGAGTGTTAACCATCCAAGCGCGTATGATATTTAGGAACAAGTTTCGGGATCGATCTCTACAATGGAACTGTGTCGGTTGTGTGGGGGTCAACTACCACTGAAAAATCGTAGGGTAATTTTTTCAGCTTCATTTGAAGGTTTCAAACAATTGTCAGTTCTGAATTACAGCCCGTGTCAAAATGACAATCCGTCCCAGTTTATTTATGCGTGCTTCAACAAGCTAAACAGGCTAGGAGAAAATTGACTATGATCTCGAAAAACAAAGTTCAGGCACTTAAAGCCGAAAAGTCAATCATACTGCAAGACGTTCGTCATAAACATGCTTTACAGTCAGACAACATGCCCGTAGGAAGCAATTTCAGTTTGAAGTAGGGGAGGGGGGCACCACACCAAAGTAATTTACGACATAAAAGTGATATCGACAAAACCATTTGTAAAACGATAACTTTGTTTTGTTTGTTTGTTTGTTTTATTTATAGTCGCCTGAGCAATTTTTCAGCTATCCGGCGACTGTTAAAAACGATAACTACATATATATGTGCAAGCATTGAGGTGTACGTGAGTCATGTACGGAAATCTAATTATGTACATAGAATCTAATTAGTTTCCCAGAAAACCCTTCAACTTGAATTTTAAGTTTTGTTTGTTTTTTTTTGGCGGGGGGGGGGGGGGGGTGTTGTGTTAAGGATTTTTTAGAAATCTTTTTTTTGGTTTATATCTTTATCATTTTGTTATCAATCATTTCTGAGACATAAGGTATTTAGTACTCGGTAAACTTTCCAAAATTCGCCAATCTGTGTTCACTTTCACTCAACTATTTTTTCTGGATTCAGTTCATCAGTTTCGTCTTTATGAACATGCAATGAAAACAAATTGTTTGTTTGTATTTGGCTCATTGTTGATCTCGGTGATTTTGTCAGTCTTTTCAAGGTGCTGAATGAGCGCTCACTGGTATCGTTACAGGGAGTATCAAAATTAGAATTTTGAGGATCTCGGCAAACAGACGTTTTTCATTTGAATGTCTGAAAAATGCAACCACACTTGGTATATCTGGCGTAAAATCTTTTGGCAAAACAGTCTTTAACATTATAAGCTGGCAGTGAAGATCATTTGGCTTCAAATCTGTATCATAAAGGGTCGTGACAAAATTGAATTCTTCTTCAAACGTTTGACCTGTGCATGCCTTAATTACGAGGTTTTCAAGATTAACATAAGCTTTGTAACCTGGTTGGTCAAATCTAGATTTTATGCCACCAAAAGCAGATCTAATGCCTCGTAGAAATCTTTCCTATACATATCTGCACACGATGAAAAAGTATGTGCTGATGTTCCATCATCAAATTTACGAGGAATTTTGCGTTTTTTTAGGAAGAACAGGATCATTGATGTTCATCCAGTTTGCTTTTTCAACAACTTCCTCGTAAAACTGAGTGGAGATTGTCTGATATCGGAGACTTTGCAAAGCACTCATTGTCGTTGATGCCATTTTTTGACCTCACTCGCCGAGAGATTTGGAGCCTGCAAAGCCCTTGCCAAATTATCACTACAACGTAAAAGTTTTTCACTTTGTCACTCAGTAAACACCCAAAGAAGAAATCAAACCTGCACATATAAACAGCCACTCCCCTAATTCTGTTTCTCATTTCTACCTCACGCACGTATTGGAGGCTTTCATCCCAAACATTTCTTAGAATTTCATAGTTTGACAAAATGATCAAAAATGTGTCGGCTTTTATTGTCCATCTTGTGGCACACAAAACCCTTATTCCCGCTGACGTTTTCGCTACTTTTATTTTTAATGTATTGAAAATCATCTCCCTTCTTGGAGGTTCTTTAATCAACTTTGTTATATCCTTTGCAATGTCCAGGGTGTCTCTAAGCAACTTACATCCCAAAATAGAATCGCTGCAAGCTAGGTTAAGAACATGATCATAACAGTGTATGTAAAGGGCTCTGGGTTCAAGTGCATGAATTTGTGTTGCAACACCTATCTTTGAACCAGCCATGTTATAACACTGGCCTCGTACTTTGTTGACAGACAAATCGAACCTCAAAAGGGCATCTTTAATTGCTAGGGTTATTGAATTAGCCCCAATGTCAGAAAGACAGTACATCCCTAATAAATCTTCATGAGCGGTAAAATTTGGATCAACCCATCGAATGCATAAAACAAGTTGCTCTTTGTTGGAAATATCCCGTGTTTCGTCTGCCATTATTGAAAAGAATTCAGGCGATTTGATCAAAGCAACAATTTGTCGCAAAACCTGCAACCCCATCACCTGCAAAATTTCATTTTGTATATCTGGAGCAACATACTTATTTGCCTTGCGTTGTAGCCATTCCTGAAGGTGGGGATCGCGTTTATCCTCTAGTCATGAGACGTTGATTAAAGTTCGAGTTTTTCTCGTCTTTGTCACCCCGTAGAGCAATTCCTTGTCGCGCAAGAAACTTAAAAATGATTGTAATTTTAAGCACATTCTCTTTGTTAGACTTCTTCTCGACTTCGCGCGTCTTTAAAGACATTCTCCAACATCTTCAACCAACCTCTTCCTTTATCGTAAACTACCTTTCCATTGCCTCTTTATTGCAATCACTTTTCACGAGTGCGGCGAATTTTGTGGTTGCCCTTTTCTAGTTTTTAAAAACACATGATATGAAAGCTTTGTCTTTCATGCGACAACTGAGAGTCCTCTTCTGAAATGATTTTATGCAAGGAAAACAGAATACAACATCTTTGATTTCTACATAATGTAACCAAGACCACCGATCAAACCAGGAGGCATTGAAAGATCTCATCTTTTTACCAAACTTTTTTGCTGGAAAGAAAATATTCCGTGGCTGATTTGGGGTACTGCCAATCTCTGGTGTATGCCATTTTGCATGTACATCCTGGGCCTTTGAACTGACATTACTGAGATATCATCTTCTGATAATGAAGAAGAAGAAGAATCAATAAAGGAAGCAACCTTAACATGTTTGTCTGTTTCTTTGTTTGCAGTTTCCCCCAATTTATCTGTTTCAATAGACTCCTCATTTGTGTTAGACTCCAAGAGTGGGGAAGGACTATCTTGTGATTGTTTTGGTTCAAATGAGCGATGAGGTGCAGAATCCTCAAAGGATAACCTCGAACGCTTTGAAAGAGGTTCCTCATGTTTGTGAATACAGGCAACAAAATGATTAGGTGTACAACCATCTATTTTTGTAGCAATTGTTTGAGTCCACATGATGTGGATAGCATCCTGATATTCTTTAGCAAGAGGAACAATAAGTTGATTATGATCTTGTCTGTTTACACCAGAGTTTAGCACCTCGGGGAAAATCGACATGATTGGTTTTTGCAAAACGTTAGAAGCTACGACATATGTAAAAGGCTTGAATAGTAACCGTTCTGGGTTGTTTTTATTGTTTCCTTTTGTAACGAAGCAATCAAATCACCAGTAATTAAACACTCTTCTGACAGGGAACTTTCAAAGACATATTGAAGTGAACTTTTGTTTGTGGACATGGTCACAAAAGTGTTTTCATTTGTGTATCGCTTCAGGTTTGAAGCAAGTTCAAACACAATTCGTACCCTCATTTCCTTAAAATTGTCCTATGTCCAAACACAAGAGAGAGAGAGAGATAGAGAGAGAGAGTTCTGCATAAACAATTCTCATTACCAAATATCTGAATTGGGATAAGATCAGAAGGAACATCATTTGGAAACAGCATCTTTTAAAATATTCGAAGTTGGTATATTGGACATGCTTGTTGGAAGAGGATATTTCTTAAAACTTTGCCCTTTGAGTGTAACAAGAAAACTTAGTGCTCCCCATCCCTTTTTTCCTGCATTCCTTGCTTTTTCGCACTTTTTCGAAAAATGCCTTTCTTTCGTCCGTTTGGGCATACATTGTGAAATATAATCAAAGTTAAACTGTGTGGAAGGTTGATCTTACACTGATACGATAGTGTCTACTCTTGGACCAAGAATGAAACAGGTCTTGACAGCCTGAGACTTTTCAAGCTTTGAAAAAGTTGTTACGTCAAGACCTACGTGACGTTTGGGTATTTTGTCACTGATAAATAGTACTTCACACATTATTGAGTGTACCTTTAACATAAAAACTGTGATGATTAAAAAGTCAACAATTCATCATATTAGCTTTACAAAAAGATTTTAGATATTACAAACGTTGAACTGATATTAGGGCAGTTGGTCATAGGCATTTTTGTATGTAGACGAAGTTTCTATGAACAGATGCGGAGCTGGGAACGAGAACCGAATCATTACCTCATGATTACGACCTTTTGGATGATGCCCTAAGGAATGTTAAGGCATTAAGTGTTTTTCATGTTATTTTTTTTTATTTAAGTTAAAGGACAGTCAATGACTCCGAGTCTCATTGAATTAAATGAACTTTCTGCTTAAAAATGATTATACATTACACTATATGTGAATTTTACAATATTGATTTTTTGTGAAAAATATTGGGGGGGGGGGGGGGGGGCACGGCCCCCCGTGTCCCCGGTTCCTACGGCCATGATATATATATATATATATATATATATATATATATATATATATACAGCGTCGTGCCAAACGTATTCGCGGAAAAATGGCCGACGTCAAATGAGAGTTATCTCGCTTAGCATTACAAACTCGCCGTTTTGGAAAAAATAATGAAGTACACATGCCTTTAATACTTTGTAAGGTGTCCCTTAGAACGAATGCATGCAAGAACTCGTCGTGGTAAGGACTGATAAAGGTTCCTGATGTATTCTACGGAGAAGTTCTGCCAAATATCTAGAATAGCTTCGAACAGCTGAAACTTGAAACTTGAAACTTGTTAATTTGATTAAACGCCAAAACTATATATGAAATACATATTCTATGGCGTTGTACATGAATAATAAAATCTATTGCAACACAATAAAATACAAGGGTATAAGAAGTAAAAAACAACTATACGTATGAATATTGTTACTAAAACGAATAAAACATAATAGTATGTGATATCTACATATGTACAGTATTTACACTAAGATATACACAGAAATTAAGAATCAACGCTAAGAAATTACAAAATAAAAACTTCTTTTTTTTTTTTTTTTTGATGCCAAGAAAGTAAAATACTCCTTTTAAGAAAGTTCGTGCATAAATATTTCCTTTAAAAATAGTCATAAAAGTTGCAGAACATGTGTGTTTTGAGACTATTCTTAAATTTTTCCAATGAATTGGAGTGCCTGATATTGGTTGGCAGAGAGTTCCACAATTTTGGCCCAGCAGTGCTAAAGCTCCTGTCGCCGAAAGCCTTTCTTCTGTTGAAAGGCACAGTATAGTTGCTGTATGTCGTTGTCGATGACCGTAAACCATGCCTATGTGCAGTGTGTCTTGCTAGAAGTTCAGTTAGCGACTCTTGCTTTGATTGGAAGCCAATGTAGTTCATACAAAGCTTTTTTTGGAGCTGTCAAATTTGCTCAACTGAAGTACGAGCTTAGCACTCATGTTTTGGATTCTCTGCATCTTTTTTATTTCAATGTCAGAAATGCCATACAAAATGGCGTTACAATAGTCTAGGTGTGATAAGACGAGTGACACAATGAGGATTTCGGTTGATTGTTGGTCAAGATATTTTCTTACACTTTTTATTCTAAAATAGTTTAACATGGCTGAACGACACTTCATAGACACATGTTTTCCAAAAGACAAATTTTCATCGAGGTAGGCTCCCAGATAGCGGATAGTAGAATCACGCTGAATGATGTCTCCTGCAATATTAATTTCTGTTGTTTTAAGTTTTCCAAGTTGCTTTTGATTGCCGAAAAGTATAAGTTCGGTTTTTGTTGTGTTCATTTTCAATTTGTTGGCGTTCATCCAGTGGTTGATAGTAAATGCACATCTTTCTAAGTTTCCTATGGTAGCCTGTTCTTCATGTGTTCCTGGTGTGAAGGTTGCTTTAGCAATGTGGTCATCTGCAAAGCCAAACACAGATATAGATGGTGGTATCTCATCAAAGAGTGTTCCATCGTAAGCAAGGTAGAGCCAAGGTCCGAGACAGCTTCCTTGGGGGACACTGCAGGTGAGAGGACGTGGAGTGGAGACAGCTTCCTGAACTCTAACGCTGCACGTGCGATCTCTCAGGTAGGAATTAATCCAGGCAGCCGCTGAGTTTTGTAGACCATACTGGACCTTCAGAACGTCTTTTAGTATGACATGATCTACTGTGTCGAACGCGGCACTAAGGTCAATAGCAATCATGGCAGTCACTTTCTGGTGTTCCATGCCGGCTAATAAATCATTTACTAACCTAAGTAAGGCTGATTCACATGAATGATTTCGGCGGTATGCAGACTGATTAGTCGGTAGCAAGTTGTTGGCATCAGTATGGGCATTAAGTCGTAGTAGCACAGCTTTCTCAATAAGCTTTGATAAGAATGACAAATTACTGACAGGCCTATAGTTGGAAAGCTCGAGTTCAAGACTCAAGCTGATCTGGGTTTGCTATATCGCCAGTCCGATTTTGTAAATCTCTCTTTACCCGATGCCAACAGTTTTCAATAATGTTTATGCCTGGTGATTGGGCTGGCCAAATCATTTCACGGATGTTGTTTTCGTGCTTGTATCTCTCTACAACACGGGTGCGATGCACGGGGGCATTGTCATCCTGAAAGGTGTACAAATTATCGGGAAAATGACGGGCAATTACAGGCCAAAGTTGGTCATCGAGTATAGAAATATATTTCTCAGCATTTATATTGCCGTTTACCTTGCACAGAGTACCAGGGCCATACCAAGTGATACATCCCCAGGCCATTACGGATACCTTGGGCTTGCATTCTGCAAACATACACTCCGGTTTGTAAGCTTCATGAGAGGATCGCCACACATAGACTCTATTATTTTGACCTATAACAACTTGTGACTCGTCACTGAAGATAATGTTTCACCAATATTGGTTTACAGTTAATCTCCGTTTTTGCAAGCACCATGCAAGTCTCTTTTTTCTGTTGACCTCTTTCACAACCATGCGTTTCCTCTGATTTTTATGCAATATCCGCTGCACAGTCCACTTACTGACATTAACTAAATAATTTCCGACATTGAATTCAGTTGTGATATCCTTCAACACTTTTCCTCTGCTCCGTTTCACCAACCGCAACAACCTTGTTTCCCCACGATGGGACACTTTTTTCGGCCGCCCCATTCGTTTTGCCTTCAAGAAGTACCCCGTACTCTGAAAGTCTTAAAAATAGATCTGCAAGTCGACTTAGGTACTCCTAACATCCTTGAAATTTCACTGATCTTAAATCCATCATCTTTCAATTTCACAATCACTTCTTTCTTGTCCGGTGACAATTCTTTTGACTTTCGACCCATCTTTGTTTACATTACAATTCAGCAGCAAAATTTTAATACAGCATGCGATTCTCATACGTCACTCATCCGGGGATTATTACTGATTTCAGGGATTGTCTCAAAGTTAACTTTCGTTTTGTATTGACTTGATAACGATCAGTTTTCTATGTGAAGGGCAACAACTCTCGCACCGCGACGGCCATTTTCCGCGAATACTTTTGGCACGACGCTGTATACATATCATGTGTATAGTGAGTAGACAACGATGTTACAACGATGTTACAACGATGCACAAATTGAATTATACAAATAATATCACGCCATATGAGAATTTCTTAGTTTTGTTGCATATTCTATAAATTTTCCAAAATTAATCAGTTCTTTAGTATTTTTGATGTGAAGTAATTCAGTCAGTTTGAATACATTGGGTTTTGTACAATGAAATTTCTTAATGTATTTTTTTCTCAATTCATCACATAGAGGACATTTTGAAATAAAGTGAAACTCATCCTCGACATCATTTAGATCACAAACAGTATATAACCCTGTACTCTGGCCATATTATTATGTCTTTCAACTGTAACAGTAAATGGTAAGTCTCATCTGTTGCAATGGCGATTTACCTACATGTACCTTCTTTTTATCCAAATAGCCATGTATCCTACCTACATACAGGAGCCAGACCTTCCAGAGACAAACCTACCAGGTGTTCCTGTCACCTATTGTTTGGTAGAGAATGGATCTCAATGAAGAAATATAAAGCTAGTCAGTAATGATGGCTATGAACACACAAAGGTCAGTCAATTAATAATAACTTATCATCATATGAACAACCATTGTTGCAACAGAAATGTACGATTAGGTAGAGCATTCATGTCCCACGGACATATTTCTAGTTTTTACTAAAAAGATGTACTTTTACATAGTAGCAAGGGGAACTTCACTTACTGGCGTTTATTTCTAGGTGAAAGCTGCTACAATTAAACAAGACATTCACAAATCTGCAAGACGCATAGTTGAGGGTGTGTTGTTAGAGAACACAACACCAGAGGACCATGAACTCCCTAAGATTTGCAACTGAAGAAGAGTGACAAAGCAAGTTCGAACAGATATGCGACCTGAGGAACCGAAGGTCTTCAACATTGATATGAGTACAAAATACAAAATACATTGATACATGCGATGCAAACTACATGTTGCCTTAAGGCAGTGCTACAACATACAAAAATATTCTACAACATATATATTCTTGCTGCATATGTCAAGGTGCATTGAATGTTCAGTTGGGCAATTGCCCTGGCTGGGGTAATCCCAAACCCTATTTCATAATTGTTGAAATATATTCAGAACAATTGAGGTGATGACTCCTTAACCATATAAATTCCTGCTGCACATATCAAGATGTATGGAGTATTCCAATGGTCAAAAATCTCGGGGTCATCTCAACCATAATCATCTTTTGATTGTTTAAATATGTTTAAATTTGTTGAGAATCCAACCCTTAAAGCAAATGCATTCTTGTTGCACATGACACAATTTTGTACATCTACAGGACATCACAAGTTATCTTCTAAAAGTGCGTATAGGGTAAGAGGAGTTCTGGAACCAGGGTTGTTTTCGTCAAAAAAAATTCCATCGTTTTTTTTACCCCACTTGTCCCCAGGATGAAAATAAAAACTCCAAAAACGTATTGCACGTCTACAGGACACAATCAATACCTCCCAAAAGATAAAATGTAAATTGTAAGACGAGTTCTGGGAACTAGGCTTTTTAAATGTCGTTTTTCGATCTCCATTTGGCCCCAGAGTGAAAATGAAACCTTATTGCACATTTACAAGACATCACCAAATCATCTGCCAAAAGATGATTTGGCTATAGTGTAAAATGTAAGGGGAGTTCTGAGAACCAGGTTTTTGTAGACAAACGTCGTTTTTGACAGCTGTTTTGCCCCAGGATAAAATTGAATGTTCCAAAAACCGTGTTGCACATCTAAAAAAAAAACCCCAATTCATCATATTGCAAAAATGAATTGGTTACTGCTTAAAATAAAAGAGGAGTTTGAGGAAAATGAAAGTGTGACAAACGGACGGACATACGGGCGGAGAAGGGTAACAACAATATACCTTGGTGTTCATGAAAGTAAAATTTTCTTAATTACTGCTGCAATCCAATGTACTGCATATCACTCCTCTAAGCATGGAAGGAAATATTGCTTAGTAATCATCAATTGAAAAAACCTTCAGGACAGTTGTAATTGTAAATTGTAATTAGTATAAAAATATGAATAAAACATAGAAAATACTGCCTTTCTTCAATCATTAAGAATTAAAACTAGCAAATCTTCTGTTTAAACTATTAATAATTTCATAATCCTAAACGCGACGGAGATTGCTTTGTTTAACAACGTCTAAAATGTCCTTTGTAATTGCTCATTCTCAACTCTCAGACATTTGGCTAAATAATACTTGTAATCCAAACTGGCTAATGTCGAATCGAAAGTAAAACCATACTTCACTCGATCAATTTAAAACAAAAATAGAATTCTGACTTTATATATATATATCTATATATCACACACACACACACACACACACACACACACACACACACACACTAACTACAAATGTTTAATTTCAAATCTCTGACTGATGTAAGAAAACAATGTTTATCACCAAAAACATGTACGTTTTAAAAATATTATTACTTTAAATATATAATGAATTCCAACACGCAATCTTTTGTAAGAATACTGTACTCCTTTTAAAACATTAAAATTCGAAATCGTAAATTGCAATATGTAGTCAATACATGCTTTTAAACGCTGAACAATTGTTATCATCACCTTTATGTAAAATTACACAATATAAAAATATTCTGTTCACTTCAATGAATAGATTAATGCTAGTGAGCGCCGTTTAACTTGAAAGCAGGACTAACTATAATTGTTATGAAGACAAGCTTCACGCCTATTGTTCAAATTTGGACAACAGTGTGAAACTGGGATACAACTACATGTTGTTGTAGTCACATTCCAAAAGAAATTATTATCAAAACACATACTTTTAGAACTGTGTAGTTACCTGTACATAATAGCATATTAAGAGTATGCCACTCTACAGAAAATTGTTGTTAAAGTACTAGGTGCTAGACCTTTGGGACTGATTGGTTGATTATAAATTGTTTAACGTCCCGCTCGAAAAATTTTCACTTGTATGAAGACTTCACCATTGCCGGTGAAGGACTGCAAAATTTAGGCCTATACTCGGCGCTTATGCCTTTGAGTAGGGAGGGATCTTTATTGTGCCACACCTGCTGTGACACGGGGCCTCGGTTTTTGCGGTCTCATCCGAAGGACCGCCCCATTTAGTTGCTCTTACGACAAGCAAGGGGTACTGACGATATATTCTAACAACCCGGAATCCCTCGGGGATCGACATTTAGATATATCGACGGCGGTTTATCTATTAACAATGATAGTTTTTATTTATATGGCAATTCGATATATCCCAGATAACTTGAATTAAAAGACACTACAGAGTCTTCCACATCTGCTTCGTACTTTGAGACTTTATTGAAAATAGATGCTGACTGCAAACTGGCAACTCAACTTTATGATAAACGGGGTGATTTCAATTTCTCCATCCTCAACTTCCCGTATCTATGTAGCAATATGCCAATATCACCTGCATATGGTGTTTACATCTCTCAACTGATTCGATACTCAAGAGCTTGTTCAGCATGTGATCAGTTTTTAAATCGAGACTACTGACAAACAAGTTGATATTACAGGGTTTTCTACAGTCTAGGCTAAATCCAGCAATTTGTAAATTCTATGGTCATTATAACGATCTAGTTTACCAATACAACCTTCCATTAGGTCAAATACTGTCTGACGTGTGTCATATCGAATGTGAGGTCGTTCTTTGCACACTGATTTTGACTGCGAATTACTCCGTTTACCTGATCAAGATATATGACTTACGGCGGGTGTAACTGGTCGACAAGTGATGCTTACTTCTCTTCGGCACTTGATCCCACGTCTGGTATGTGCTGAGGTCCGTGTTTGCCTATCTCTCTGATTTGTGTTTTTTATAGGAATTACGAGATTATCATAGCCTTTCATTTATAAACTGATTCGACACGCCAGAAGATGCCTTGCGAATGATACATTTAAAAAAAAAATGATAGGCCTCTGATCATTAAGTTGATATTACATGGTTTCAGCAGCGTAATCTAAAGCCACCATCACTCAAATTCTATGGTTCCTATAATGATCTATTTGTAGATAAAACCTCTTGTTCGGTCGAATACTACAAAAATAAATTTGATTACTTCAAATAAAAAAACTGTAATTTGTCCTTAAACTTCCAGCAGAAAGTAATCATGTCTGTCCTGTTACTAAAATCCCCCCCCCCCCTTTTTACGTTCTTTTTGAATGATTTTCAGGTCAGAAAAAAAAACCCAACCCTAAGTCATGCATGTCTTTTTCAATAAACATGCTTTTAATCTTCAAAACAATACTTGCCCTAAGATACAGAAACAATTTTAATGTGAATCATTCCTGTTACAAACACTTGTCCTTCCTGTTTCCAATTCACCAATGCTTCATTCCCATCACCAACTGGCTTTTGATGGAGGTTCAATAAGCCTACATTCAATAATTTAGAACGATATTTACTTTTCAGGAAAAAATGGTATCCTTCCTGTTACAAAATCCTGTCCTGCGGTCACAAAAGGCGATTCAACAGGACAGAAAGTAACGGGAGGGACAAATCTCACGTGAAACAAACAAAAACATGATGCTAAAAGCATGAAACAAACTTAACTAAATACTTTGCAATGCAACCCCTCTTTATTTCCCACACACGATTAGCATTATTTTTGATGTTTAACACGACGACTCGCACATTTTCTACTCATACAACATACTCTCTTCTTTAGAGTCATTTCCCCATTATTTACATTTGGAACAAAATGTTGAATGTAGTATGATAAATTCAAAGTAACACTTAGGCCGGGAAAAGGTTTGGAACATCACTTGGATCACACATTATATTTTAATTGTATTTCTGTTTGTGTAACAGGAAAGACAGTAATCTGAGGGGTAACGCTTTGCAGATAATTTTCAGAACAAGATATGTAAAATTATTAACAGTGACACATTGAAAAATCAACATTAACACACACTATCATACAAAATGATGCTATATGAAAGTAATGAAATCTGCAGAAAGAGTCGTTATAACACTTAAATTAGTCCATTTATGATTGAGGACATCAAATATCAATGTATTTGAAAGTTCGAAGGGTGGTTGTCGGGCTATGCTATTGACTGGGACATTTTCTTTACTTACTCTTAGTCCATTACTAATTCCATGTGGAAGTAGGAGTAAGAGGGGTAGTCTGAGGGCACTTTACGGGCACCGCCACTCCTAGGGCCGTCTGGGGGCACCACTCCTAGGGCCGTCTGGGGGCACCACTCCTAGGGCCGTCTGAGGTCACCACTCCTAGGGCCATCTGAGGTCATTCACAGCGTATACTAGTATATATATATATATATATATATATATATATATATATATTAGATTTTGCTCTCATCTCATAAACACACTGGACTTTAGTCATGGGTGAACATATTACACAGTACAAATGGAAAATTCTAGCGTTGGATTGTATTACAAGAGATTAGAAAAAATGGACACTTATAGAACGTCAATGGTTTGACAAAAAGAAAGACTGTATATCTGATTTCAGAGCAAAAATGATAGAAGGATACGATGTTTTCAGATCGTTGGGGGACCTAGGAATACCTGTTAAAACGCTGAATCATGCCAAGGAAATACATATATGGGTCCGTTTGAGACCACTAGAATCATGTCTAAGAAATACTACTTATAATCAATAACTGTGTTTCATGTGTGCAAAATACAGAAGAAAGTTCGTTTTGACAATCATGTACAAATGATATCGGTGCCATATGATGAACGGAAAGGAATATGGATGCAGTATGTTACAGATAGAGCTCATTTTAAAAGGAGAATTGAGCAAGCTGAGGCCATGTTATCAACAATTCTACTTTTAAAACTAAATGACATGAAAAAGTGTGAGGTAAAGTGTAGTTAACACCGAAAAATATGGGAGTGACATATGATCGCTGTGTATATAAACTGCTTGCCTTTTATCACGAAAACAAAAACGCTGTAAAATTACTGTGAATATATCTCTACGGTTAATTCAGTCAACGTTCAGGATGTTAAAATGTCTGAGGGCATCTTAGAGGCACCCACCACTCCTAGGGCCGTCTGATGTCACCACTCCTAGGGGTGTCTGAGGTCACCACTCCTAGGGTCGTCTACGGTCAACCAATCCACGTGAAAACCTTAGTTTTTCATCAGATCTGAGCTAGGTACTAGGTACAACATCGTTTTCAACAGATATGGAGCAAGAACATCAAGATCCTATTAAAAAGAACTACTCGACTCTGGTGAGGAAAATGAAGACGTCTACGGTTGCCAGACATCTTTATGACTCTAACATTATAAAAGACGAAATGAAACAACAAATTGAGACAGAGAAGACCAGTTACGATCAAAACAGAAAACTACTCAGTATCATTCTACGGAGAGGACCAAAAGCTTTCAGAGGTCTCCGAATGGCTGTGATGAAAGCCAACCAAACAGATTTATCCAAGCTTCTCACTGGCAGTGAAGATACCATGTCTGAGTACGAAACGAAGTTGGCCATGGCCCAATCCTTGGTTGTGAACACGGTCGAAAAACAGTATGTTGAAAACAAACCAAAGAATGACCCTGTAGCACGACAAATGTCTCAAGACGAGCGATGTAGAATCAGTCTGGATTATTTTAACGAACTTTTTCTCACGGTCGTGTCTTTCAAAGGGAAGATCAATATTCACATACGTCACTTTACAGCGGCCAACAGTGGCCTGATACCCACAAAGAAGGGAGTAACATTTCCGTTATCCAGATGGTTGATGTTTGAATCCACCCTTCCAGACATCCAAAATCATTTGCAAAACAGATCCGACGAAGAAATGAAATGGCATATTGGAGGGGGAGTGTACGTCTCCATCACCCCCGAATATACTACGGTGGATATAAGGCACTTTTGGAAGCTAGATGATGGAACCTGGAACCGCTTCCAACAAGAAAAGGTGTGACCCTGAACAAAAACAAACTGACCAGATTACTACAGGCCTGAGGAAGTGCAACAGTGCGTTCCCGAATTAAATGACACTGACCTTTGTGCATTCAGCGAGTCCCATCAGAATCAGTTGGGGATGTTGAATTGTCCAGAGTGTACTCCATTTGGTTACGAGCCTCAGGAAGATGTGTCCCTGGAATGTAATGTCGGTGACTTACAAGACGTACTGACACTCGAAAGTGACAATGAATGACAGTGTTATTGATTAAAATGTATTGCTCATGTGAATAAAATACTATTTCATGTATACATATGTATAACTGCATCATGGTATTCATAATTAAAAAAAGATATACACATACGTAAAACGATGTTTTATGATTTATTTGGTACATAATACAATACAAGCAAGAAAAATTGATCAGTCAGGTACAGGATGTCAAAGTATACAGACTATTTGAGAAAACTATACTATACTCCCGGAAATCCGGGGGCATTTGGAGGCCCAGAAAAACTTTATCAAGCCATAAAACAAGATGGAAAGTATAAAATAGGAAGAATAAGGATCAAACAATTTTTGAACAACGAAGATCCTTACAGCTTAATGAAACCTATTCGTCGTTCATTTCCCCGCTCAAAGGTCGTAGTGAACACCATTGATTCTATGTGGGACGGTGATTTAGCCGATGTCACAAATATTTCTTCTCCGAATGATGGTTACAAATTTTTGGTAGTGCTGATAGATATATTCAGTCGCTTTTTGTTCATAGTACCATTGAAAAATAAGCAAAGCGGAAAAATCACGGATGCCCTAACATCTGTTTTCCAAACAGGACAAAAACAGAATACTCTTAGAACAGATAAAGGAAGTGAATTCAAAATCGTTGGGTAAAATCATTTTTGAAAAAAGAAGGGGTTCATACCATATACACCCAGAACGAAACCAAAGCAAATTATGCTGAAAGAGTTATCCGTACCACGAAAAACCTAATGTATCGGTACTTAATCAAGAACAGAACTTACAGTTATATCGATGTTTTGCAAGATTTAGTCACTAGTTATGACCAAAGACCCCACAGATCTCTGGGTGAGCATGCACCCGCGACTGTCAACAAGAAAAATGCCGATGAGATGACTTCTTACCTATTTGAGCACTAAGAAAAAGAATCCTAACCTGAATACAACCAAGTTGGAAAAACCAAAGGAATCAATGAGTACAAAAAGGAAGAAAAGAGTTTTTAAGTACAAAATAGGAGGTGACATACGCATTTCACAGCTGAAACATTCTTTCCAAAGCGATTACCAGCAGAAATGGACTGAAGAGTATTTCAAAGTTTCTAAACGATACCAAAGAGATGGAATACCCGTGTACAAAATAAAAGATTTGGCCGATGATCCCATTGAGGGTACTTTTTATGAATCGGAAGTCGGGAGATATTCTATATCGAGTCGAAAAGGTGTTGAGAAAGAGAAAACGCGGTAAAACAAAGGAGGTATACGTAAAATGGGAGGGATGGCCTAATAAATTCAATTCTTGGATTCTCGAAAGTTTTCTTGAAAAATCCAAATAAACACAGATCTCTTCAAGGAATCATCATCAGTCAAGATGAGACTTTGAATGGTGTTTAGCTCTACTGACAGCTCGGAATATTTTGACAATAAATCGAATTGTTTTCGAATTGAGTTGAATAAACAGGTACAGTTAGATGGATATTGGACGGTCGCTCTAACGGAATTTACGACAGAAAACTGGAATTCAAACAAGAAATCTCGGGAAGTGTTCATATGCTGTGACATGTGTGAAGAAACCTTTGTGGGCGGTAAGGACATGCTCCTCCTACGTAGAGTATATCTTGGAGAGAAGCCGGAAACCAACATTATCTACAAATTACCCCATTACGTCCCTGTGAAGATCGGTCAATTACAACAGATCTGTATATATATAACAGATAGATCTGGCATCTTGGTATCATTCTTGGGCGGACCGATGAGCGTAACACTTCACTTTAAGAAGTTTCCCAACGTTTTATGAGAATAGCCAGACGTACATCAGCGACCCAAAAATCTGGGAAGCCTTTTACAAAAATATGACGGAGAAAAAATTTAATCCCTACAAATATAAACCGAAACAAATAGGAAGAGGGATGAGAAGTCGAAAATCTTACGTCATACCCATCAGACCCCATTCGCACTTAGAAACTGTTAACCCCATTCCTCAAGTGACACCCGTTGCTGCCATGGAAGAGAGAGCCAAAACAGAACATACAAAAGATGTGAAAAAGGTGTCCCTTTTGTGAGAGTATCCAAGGGTATAAAAAGGTCATCGCAGCACTCATTTGTCATTTCTTCAAAAAAGTTGAAGACGTCAACATCACCAAAGTCAAAGAAGAAAAAAATTCTATTGTAAAGAAAAAATCTAGCACAAAGAAGAAGAAAATTTCAGCACAGAAAAAGAAAACAAACGGAAGATCGAAGAAACGACAGATATCCGGTGGGGAAAAGTCTCAGAAAAAACATAAAAATTTAAAGATTGACAGTTACAAAATGTCCTTGAAAAGTAAAAGATGGCTTTCTTAAGCAGTGAGGATAAGGACATAGCACAGTCCATGGAACTGTCTCTTTTTTGCTTCCCCGACTAATCAAGTAGCAGTGGGGAAGGTGTACTTTACGGAAGCCAGACCGATTTCCAGTATTGGAGTGTCAGATACTCCCATAGAAATTGTTGTATCTGGATCGGGAGCGGAATACATCGATTTAAAAAGAAGTCGATTATATGTTAAAGCCAAAATTTTAAAAGCCGATGGTAATGCATTAGCAAGCAATGAAAAGACTGGACTGGGATCGTCAATCTACCGTTACAAAGCATGTTTTCTCAAATAGATGTCTACTTAAACAACAAGTTGGTTTCCTTTAACACAAACAATTATCCTTGGAAGGCTTACCTGAAAACAGTCTTGTTTGGCGGAAAAGAAGAATTATCTCCCTAGAAACAGTCCCAGTTATTTTTCAAGGACGAAGGAAATTTGGGTAACGCTAACACTTACAATGGCGGAAATGCTGGACTAGTCCTGCGCCATGGCTATACACAAGAAAGTAATGTATTTGAACTGGAGGGTAACCTAATGGAGGATATTTTTGACATCGATAAATACCTGATCAATGGTGTGGACATCTACATCAAGCTCTTTAGATCTAGTGCACCGTTTCTTGTGATGTCTGCACAGACCTCTCCCGCTTACAAACTAGAACTATTAGATGTCGTGTACAAAGTGGCCAAAGTACAAGTCGATCCAGGTGTTCTACTGAACCACAGGCAGATAGAATCTAATCCTGTGAAGTACGCCATCTCAAGAAATGAATTGAAAATGAACACCATTCCTAAAGGATCTACAGAATTCTACTGGGACAACATTTTCCCGCAGGCGATACCCGATCGTATCGTTGTGGGTTTGGTAGATCAGAAAGCTGTGAATGGAGACTACACAACCAATCCGTTTAATTTCGAACATTTTGATTTAACAGATGTAGGGATATACGTGAACGGAGAAAGCGTGCCCAGGCAGACCTTTAAAAACTGATTTCACGGCAGGACATTATTCGTCGGCATATGCTCGACTGTTTGAGGCCTCTGGAAAATGGAATCAAGACGCGGGTCTCATAATTACTCGGAACAACTTTGGAAATGGATATTCACGACGAGCTCAAGTTCAAACGAGCAACAACAAAAGCAGCCAACGTCTTAGTGTTTGCCACCTTTTCCTCTCTACTACAAGTGGACAATACCCGGGACATCAATTACATTTAACCATGAATTCGAAACAGCTACTCGATTTTGTGCACAATGAACCTATCCTAAAACGATTTGTGAGAGGGGTGTATGCCAGTAATACCATGCTGGAAGTCGTAACGCGTTATCCAAGTGCCTTCATCATCAACACGCAGCCCTTACCACTTCCAGGGGAATACTGGGTCGCTGTAATCATACACAGTTCCTTTGAGGCAGATTTTTTTGATAGCCATGGAAAACCTCCGAAAAATTACCAAGAAATCGAGAACTTCATTTATAAGAATAGTAAACATTGCAACTTTAAACGTGAACGACTTCAATCTTCCTATTCAGATTTGTGTGGTCTCTATGTACTTGTGTTTTTAATATCGAGATTGTGTCTCTAACTATCTTTGTCAAGAGTCTATGCATTATTTTCTAGTAGCATTCAACTAAATGATTACTTTGTACGAAGTTTTATACATGGATGTTTGTATCAATACATATACTGCATTACACTATTGTCTTTTTAATAAATACTTGTTCTGTCTCCAAGTTTAGTCATTAGACAATCAGAAAGGGAAAGAGAACATGGATACAGAAAGCGAATGGCGGAAAACAAAATCACTTCTGCCATTTTCAGCACCCACTACGGTATTAATCTGTGGTAGTACACAAAGCGGAAAGACACATTTCACTAAACGACTTCTGCAAAATGCAGATGGCATGTTTTCCACTCTTGTCGATAAAATCATCTATGTCTATTCTGAATATCAACCTATGTTTGACGAAATGATGGCTGACATACCGCGACTCATTCTTCATCAAGGATTGCCCTCAAAGGAAGATATTGAGCGGTATACAGAGGGAGTACACGATAGTGGTATTAGACGATCTTATGCTTCAAGTTGCGCAATCTCAAGATTGCGTACATTTATTTTATGGTCACTTCCCATCACCGTAACGTTACCACCGTTATGCTCTCTCAAAATTTGTACCCACCTGGTAAATATGCCAGGACGATATCTCTGAACTGTCTAAATGTGATTTTATTCAGGAATTACCGCGATTCTCGCCAGGTCATCACCTTCGGATCACAAATATTACCTGGGAGTGTACCATATTTCAAAGCAGCATACGAAGCAGCTACACGTCCAAATTTTGGTTATTTGCACGTTTGTCTAGAACCTACTCAAAATAAAGACTACCAGTTGAGATCTAACATCTTACCAGGAGAGGATATGGTTATTTACCAACCCCTATAAATACATGTTATTCGTTGTAATTTATTCAGAATACCAATATGAATCGAAGAATACGGAAGCAGAGAGCATTTCTCAGTTTTATGCAAAGTGCAAACACTACTCAACAGAGAATGATTATCAAATCTTTGACTAGTGAACAATACGATGTTATCAGTGAAATAACCCTGAATATATACACAGGGAATTATCCCTTGAGTAAGAAGTATATAAATCAACTGAAACCTTACCATTCGATCACTGGGATCAAGAGAAGTCACTTCGAAGCAAAAGCGTGGAATTTTATTGAACCATCTACAATTACTGCCCCTGTTGCTGAAATATATCGTTCATCATTTAGACCAAAATGGCGAGAGAAATGATACTACTGCCTAAATTAAAATACGAACATCTATTTCAAAAAATCGGGAAGAACGAAGAACCTGTTAATCCAGACACTGTGAATGACGATCAGAGACAACAGATACCTGAAAACACCATGACCGATACAACAAGGAGTGAATCGATTGACGACACCTCACAGACAGGCAGTGGCTACGTCACTAAAACTAAAACAATAGGGAAACCTCCTGGTGTGCCCATGAAACGACGCAAGAAACACATTCCATGGCTTTCATTCTGATTGTTAAATTGAACCAAAAAAAAAAAAAAAAAAAACAACAACAAAAAACTATTCTTCTTTGAAGAACGTTTATTGTGTATAATTCAAAGAATAAATAATACATGCATGTAATTAATTTTGGTGCAGGTAATAAAGT
Organism: Ostrea denselamellosa; assembly: GCA_024699665.1. Lineage (NCBI taxonomy): Eukaryota > Metazoa > Mollusca > Bivalvia > Ostreida > Ostreidae > Ostrea > Ostrea denselamellosa. Next base: position 4,371,035 of record JAMZEH010000052.1, read on the forward strand.
AAGATAAATTAAAATGTTCATGGTCTTTATTAACTTGGCTTTCAGCAATATCCAAATGGCAGAGTATCAAGGTTGGGAAGAATTCTCCGTTTAGTGTATACCATTTGATATCGCTTGGTTTCTGTTCGATTTATAAATTTTCTTTTTCGACTGTCCCTGGATATTTTACACGGGTTGATAACTTCAATCTGCTTATCCTGCGATATACACATTATGGACTTAATGGCTTCAAAATTAATGACTTTGGAATTTGCCCAGTTTAACGTAAAACCACGAACTTTACATTATTCCCTACCCGAGAGCGTACGATATGCACAATTTATGGGCCCCCCGGACACAAATTCTACAATATGCCCATCTTCTGGTGTGATTTCGTTCGTCAGTTCCCCTAAATAATTTCCAATAGGTAGATAATGTAAGTCGTCAAACTTGAAAGTTTTGAAAATGACACTATCTGTATCAAAGTATAGCACGTTCTCCCCCAATCGATCCAATACACTAAATAAGCACAAACGCGCATGTGCAGTAGTGAACTTGCTAAAAATATATTTGTTTTGCAATCTGAAGGCATGAACAAGTGATGGTTACTCCATTCGAATTGGAGGATGTCTCTGGATATAATGTGAAAGTTATGCGGGACTTTTGTAGGATCTGAGAGAAGCTGAAAAAACCTGTCAAATTCAGATTCATGAAAAAACTTCGATTGTTTCATGCTGAGCCTGTCTGTCTTCTAAATTCAACGTGGAAACGAATTGCTGCAATTCAGTATTTTCATCCAATTGATGTCGAAACTAGTGCTCCCATACGACGATCAGATCGTATCCAAGCTCTTTGAGTTCTCGCTCTCGCTTTTTAGTCATCTTGTAGAGTTCGTCTAACGTCTGGTTTGTGGCTGGATGTTTGACATCAGGTTGATCCTGTTGGAAGCAATCCGGACACCCGTGGTACATACAACCTTATTTTAGAAGAAAAATCCAAAAAACAAAACAAAACACAAGATTCACCGCCGCCGCCGCCGCCCCTCCTCCTCAGTTAGGGGTAAGGGAAGGGCAAATTCGATAGTAAATTTATAACAATTTCTTACCATAAAATTCGTATATGGTGCCTTTCCCCTCAGCATTCTCGACAAAACCGTCGCATTGATAATTGGTGCCTGGTACGTGATGTTCTCCTCCATTGAGAGCGTGGCGGATATGGAGTGGTGTTCCCCGTTGTCGACTTCGGTACATCAACCATTCTAACAACTGAATGGAAATTTTACTGTAATTGTCTTTGTTGACGTATCCCTGAGACGGTTGACGGCTATGGGATTCTTTAACTGTTGTTTCCCCATTTCCGTATTGTCCTCCTTTTCCAGGTCAGTGAGTGCCATCCAGTTTCCATTAAGCCATACGCCCATCACCCCCTCAAAGTCGTTCAACGTGTGCCAAGTGGATGTTAGGTCTCTACTAATTTCAACTTCAACATTGTGCTTGAGAAATAAAGTTTTGTAAATACCCATGCACACGCTGGCGATCGTTACATAGTCAAAGGGGTCCACACCTTCGATCGTGGTCTTTGAAATCGTACCATCGGGTTGAACACTTGAACTCTCTATTGTCGTGGCTTGAAGGACGGTATTTCGAAAGGCTATGCAACCCCTTCTCAGTATATCAACATCGGAGCGACAGTACTTTAACATTTCCTCTTGAAAGTTAAAAACTTTGGAACTCTTGCTTGCATGCCACGTGGTTAACTTTTTTCTTCCCCCCGACGACATGAAATCGTATCCGTAGAATTGTAGAGCAGGATAGGGACCCACGTACGTTTGGTTTTCTTTTGTATTGAAAAAATGAGGAAAGAATCCCTTGTTGAGTTCCTCTAAGCCAAATGCGTCTGGGATATTTGACAATTTCATTGGAAGGAAATTTAACGAATCCAAAAACGTGAGAATCAATTTGTTGGCGATGTGCATATACATTACTTTTGACCCATTGTAAATGATTTTATCTGGTCGAATCGAATGTCTATCAATAAGAACTTCTAAAATCGGATATAAATCAAAGCTTTTAGCATTGTGGGCAATTAAAATGGTGTTCTTGATGTGTGGTTGACACGCATAGGCACAAAACTGTTCTGCAGTCCTTTCGCCGCGAAAGATCAGTTCCCGATGACCACAAGTATCTGGACAGGGGGACCCACAAACTTAGATTTTTTCATTTTAGCACACTTGTGACAACGTGTGCCGCACTCCTTACACGTAGAATCTATGTTTAATTCTTCCTTTTCGCAGGCGTGACAGGACGTCTGCAGGACCGCAAAGTTAACTTTATGTTGTTGCAGCCCACAAGACGGGTCCTCACAATGCCGGCAGAGCCTACAATTTATACATGGGCGCTCTTTTCTCACGCATTCACGGCATCTAATGTGAGCAGGAGTGTAACCCTGTTCGCAGTGAAAAAGATCATCTTGGCGCGTTTCGAAGTCATGGAAAATGAATTTTTTCTTCTGTCATTCCTCTGGATCAGAGTTCGAAGACTTCTGATAACAGAGGTGTTCTCCTACGTGGTATTCGGAAAAGCTGGGGCATTGCCACTCGCCACAGACGTGTAACTTAGGATTGCGTTTAGCTACTGACAGTTTAACGAGGCATTTTTTGCACTGATGCCATAAATCACAGGCTGGGGGATTTCATCATTGTGAATTCTTTTACTGACTTTGTGTCTTTCAAAACAGGCAAGTGAACGACGTACACGACCACAAGTTATACATCCTATTTGATTTTCCGTCTTTGGACAGCATCGTGCAAACACACATCACAGGAGGTTGAACACATGTGGTTATGTTTGTCTTTGTAATCTTTCAAACAAGTATGGCAAAAATAAGACCCTTTGAAAAAGCCCTGTATACTACCAATACCATGCCAATGTTTCTCATTATCTGTTTCAAAATGGTACAAGTATAATCGAGTTCGATCTGTATTCTCGATGACTCGGATAAATTTGTTTCCGACTCGAGATCACACCACGTTGATGCTCACATTCAACAAATTTTGGATAGGTTCAATGTCATTCAATCCCAGGTATCTATTGACTGGAACACCTGCTCTGCTACAGAGCTCTAATGTCATGGTCGTTTGACATTTCTTGCGCGACTTTTTAAGCATATTACCGTAATACCATTTGGGGACAGTTTTGTGTTGAATCACGTGATCCAATGTCGTCCCAGGGTCATTTCGGATCAAATGTGACCACGTTGCAGCATCAACTTTCTTACACGTCTTCATGAAACAAATACCTATAGAAATGGGTAGACAAAGATTGTTGTCATTTTCAACATACAAGATCGATTTCTTTTGAACCAAGGAATTGTTGGGTCCAAAGAGGGACGTTATGGGTAATTTATTCCCATTCCATCCCCCACCTTTTGGTAAATCGATGGATCCTACAGTGACGAGTAAATGTTCATCGACAGGTATTGTTTCGTGGGAGTTTAATACTTTTGTTATCTCGGACATCACTGTGACTTTGCCACGGCTGCAGTGGGACGACAATAGGGTTGTTCAAATTCGGATGACTGAGTACCACTTGACCCAAATCGGCATCATGTCCTCGGGCCTGCGACAACAAATCATCAAACATGTCGTGCATTTTTTTGGTAAATGTCGATCAATTTTCCCTCTCGCCATTGGTCATTAAATTTTACCTTAAAACTCGTGTCGCGGGCCAGGTTCTTTTTGAAGGTTCGGGTATCCTTCTTCCAAATGAAGTAAGGTTTCTCTTCTACTTCATCCCCACCCCCCGACTGAACGCTAGTACATGATTGGTCATCTTCATCCGATTGTCTTGGTCTCTTAGAAGCGGGTTCCAGATCCAGGAGAACCTCCTCCCATAAACTGTTGATGTGATGATTCCATTCTACTTCCCTTAATCGATTCTGGACTTCAGCGTCTCGTGTTAGACCGTTGGCTGCAGCGAAGAGATTGATGGTGTCCACATCATGCAGCGAGTCCAGAATTTCTTTTAGGAGACTATCAGCCATATATTTAATTTAGAAAATAACACCTCATTAAAATAAATGTTTTACATAACATCTAAATATTCTTTCTTTTACACCTGCAGTAATTTTTTAAATTTTTTTTTTCAAATAAAAAAAATAAGAAAAGCTCGTGTTTTTTTTTTCAAATAACATTTAATCAACAATGCTCAAACAAAGAAAAAGTCTTTCTGGACTAGAATGTAGTTTCGCACTGTTACCTCTGACAATAAACAAAAATTATTCATGATATGAATTACAAACAGTGATTACAAAATTGTAGATACATCTCTGTCTAAAATGATAACCTGATAAAAGTGGGTTTTTAAAAAAAAACAAAAACATATCAGGCAACATTTTGATTGCAAAAAAATAATAAATCATTATAATATGTTTACACAGTCAGTGTTCAGAAAGAAAAAAAAGACCCTTGTCAGATATTAAAATTTTTTTTTTTGATGTCATAAAAATCATCATGTAATAATAGAAAAATCACAAATTTGCACCAACCTAGTGTTTATGTAAAAAAAATCACAAAACAGTAAGGATTTTCTGAACACAATGTAATTATAAAATCTTATTCAATTATACAAAAGGTTTTGCAAATGCAAAATATTTTAGGAATGTACACAATTTGGGGTACAATTTGTATATCATAAAATTCACAATGTAATGATAGAAAAAAAAATCACAAAATGTACCAACCTTTTTGGTGTTTACACCAAAATCACAAAATAATTAGGAATATCCAATTAAAGAAAAAAAATAATTGAGGTATAGGTACATGTATGTAATGCAATTATAAAATCTCACTCAATTATACAACATAAGAAAAATTGAAAAAAACCATGTCATATGTAAACAATGTTTATAAATAAGTACTGGTCTTAAAAGCTAAAAAAAAAAAAAAAAAAAGAAGTCAAAATACAATAGTTCGACCAATGTCCTCTCTCCCCTTTTGAAAAATTATCTGTTCACCTCCCCAGTGTCAAATACTTGCCAACGCGCCTGTTAATGCAAACCTGATGACAAATATTAACGTCTTGTTGGAATTAAATATTGCGAATGACACAAACTTAAATTATTTTTCTATTAACCCCTTAATATAAAATGAGTTGGTAGCTCAACTCAACACAAGGGTATCTTTATTGCTCATAACGACAGATACATTAATATTGTGTTCTGTGTTCATCATGTACAATGCGATATTTCAACATGTAGTTAATGTTCTGTGAGGAGTGGTTTAATTTTACAGACACAAAATGATTATCGTGACCTAAATAACTATGAAAATGTAAATTTTTATCGGTCGGTGCACCCGACCTTACAGTGCAACTGAACTGTGCAAAAACCAGAACTTGCATTCTTTTTTAGATAACACTCCCACATTTTTTTTTACACACCCAGTAACATAATTACATGGTGAGAGACACGGAGTGCAATTTTACTTTTTAAATCAGATTCATGGTTCACAAGGTGTCATGTAAAGACCCTATTGATGAGTCAGTTCGTCCTAAATAAATGTTTCTTTGTCGATATCAATAAATTGTCATTCCTGTTACCTAAATTCTATCAAAAAAAAAAAAAAAGTGTTACGTTTACCCCATCATACCGGACATCTTTTTGATTTGACTATTTTAAACAAATTTATTATGTGTGAGTCTAATCACTGTAAAAGTACAACAGTATTAAACAAAAATCATATCTATAACCTCCAATTGTTGTAATTATTTTAAGTATACCCAAATAGAAGAATAAATAATATAATGAACACGAAGTAAATAAATGGATTAATAAAACATTCCCAATGAACCCAAAATATTTAGCAATCTTCTATGAGCATTTCGTCATCATTTTCATTCCGGAAATACTTTAAGCGCAGGTGTACGATATGGTAGCGGTATTTTTAAAAGGGTAATTGCGCCATTGATACATAACAGAAACACGTATGAAAAGGGGACGTTCCTTCCCCGTTCTTTTCTTTTCACACCCAACCCACACAATTTTATACATACCCACTACGCTACCCTCGGGTATAAAAGGAGGGATACATTTAGCATAACTTATCATGAGCATTAACCCTCACACCGTGACACAATCACTCTGAGATACCCGTTTGCCTTTAATTCTGAAGATAGCGACTATGGCTGAAGAAATCTTCAATTTTCAATAAGTGTTTTAAAAAAAATTACATTTCACATTTGCTTTATTAAAAAATAATAATGATAAATCAGTCTCTTTGGGAGAAAATAGCATTTTGTATGTAATTAGTTATACTTATAATTTTCTTTTTCTGTTTCCTTGTTGTTGTTTCATTTGTTTTAGTTTGAACATATTGTTGTAGTTTACAAAACAAAACAAAAAAAAGTTAATATTTGATATTTAATAACAAAAGAAACACATTTTTTTTCTTTGAGAAATCACTGGTGTTTGGTTACATGTACATTGAGGAATTTGTTACAAATGATGTTTTCAATTACTTTATCTTGGTTTAATAAAATATAAGACATAAATATATAAGGGTTGACTTTTTACAAACAGCAATGCTTGTAAATTACATTCAAGATTATTTAAAACGCAAATATGATCATTAACATTGAATATCTTATGAATCATGTTAGTAAAATGTTTTAAAAAATGGAAGTGTTATTCTCCATAAGTGTATAAGGGAAAAAATCATTTAGGTATTTACATAATTTTGAGCAGTGGATTTACTTTACTTACCAATATAAGACACTGTATTCGTGTAAATTAAAGTGTTTTCTCCTCGCTCTTTGCAGAATAAAAATTTGAATGAAACTTGGACTATATATATATGCTTACTGGATATCTAGGGTGTGTCTGACACAATCCCAAGAATGGATTTCTTTTATGGGATGGGTATCCTCAGAAGGTCTTAGGTGTGGTGCCCCCCAGACGGCCCTAGGAGTGGTGCCCCCAGACGGCCCTAGGAGTGGTGCCCCCAGACGGCCCTAGGAGTGGTGCCCCCAGACGGCCCTAGGAATGGCGACCTCAGACGGCCCTAGGAGTGGTGCCCCCAGACGGCCCTAGGAGTGGTGACCTCAGACGGCCCTAGGAGTGGCGGTGCCCGTAAAGTGCCCTCAGACTACCCCACTTACTACTGGAAGTTTCGGGAAATTGATTTCTGTCTAGAACACATTTTGATAATATTTGGTTTGAATACGATATTTGTTTATATGAAAACGAGATTTCTCAATAACTGAATTATATAGTAGTATTTTTTTTGTGGCTCAAATCGGCTTTCATAGAAAAGGTCAGAGGCATATAAAATGTGATCATTATGTGTTCACGTGTCTTTTTTCCCAGCTAGTTTGTAATCAAGCTTGCTGTTGTAACTATCGTAAGTATAAAACTCATGAATCAGGATTTTTTTATAACGCATGGTACTTTTTTACTTAGCTTACGTATATTGGCTGTATTTTCGGCGAAACGGTATGTACGCTTTGTTTATACATGCTCTATTTAAATTCACGTTTTGTATTAAATGACTTTAGGGCTCCTTTCACACGGCTCAAGCACTGATTTACATATGTAAAAAGAAATTTCGTAGTGTCACAACACGAAACATAGCATAGCCGTGAATGTTAATGTCACATTGAAAGATATTGGATATACTTGCTGCTAATGTGTTTACTAATTAGCAAGTTGTTTTGCATCTTCAGCCTATTTGTTACCCCACAATTCGCATACTATATAGGTTGTGAGATCCTTAGAAATACAGTAACTGAAAATTAAAATTATGTGTTACGATGTGCCACGATCACGCACTGTACGTAATTTTGTGGTAAGGCGGAGCATTGGAGAAATCTGGAACCTCAACTTAAACCTTGTAATATGTGAAACCTAATGGATAACAATTAAAATATTTTTGTTCGTAGAATATAGATAATATTTGCTGTGTAAAGTAACATTTGCTAACCAGGACCCAGTTACACGACGGTTAGTTAACTTTAACTAATAATTGAATTATCGTCAACTGTCAGATCAGCTTAACTAAGTTTTGTGCAACGGGACCCATTATTATTGATGAACATAAAGAAGTAATTACTACAAGACACAATGAGCGAAATAACATTGAGAGACGGTATGAGATACCACTGACATATTACGTAATAAAAAGTATGCTGAAGTACTTCATAAGGAGAAAAATCATGATAATATCTGAGTGGGTTCATTAGGATTGATTGATTGATTGATTGTTGTTTTCCGCCACACTCAACAATTTTTCAGTTATCTGGTGGCGTCCAGTTTTTGTAGGTGGAGGAGAGAACCCAGGTAAAATGTGCCCGGGAAGAGACCACCGACCTTCCGAAAGTAAACTGGCAAACTTCTCACATATATCGGCGCGAGCGAGATTCGAACCCGCGCCGACTAGAGGTGAGAGGATTTGTGGATTTGATCGCGATGCTCTAATTACTCGGCCACGGAGGCCCACTGGGAAATGACTATGATAGAGATATTGTAGTTGTACTTATTATTACAGGGCTCTCGATCTGTCAGATTGGGGCCGAATTTCGTCAACATTTATACCAATGGATAAAATGTTTCCCCAGTGTGAATTTCGAATTTCTCTAATGATAGAACAGGTAAGAGAGCCCTGCATGTTGTGCGAAGCACGCATATTCAATCTAAACACCAATACACAACTTTTAGTTCATAATTGCATCTACTATTGTAATTGTGAATTGTCGCTTGTCATGAAGCCTCTTTATATCCACCTTTTTAATCCCTCAGGTGCCATGGTCCATGATAAAACTGGAAGTAAGAGAATGCCATTCTGGTCCCAATTGATGATTAACTGGTTGGAAATAGAATAGTCCCGAATTAGCTCGAAAATGCGATTGAGGAATTTGGTTTTCAGTTCGTCAGAGTTTGTAACGAGCTTCCGCTGAAGTAGTACCTCGTCGTTTTTTCAGATTCAACCTAGACATGATAGACAATGCCCAATTACAAGAAATTTCAATATTTCCTGATTTGATACCGCTGACTTGGATTGAATACGTATACTTTCCTCTGCCTGATTTCTGGGTGGTGCTTTTTAATTCAGTTATCTCCTTATTAGTCGCAATTGTAAAAGGATCGTTCTGTTTTGTCAAAGCATCTCTCGTTAGATATATTAAAATCGATATGATTAAAATACTGTAGATATAAAAAAGCACGCCGACCATCCAAAGGACAGGTAAAGGTAATTCTTGTCCCAGTAACAATACCTGTAACTATCTTTTCACGCACGGACAAACACAGCTGAACTCATTATCACAGCTATTTAAAATTTTGGATGTTATTAAATTGGCGGATCTAACGAGAGCAACCAAAAATAGCCAAAATAATAATCACGCCAAAAATACCCGATATACGGTACTATGGGATAGATAATTTTTATGGGAATAAAGATTGAAAACAATCTTTCCTCAAAATAACACATAAACAACAGCTAGGCGAAGTTGACAGAGGTGAGTGATTTGGCGCATGGGCATATTGACTTTTTTTGTTTTTCAAAAAGATGCCTGTGAGATGGCGATCCTTTTGAGGGTCGTTATTAGTTTATAGTTTCATTTAATGTATTTAGTAACCAAAATAATCCATATTGAAACTGTGTATTTTATATTTTTGTTTTGACGCCCTTGTGTCTTTTTAACACGACAGACTACTGTATATGTAGGTTCTAGCGTTATACAGCCGAATTCGGCGGTAAGATATGTAATTTTGAAATATATATCTCTCAAGTGATTGCTTCCTTGTCAAACAGCAAAACACGCTGTTATATGAATGAAAATAGTAAATATATAGGGGAGATCAGAGGAACTGTGAAGGTGGTACTTGAGAAACACTTTTCCGACAGTGGCGATAAGTGTTTTGGTGGAATTACTCCTAAACATTAATTCAAATGTTGTGCACAAGTGAAATCAAACAAGGGATTAATGAATGATTTAGAAGAATTAAAGTTATATTTTCACAGTTACAGATTAATATGCTATGGTGATAAAGTGTTTATTAATAGAAGACAGCAAATGAAACTGGATGAAGTGAGATTTTTCTCTTTATAGGTTGAAAACACCGACATAATGAGCAAAATAGAGAATTACAACGAAGTTTCAAACTCCTATGACTCCACGAGAGGGGCCACTGAACCCTATGTATTGAAAAGTATGATGGAGAATTTTACGGGGAAGACTATCCAGGTAAAATCTCATCGGGTTCATGTAAAATGTTAATATTGTTACAATGTAATATGTCTCTCTTTCTTAACAAGTTGATAAAAATGATGTCAAAAAGAACCGAGAACAGCACAATTTCTAAGGTAATGATATTCCGCAGTGTCGCATTATTAATCAAGGGGAAAATAAACCAACTCCTTTAAACCATGTGAAGTCATCTGAATAATAATGTAAATTTCAAAACATCTCAATATATATCATAATTAAAAACAAGTTACATAAGTTTACAGAAATTATGTGATGCATTGTTGACATTAGTATATTGGTCCAAATTTCCTTTGCCAAAAGATGTAACCTAGAAAACTAGAAAACTAATTATTCTCAGCATATATACTTGAATTTCTGCTAAAACTGACAGGTTGGTATCCTTCACTTTAATTACAATTGTGACAGTGAGGGGGAATATGCAACTTACCAGACAGGGATTCGAGCGCGGGGTCCATGAATTTTCTGTAAGGTGTTCTGTAATCTGAACTAGCTGTCCACTATCGATCGAATATATCTCACTGTGCCACATTCCTCCTTCCATCAATGCATTCACACCTTGAAGACATCAATCCAGAATCTTTATCCTCTGCCAGGCATTTCCACCTATCAGTTTCAGCGACTGGCCTACGGGACCAAAGGTAGCAGGAAGGAGGAAAATGCAACGGACCACACACGGATTCAAACCTGAAACTCTAATCAGGTGTTCTACTAACTGAGCTGAGAATCACACTCCATACCCTTATGTAATATAAAAAATGAAATTTATTGCTGTTATCTTCATTCTACTTCCATTCCTGACGGAATTCACAGCCACTAAACTAGACGTACTATATTCACTGGGCACATAGCCCTAAATTCTACACTCCTCCGTCCTTAGATTGTCTTTGTCCTGGACGACACATATCGAAGATCTTTTCACCCCTCGCAAAACAGCGTGCAATTCCAGGGGTGGTCACGGAAGAATAAATGTAGAATATGAAAGGAAAAAGTTCTAGGGTCAAATAACCTTGTTTCCAAAAATCGTGTACCGGGAATCGAACCGGGGGCCCGTGCATGACTAGTCGTGTGCTGTAACTATTGATACATGTAGACCGATATCGACGATCCATACAGCCCCCAAATGCTACAATCCTTCCTTTATAAATTTGTTCGTTCTCGAAGACACACATCCCATATTCTTTTTGCTCCTGTCAGACTAACCAAAAAGTCTAGGGGTACTTAACGGCACCAAATGTTGTATAGGAAAGGAAAAAATCTCTTTCCTGATCGCAGTGTAGTATTTAAGGCTATATTGGCCGTGGATAATGGCCTGCATATTTCAGTGGTTTGAGCAACTGAGTACAGAATTAGGGAGTCCGACTCGAATCCAGTCTGATCTGTTGTATTTTGTGCCTTCCATCATGTGTTTCCCCAAAGTAGTTGTGCTTTCGTTCAATGGCAGATTAATTTGATGAAAGTCAAGTAAATCGTTCGTTTCGAGTTGGATGTGTATCTATTTCCATTTATAAAATACTACATATTCAACTTCAAACTCTTGTAGCATTTATTCGGGGATATTAGCAACAGTTAACTCTGACAACCATAATCTACAGTGACCCATAAAACCATGATTGATACTTTCGAGAAATATTATTAGTAACACAAGTTACAACGTGTGAAATGTAAATAAAATCATGAGGCATTTATTTGTAAGGAAAGCAAATTTGCCTCTGGTATTGAAGAATTTCAAGCTATAAACACCACCAAATTTCAAAGCAGCTCTGCTAGTATACTCTCCAAAACACGTAGAGGATACTGTATTTTGTGATCAAAATGTTCACATATACAAAGGAATACGAAACCATTTTGTATAGTTCCTTAACGAGGAAGCATTTCCAAAGAAATTCATCACCCTAACACATCAATTACATTCTCATGATCTGCACGGAATGCTACTGATGACCAAGGGTGTTGTGCCACAAATTTGCATGCCTCTGTATAGGAAGGTTAGAACCACTCTAAAGGAAGATTTTGAAGAGAAAGCATCAGATTATCAGTTGTTGAAGTCGTTAATTAAACAAAGACCATGCGCCGCCTAACACAGGATGAGAGGTTATGTGCCCTTGGCATGCTACAGGTTGGCACAAGACAGGTCGCTGGGGAAAGGGAAATTGAATGTTTCCAAGTCTGTTATCAGCAGATTATGGACCAAACATCGTGCTGTGCTACGGGGTCTGTTCAGGATACACCACGATCCGGTCGACCAAGGGCAACAACTCAGGCTCAGGATAGATTCATCTACACAATTGCCTTGAGAAATCGTCTGGTAACGGCAAATCAGATAAGGTCTCAACTTCAAAGGGATACTGGCTTGGTAGTGAGTGGCCAGACCATCAGGAATCGACTGCATAGATTTCACTTAGACGCCAAACGTCCTTGTGTCCCTGTTTGAGGGATCGTCATATTAGGGTCCGACTCCAATATTGTCGTCACTATCAATGCTGGGATAATCGCCGATTGAACCACGTAATGTTGTCAGATGAGTCGAGGTTCACTGGACTTTGTGGACAGATGCAGGAGGGTTTGGCGCCGATGTAACGAACGTTTCCATGACGTTAACATCATAAGACATGATCGGTATGGGGGTGGATCTGTAATGGTGTGGGGAGGCATCACTGTTGTCTGTAGAAGGGAGTTGCATGTTGTTGCTGGACGTGTCACAGGGCAGTATTAGCGGAACAACACCTAGACACCCCATTTTCTGTCGTTTGCACCTCGATATGGAGTTATTTTTCAAGATGACAATGCCAGATGTCATAGGGTCAGGATCGTTACAGATTATCTGCAACAGCAGAATCTCATTACATTATCATGGCCCGCGCTCAGTCCGGACCTTTCCCCCTACGGAACATATCTGGGACATGCTTGAACAGCGGTTACACCAACGTCAACAACCTCCTGCCAATATCCAAGAACTTGCTGCACCATAGCAACAGGAATGGAATAACCTTCCCAAAGATTACCTGGGACGTCTCGTTAGGAGTATGCCATGCCGAATTCGAACTTGTGTAGCCAACCGAGAGTGTTTTACCCGCTACTGACCACAATGGTAGTAAATTTGCTGTGACCCTACGTTTGTGTCGACCCTTATTCTGGAGAATCCGTCCTTTCCCAACTGTACACAGGGTTTCAAATAAATTGACAAATGTTTCCTTAATGTTTTTTGTCATTTGTTTCCTTCCTGACCTTATGATCTGCATTTCATTGTCCTTGTAAATCCAATATCCCCTACTCTTTTTTTCATAGTATATCTTATATGGAGAGAATTTAAGATTAAAATATCAGCTATATATAATGTAAAGCTTTACCAATAATACGAGGTAAATTTCGTGTTTTCCCTTTTTGTAATCCGTGGGGATCCGGGTGAGAGTAGATCCTTAGTACTCCTTCCATCATAAGAGGCGACTGAATAGGACTATCCTTCTGATGAGACTGAAACTGAGACCCCGTGTTAAAGCAGGTGTGACGAGGTAAACATCCATTCCTGCTCAAAGGTCCTAAACCCTATGGGTATCCCTATAGTTTGCATCCCTTCACTGGGCAATGGTGTCGTCTCCATATAAGTGAAAAATTCTCGACGAAGTTATTTAATAATACACAACCAATCAACCTTCTTTCTAAGAATTTTATACGTCATCTGTAATAAATGCAGCATTTAATATACCAGGTTGATAAAGGGAGGTAACTATGGAAACAGTAACACCATAGTTATCCTGTATATGGTAGTTAATACCTTGATGATCTATTTCTACTACTGCCAGAAACGACACATGTCAAAATAAGAGACATTGACTGGACCGTTAATTTTCATTGTCTTACAATCCCTACCTTGAAGTAAAATTTACGTTTTCTATACCTTTCCAATTTAGGAAATGGATATCATTGATATCGGTTGTGGAACAGGGAACTTCGCAGAGTATTATCTCCAGTTTGAACCGCGAAGCTTAAGTTTGATGGATGCCAGTGAAGGAATGCTTGCCAAGGCAAAAGCAAAATTGCCGTCTGACCACCCCAAAACTAGACTGTCATTCAAACAAGCAGTTCTTCCCGATATGCCATATGAAGATAACATTTTCGATGCTGCGATGATAAATTTGGTATGTTTTTGGATTGATGGGTCTTTATATACTGAAAGGTATCCTTTATACATTCTTTGAGTTACGTTTATATAATTAAACAAATATCATTTGCAGGTTTTACATCATTTAGAAAGAAACCCTGATGGAAAATCATTTCCAAATATCGTAAAAACATTGAAAGAAATCTATCGTATCCTCAAGCCAGGTGGGGTCCTAACGATTACTACCATGACACCAAACCAGCTGGGAGCACTTTGGTATACGCATCTCGTGCCGGAAAACACACAACGATGGGTTAAAAGATTGCCCAGTCATAGTCAAATGAAAACTTGTTTGGAAGAAGCTGGCTTTTCACTGAAATCGGCTTTCACATCATTAGTCCTGTCAAATACATTAGGTTTGGACGACCCTGAAAACGTACTTCGTGAGATATGGAGAAAAAATGCATCATTTTTCACTACCTGTTCAGAAACGGAAATTCAAGAGATGATACGGAACGCATCGGAAATGAAGAATGAAGGAACCCTCCAAGAATTCTATGAAAGACACAATAAAATAGAGACTTTTGGGGTTTTGGAATTTTTAGCAGCCAGGAAGGAAACAAAATGAAGACATGAAGTCATAGAAGTATTTTTTCGGGAATGGATTTTTCACAACATAAAGCTAAAACATGCAGTTATCTTTTTCTCTTATTTTGTCTTTCAATATGATTATCCAAAGAAAATATAATGTAAAACTTTGCGTCTTCCACCACGACATGCTTCGAACTATTTACAATAATTAATATATTGTCTTTCACGAATCTTTGTTATTTGATTGCTTATATTTTTCATTGAAGGCATCAATATGTTCAAGTGACACTCATCTTGAAACGAAAGCCTTTGCAGATCTAAAATGTAAAGGTTTAACTAGAAATATAGATACAAGGACTTAATATAATGTGCGTCTTGGGCGTCTGTTATACGAAGAATAAGAAAAAATGAAGATAACGAACATTGATCAATCTCATAACTCCTATAAGGAATACAAATTAAGAACTGTGCAAACATAGACCCCTGGATGTCCTAGAGGTGGAATGAGGTGTTTAGGAGAAGTAAACATCCCCTGTAGATCGGTCACACCCGCCCTGAGTAATGGCAGCAAGAGTGTCATTTCAGCATGCAGATCGCATTAGACATGCTTCCATGCTTTTCATACCAAATAGAAGGAAACTATACAGTCGTGTTACATAATTTGACATTCCTTACTAAATAAGAGCAACTTTATTAATATACTACTGCCTAATACATATTAGAATTCTTTGATAGTCATATTCGTAAGAACACAAGTTCGCTAGAACAGTGGTGGCTTCGTAAAATTCAAGTCATAAAAATCAGCATCAAATCGGAAATATCTTGTTTACTTACAGAGCTATTTATGCGTTTCCGTCCATGTAAAAATCAAACTGATTATCCATTTATGATTTGTATCCGTCAACGAATCTAACTAAAATATACCATAGATTGCAATTAAATTGCAAAGATTCTTTAAATGGATTTTTAGGGGACCATCTTATATACATTGATAAAACAGCTGCGTGGTAGGTACATATTCAAACGCAATATGGTTTGGGACTACACATGTATTATTAGATCCACTTTTAATTACACTTTTGCCTGTAACCTAATGATTAGACTCTAGCTTCGCAATGGGGACACCCGACTTCGATTTGCGATTCTGGCACCGCGTCAGAGGAGTTTAACATGGTTAAAGACTGCCTTTTTGCCAATTCAACGGCACTGAAAGTGAAAGTAATGGATCTTTCGTATATAAACAGAAGTCAAGTATCATGGTAGGTTTCAGCAGGACAAAGAACTCTCAATGCTACGGCCGTAAGCGCCAGGCATATGTGATTGATGTTATTTCACCTAAAGTTTGTGACGTTTCTACATGGGTTAAAAATTTCTCGATTGAGACGTAAAGCAACATAGAAAAGATGAAAGATAAGGAACAGCGATTAATCTCATCAATCCTATCAATTAGATTTAAATCTCGATATTTGTACTTTTGCACTTTTACTTTTGTACAAGCACACGTAGAACAAACTCAATGACATTAAAAGATTTGAATATTCTTTATCAGAAATGAATATAAATTCGCTTATCAATAGTGCTGTGCCGAAAACCTCTATTAGTAATGGTAGTGTTCATGCTGGGGAAGTGTATAAAATTTGATTTTCTTCGGCACGGATTTGTTTCTTAGTTGTAACCTAAATAACTTATACTGAATTTGTTGTTTTTCTGAATTAGTTTAATTTCTAGAAATTTCACTTTACCATTTGTTTTTAATTGCTGGTTGATTTTGTTTTCGCTGCAGTCCGATAATATATTATCGGACTGATAATCACTATTATTCGAAAAAAGGCGAACACAACGAGCAGTGATCAAACTGAAAACTCCCCCAACGAATATAAAATAAAGAGTTGGACAGACACGGGCCCTTGGATATATACCAGAGATGGGATCAGGTGCCTACACGTGTTTCATACAAATTGTTAAGCCGATCTTTACACACTGACTTTGACTACGGATTACCCCGTTTATCTGATTAAGATGACGGGTGTGGCCGGTCGACAGGGGATGTTTTCTCCTTCTAAGCTCCTAATCCCACCTCTCGTATGTCCAGAGCTCCGTGTTTACCGAACTCTTTATTTTGTAGTCTTGTCTGTTTTCTTTTGTCTACTTATTACGTGGTTTCAGATAGAAAATATGAATGATGGAAGTTGTATTATGTTACTATGGGACTCTTCCAGGTACAGTTTGGACATTTAATGGCCTCAAAACAAACTGATAATTTTACATATAAAACTGTATTCAGTTTTTTATTGTAATTCCGATGTGTACAAATTGTGCTTCCTTGCTAGCTGACCTCTTTTTTAAATATATTTTTTTATGATGCAGAATTCATTCATAAGCTTCTACATGAGAAGAAAACAATTTTTGCTGTGGCCTTCAATTCGACATTTAGATCTTTTGACGACGTTTTATCTATTAACAATGATAATTTTCATTCGTAAGTCGATTCTATATATCCCAGTGAAATTGAAATAAAAGACACTACAGAGTTTTCCACATCTGCTTCGTACTTAACTATTTTATTGAAGATATATGCTGAAGGCAAACTGGCAACCCAATTTTACGTCAAGTGGGATGATTTCAATTTTTGCATAGTCAATTTCCATTATTTATGTAGCAATATTCTATCATCAGCTGCATATAGTGTTTAAATCTCTCAAGTAATTCGATACTCAAGAGATTGTTATGGATATGATAAAATTTTTTAAATCGAGGTAGGCTACTGACAAACTAGTTGATGTTACGGGGTTTGTACAATCTCGTCTAAAGGCAACACTTCGCAAATTATATCGTTATAACGATATAGTTTGCTAGTACAACCTTCCATTACGTCAGATGTCTGATGTGTTTCATACCAGTTGTTAGGCCGTTCTTGGCACACTATGCTGACTGTGGATTAATCCGTTTAACTGATCAAAATAAAGGGCTCACGGCAGATGTGACCGGTCGACAGGGGATGCTTTCTCCTCCTAGCCACCTGATGCCACCTCTGGTATGTCAAATAGTCCGTGTTTGCCCATCTCTCTGATTTGTGTTTTCTATAGGAATTACGAGATTGACTTCTGTTCGTTATCTTAGCCTTTTCTTTGTTCTAACATAAAGAGGTGATTACTACAAGACACAATGAGCAAAATAACAAATTACAATGAAATCTCAAAATCCTGTTAAAAGGAAAGAGATACCTCTGACAGATTATTATAATACAAAATATGATGAAATGCTTCATAAAGAGGGAAATCAAGATATTGTACCGGGTTCATTAGGGAATATCTATGATATAGATGTTGTAAAAGATGGAATTACGAGGAAAAAAACCTCTAGTTTTTACCTACATAGTGTACTTTTGATGGTTGTCAGTGACGGCATGCCCACGAAAAAAAAAAAAGGAAAACTGTTGTCTGTTATTCTGCAAATAGGCAGCCTTTCAAATAGGAGTTATGCTTGATGTGCAATATGAAGATGTTTTGATGTTCTGATGATGAATGTGATATGTATAGTTTCATGGGTCTTCTGATGTCATCCCAATGGAAATTCTTTAGTAGATGTTTCCGAAATTCGGAGGTGGCATATCATATGTATAAACCAGTTTTTGGATCCGTACTAAACGTAGAGTATTAATAGAATTATGCGAAAAAAGTTTGATATAAATTAGATTAATTAAAAATGATATTAAACGATGAAAGCAAATAACTGGAAGTGGTATTTTTCTCAAAAATTGTTGTAATGAAATACGATTTAATCAGGACATGAAGGAAAAACTCTTAATCAGATTCACTGCAACTTAAATGTCAGAGGAAATTTAAACTGCTTACAAAAATTGAAGATTTGAATCAAAATATCCACTTAATAATCATTAGTTTAATCACCGAGTCGGGAGTATATCAATCTCATTAATCATGACCAGTCGAAAATAATAAAAAATCATTAAAAATTCATTTCTTGATCAATTTGTATAATTCTTTCTCCAACGAAGAGTTTATTTATAATTCTCACAATTCCTGATCAGTGCGCATATGAGAAGTGAAAAACAGCCCGCTTCAGTGTTGCAACGTCATAGGCCACCTAATTTGCATTAATTATTCATAGTTACAAGGAGCAAGGAAAGATCTATGTCATTATCATTATAAAATGTCGAAATTCAGTTTGACTCATTCAGATTTCTTGTTGCGTACTCTTTTACTTATTGGAAAGCTAGCATTTCCTTGGCAACTGCAAGTCTTCGATCTTTTTTTATTCACATATTTCAATTGATTGGAACTTGAAAATTTAGATATACAATAAAATTTGCATAGATCGATGTAAAACTTGTAGTCTTCGATAGCATTTGATAAATTTATGAATTCACCTGGGAAAAAAAAAGATTTAAATGATTTACTTTGTAACCGAATAAAATCATGTTGGATTTCGTGTCTGTGACTGACTCAAATTTGTCGGTAAATTTCTACTAATTTAACGTTGCGCAATACTTCCTGTCTACTGTGTCTCCAAGTTTTGAAATACACGATGATTTGTGAAAAAGACAAGATAACTAACGGTATTCAATTTCGTAATTCCTGTAGAAAATACAAATCAGAGAGATGGGCAAACACGGACCCCAGGGCATACGAGAGGTGGCATCAGGTGTAAATAAATAAAACGCTGATATATGTAACTGTCGAATTCAAGGCCACAACAAGAGATGTTTTCTTCTCATGTAGAAGGTTTTGAATGAATTCTGCTCTGTAAGAATATAAAAACAGGTTAACTAACAAAGAAGCATAATTCGCACCATTGGGAATTCCAACAGGCTGTATTTTCTATAGGAATTACGAGATTGAATACAGTTAGTTATCTTAACTTTTCATTCGAAGGACGGGATAGGGTAACTATAGGGTATCAAAGTTTTGGATGCAGGTATATTGAAATAATCTTTAAAAATCTTCTGAAAATCCACTGGGCCTGAAAAGTTAAAATTTACTTGAAAGCAGCCTGAAATAGAATAGATACAAGTATCCTCTCTTCAAATCATGACCCTCAGGTGTAGAGTTGGGTCACAATAGGGATTAAAGTTTTACATGAGAATATATACAAAATATCTTCCTAAAAACGGAAAGGCCATGGTTACTCATCATTAATAAGTAAGCATTCCTAGGTAGTGAACATTCAAGTTCTTCAATATTCTTCAGTATAAAAAAAAACCCTGAAGAAATATGACGAAAGTCGTCGCCCCAAAACGAGTATGAAGTATATCCAACTTTTGCACGACAATGCGCCTGCATGCAAAACACGCATTGTGACCGAGTATTTGTTGGCGGAAAAGGTTACTGTCCTTCCACCCCCACCCCCGTTTTCTCCATATTTAGCCCTGTGCGACGTCTTTCTGTTCCCCAAACTTAAATTCCACCTATCTGCAAAAAGTTACAAATCACGAAATGCCCTTGGGTCTGCACTTTATCAGTATATGATGGGTGTCACTATTGAGGAGTATGAAAAATGTTTCCAGAAGTGGAATGATTGTCTTAGAAAAGTGTATTCAGGCCAAGGGTGAGTACTTTGAAGGGCAGGGACGAATAAAAGGATCAAATATTAATAAATGTGGGTGAAAACAGCCAAGTCTCATTATGTTTTGAACATCCCTCGTAGGCAAATGTTAATAAGCCCTTATAATTTAAAGTAACAACAAACTATAATTATTATGAAAACATGTTTCACGCCTATCGTCCTAATGATACCTGTAGCTGCAGTTATATTCCATCAGAAATTATTATCAAAAGACCAGGAGCTAGATCTTTAGAACTGAGTAGTCGACCAGTACACTATAGGATATTTACCAAAAATCACTCTGCAGTAAATTGTCGTCAATATCCTAGTTACTAGATATTTAGAGCTGTGTAGACAGAAGTATATCAGATACTGCATCGTCATATATAGAAACAACTTTGACCCTTTCCTTATCCCCCTCTTTTCATTTTCTGAACATTTATTAGGATATTTCCCCGACATCAGATAGGTAGGTGGTAGTACCTTCCATCGTTAGAGGTAGATTGAAAAATGACAAGTTCGCCGTTCGCAGCTTTAAACCTTGACCGGAACGAAAATGACATTGAAACCCGAAAACCAGTTTATTATTCAAGTTTCTGGCCGGAGCGCAAAATACCCTGAACATTAATTATGCGACACCTTCAACAGGGAGTTCTTTCTAATCATAGGCGCTTGATTCCACCTCGACTGCTAAAACAATAAAGAATCAATCAATCTACTGCTTCGAGGTTCCATGTTCTCTCGACTCTGAATGTTATGTTTTCATACGATTAATTCTATACCTATCAGGATCTAGTAAATATGTTATAAAGTCCCCATCTTTACTCCGACGAAACCTATTATCTATGATGTGCCACAAGATATGCGAAAAGTGGTGTAAATTGAATATAAATTAAACAAAATTCCAGAGAACTCTTAGTCAAATTTAATTCACAAAAGTGCTCTGAACCCAACAGAACCAAACATGATGTTTTAATATTTTACTTTAACTATTGGTAGCAATAAATCATCAGTTTTTCAATAATCTTTTGGAATTTCCATTGGGTGTATTGTGTTCCTTTATTAGCCGACCGGTGTTTTGCATTCTTTTGAGGCAGAATGTTTTGAAAATCTTGTATTCTACATGGGAAGAGATGTGCCTTTCATCTTAATATTTAGATAGATCGATGACATTTTATCTTTAAATCATTCATTCATATGCCGATTCGACATACCCAGGTGAACTTGAAATGAAGGAAACCACAGAGTCTTCGATATCGACTTCATATTTAGATATTTTATTGAATATAAGCGTTAACAGCAAATTAACACCTTGACTTCAGCTTCTCCTTCGTAATCTCCCATATTTATGTAGCAATATTTCTATTGTCATCTGGAAATGGGGTTTATATCTCTGAACTGATTCGATGTGTCGGAATATCTTTCGAGAATGATACTTTTTTAAAGAGTAAATTCGCTAGAAAACCATGAAAATGCCAAACATTATCCAAAAGGGTAGTCAAAATACAAGATATGTTTGTTGCTTAATAGTTTCTTGATATGGGTTTAAGTCAGAATAACATCCTAAAATAGCCCCACCCCGCATCTATGTTTAGTAACAGCGCATTTGCATAATAGAACAATTCATATCGAATTTCAAAGACAGGCTTCTGACAAATAAATTGATGTTCCAGAGGTTTCAGTGGTCTAATTTAAAGTCATCATTTCTCAAACTCTATGGTTGTTGTAATGATCTAACTTGTAAGTCAACTTGTCATTAGTTCCAATATTGTATGACGTATTCCATAGTTATTCTTTTTCTACTAGCCTCGCGAATAAATAGACCATTTGAACTCTTGGCTTAGGGCAGGTATCAAATCATGCAATAAAGATAACATCTATTTCCGAATATCATCTATTGAAGAAGCAGCTGTCTATGATATAGAGCGTCTAGTCTTTTAATATATCGTGACAATTAGTGTAAAATGTTCAAAAGTCGTTAGATTTGATGTTGTTCAGATTGGTAATTGTGATTTCAAATATACTCATTTTTCTTCTTTTTTATCTTTCTTTCTTTCTTTTCTTTCTTTGTTTGATATTTCAATGACTAAATATAACTATTTAACATATATTGAACAAACAGAAATCCTTGGCAGGATTTTAATGACTATTTTTATGGCTGTTCATTCGAATAAATAATGCATGCATGTTTGTTGATTTTAGATTTGAACAAAAATGTTCAAGTTTTATTTGATTTCTATAGATTAAAAAAGAATTACATCGTACAAAATAAAACCTTTGGTCGACATAAGTGGGTCAGCCTTGATAGGATGTCAAGGAGAACATTGACGACCATGGGTGATGATAGGAAAGCGATGTGGACACCAGCTTCAAAGTACCTGATATTATACATCACCGATTCTTTCACTCTCTGAACAATTAAATAGTTTGGACTACAGTAGTACTTCTGTCTAATCGTGCTCAGATTTTCATAACACGTGTTCGTCAACACTCAGTCATTTAGGTACATGTAATTACTTACATTGTACGTGACTGCCTAAATAATAGTCCATATATACACCACACCTGTGACCCTGTCTGATCCGGTCACTGTATTGTGATTGTCGTTTGTAATAAGGTTCATCTACAATGTGTACATGTAGGATGTCGATTATTTGATTTATTTGGACTATCTGGGCATTGTTGTTCTTGGGTTATTGTTTGTTTATTTCTTTTACGTCCGATCGAGAATTTTTCAATCCTATTGAGGTGAGATACCACAAATTTAGATATATGGTTAGCGCTCATAGCCATAGCATTGAGGGTTCGTGAACATACCAACGCCTGCCGCGACACGGGAAATTTGTTTTAAGGTCATATCTGAAGGGCCCGCGATTCTTTGAAGAAATATTGCAGGAGAGGTACGATCAATGAACACAAACATATTACAATGTGTTAAACATGTATAGCAAATGATGAACATTTCACAACAGGGATAATTTCCCCTGTCTATAAAGATGATAAATACGATAAGATTTCCACGTGTTCAATTTTGTTACATTTACATTGTACACTACACCACTAATGAGATTAGGAATGTCAAATGGTGATTGATCAAATAACAAGCCTTTGTCTTAAGTTAACCGATATTCATATATACATCTCTTTTGCAAGAAGAAATGATTCAGTTTTTCTCCTAGCCTTTACTTGCAAGTAATATGAATATGCTCATATTGACCGACCCTCACAAGACTTGGATGTTATTTTATATCACAGTGTACTATAATATACCATGTATTTTCACACGTGTGTTCTAAGTTATCTGGAACTTCAGTCTTGTGTTTATAATTTTCTTTTCCGCCTTGGACTCCCTCATTTTCCTCATCCCTTAACTCAGATTCTTCCTTTCATCACCTGTCATTACATCTTCAATCCCCCAAACTTGATTTTTTGTTTCCCCACTCTTCTTCCATTATCTCTTCTTCTCTTCCTATTGATATTTCATTTACTCTATTCCATCAACTGTTATTTTCTTCTTTTGATTTTGTCGTCTGTCATCAACATTTGTCCCTTTTCCATCATCTGTAACCATTTCGTTGCTTACCGTTATGTCATGTTTACTCTTTAATCTATTTCTCTTTTGCATTTTCAATAGACCTGCCAACAGGTACTACACTTACTCCTCCGATGCATCTGATACCACCTCTGGAGTTCCCAGGGGTCCTTGTTTACCTTTTTCCGGATTTTGTATTCTTTATACAATTTATGAAATTTATCACTAGTATTTACAACTTTAATATGTTTGACAAATTTAAGATAACTAACGGTATTCAATCTCATAATTTGAATGATGGTTTGTTATCTAATTTGCAGGTGGAATTTCCCATCTGGAGGATGTCAATCATTCGTAGATAAGGGAACCAAAATTGTTTGGTAAGTTGCTTGCCAAGATAAGATGGTGTAAGGTTTATCTTAAATTAGGATTGCAAGCTTGCAAATTTTAAAATCTTGGAATTTTACTGAACATTTGTTTCCATGATTGTTTTCATGTTCTCTTTGGAAACGTTTGTAAATGTTCTGATATCTGCTCTACGAAACTATACTGTCTATTATATTACTTTTAGATAATGCATGCAAACGTTTTGCTAAATATCTAACTGGTTTAACAGAATACAAGTTACATTTTGAAAGAAAACCAAAAAATAACAATTTTATTCTATTCAAATAATGTAGGCTTTAGAGTGTTTTTGTTAAAATTATGTTCTCTATTCCTTTTACACAACTCTCTTATTACAAATTCAATCAATAATTGTTTAGGATTATGTGTTTTGAGCTTCAGATGTACTTTGAGTAAGCATAAGGTGTACATAAATTTACTTCAAATAATACAGTTGTAGTTTGTCCTGAAACTTTCATCATTTCTGTCCTTTTACCAAAATCTATCTCCTCCTGTTATGAAGTTATGAAATTTTTGAATGATATTCAGGCTAGAAAAAATGAATGAAAACCTAAATCATGCATGTCTTTTAGAGAGAAGTTCAAAAGGCATTAATCTTGATCATTCAAAGCAATAATGATCATTAATAGTAAGGATCATATTCATTCATATGATCATTATTCAATAATCATGCTCATTCATACTTCGATTCGATATATTCAGATGAACTCGAAATAAAAGACACTACAGTATCTTCCATATCTTCGAACTGTGATCTTATATTGAGCATAGATGTTAACGGCAAACTAACAAATCAACTTTCTGACAGATGGGATTATTTCACTTCTCCATCATCAACTTCCTATATTTCTATAACAATATTCCATTATCACTGGCCTGTGGTGTTTATATCTCTCAACTGCTTCGATACGCAAGAGCTTGTTCTGCATATGATCGTTTTCTAAACGGAGACAGACTACTGACAAACAAGATGATGTTAGAGGAGTTTCAAGAGTGCCGTTTAAAGTCAACATTTTGTGAATTTTATATTCGTTATAACGATTTAGTCTGCTAATACAACTATTCATTGGGTCAAATGATGTCTTACCTATTTCATACAAATTATTAGAACGTTCCTGGCACACTGATTCTGACTACAGATTACCTCGTTTATCTGATCAAGATATAAGGCTCACGGCGAGAGTGATTGGTGGATAGGGGATGATTACTCATCCTAGGCCATTGGTCCCACCTCTAGTATATCCAGGGGTCCATGTTTGCCAAACTCTCTGATTTCATATAGGATTTACGAGAATTGATTACTTTTAGTTATCTTAGCCTTTTCATTAATACTTACACAATTTCAAGAATTAACACATACTAACATATTAAATGATGATGTATAAAATAATGAAATATGCAGGATAAAATGCGCTATGACAATGAGTTAATCCATTTTATGACTGTGGATTGATTGATTGATTATTGCTCTCCGCAACACTCAACAATTTTTCAGTTGTCTGGTGGCGTCCAGTTTTTGTTGGTGGAGGAAAGAACCCAGATACAATGTACATGGGAAGAGACCACCGACCTTCCGCAGGTAAACTGGCAAACTTGCTCACATAACGCCGCGGCCGAGATTTGAACACGCGCCGACAGAGGTGAGAGGCTTTATGATTTTGAGCCCGATGCTCTAATCACTCAGCCACGGAGGCCCCTCATGACTGTGGACATAAGCTATGAATGCAATTGAAAGTTCTAAGGGTGGTTGTCAGTCTGTTAATGGCTGGGACATCTTCTTGAATTATATCCCGCGGTGCATTATAAATTTGATGTGAAAAATTCAGAAAATTTGCTGGTGAACATTGATTTTATTTACTACGGACATGAGGTGCGACAGATCTGATATTGGCTTAAATACGACATTTGTTCATATGAAGACGAGATAAAATGAAATAACTTTTCTCAACAAATAAATTATCTGGTAGTATTTTTCTATGATGTTGACCGGCTTTCATACAATTGCCTATGGTCATCAAAAAATATGACAATGATAAGATTACGTGACCTTCGTTCTAGATATCCATATCGCAAGTTATTCTATCGAGCGTGCTGTTTTAACTCTCTGTCGTAAGTATAAAACTTTTGAATCAAGATATTTTATATAGCACATGGTGCTCGTTTGCTTGGCTTAGCTGCATTGGATGCATTTTCGGCGATTCAAATTACAAAACTACATGTACGCCTTGTTTATACAGTGCTCTATTTTTAGTATTTTTTGTCTCTGAGGTTCCTTTTATATGCTTCGTACTCTGTTTACATATGTAAACAGAAATTCTCTAGTGTCACAACACGAAACATATACTAACGGAAAAAGAAACTGTGAATTGGTGAATTTAACATAAAATTCAAAGCATATTATTTATATATGTAAGCGGTTAATAATAAATACAGGTACTGAGGTAGTGATATCAATGACCATAGGCTTGAACTCGACTCACGGAATTTGATGGTGGGCAAGCACTTTTTTTTTTTGACGTAATCGTTTTCGTATTATATCTCAGGCAATATTTGTGTCAAAGAGCACGAGACATTTTTCAAGACTGGATTTGTTCAAAAAATCACTTTGGTGTTATAAGAATCTGTAATAGTGCTATACTAAGGCTATATGAAAATCAACGTCCTCGTGCTGTTGGAATGCTGCAGGCTGGGATGGCCCAAAAAGTTGTTGCACGACAATTTGGTGTTCACAGAAGCACTACTGCTCATTATGTAGACGTTTCCAACAATTCAACTACACTTTGAATCGACCACGTTCAGGATGTCCACGTGTGACGGTGGTGAAATTGGTTCGCAAAGATAACCATATCAGACTCGTGCATCTATGAAATCGTTTTCAGACTGTGTTTGACTGCTCGTAGCATCCCCGGTCTTAGATGCATAAGCACTGTACGTTATCGCTTGCGTGAGCATAACATCAGACCTACACGTCCTGCGATGCGTCCAATACTGCTTCAACGTCATCAAACTGCACGATTGGCATGGTGTCAAAGACATCTGAGGTACCGATTTCAAGACTGGGCCAATATTTTGTTCACTGATGAATCAGGATTTCATTTGGACACGGTCGCCAAAGGGTTTATTGCCAGGATAGGGAGCGTTACGCGGATGCTAATATAATACAACGTCGACAATTTGGAGGCGATAGCGTAATGGTGTGGGAAAGTAATACTGCATGCAATAGGAAACTTTACATATAATCGATGGAAACCTGACAGATATTCGCTCTATGAATGAAATAAACCAACGTCATGTGATACTGTTCATACGGGGACAATAAAATCCCATTACCCTGCAACAGAATAACGCCAGACCGCATGTCGCCCTTGTTGGCAGAGAGTTTATTGCCCAGCAGAATATCAATGTCCTGCCCTGGCCAGCAGTTTTAACAGACTTATGGCCAATTGAACACATATGGGATGAAACGGAAAGACGTTACGTTGTTTACCAAACCAGCCTGTGACGTTGGAGGATTTAGACCAGAAATTGACCAATATCCGGAACAACATTCCCCAGGCATATTTGAACAATTTAGTGTCATCAATGAGACGCCGGTGTGAAACATGTGTGAACGCAAATGGTGGCCATACGCGGTATTATGTTTGTGAATCGCCTTTCAAGTACCAGTGTCTTTCTAACGTCCTACAAGTGGCGTTTTATGACGTAAACACAAATGAAATCCACAAATTTGTACACAATACATTTGTGAATCATGCTACTGAATTAAATGTATTGTCATTGATTTGTTATTCTGATATTCTATACTTTAAGTAATACACAGTTTTTTTTAGCTAGTATATAATAACCGTGAATTTTAATGTCAAATTCAAAGATATTAAATATACCTGCTGCTAATGTGTTTGCTAATTCGCAATTTGTTTTGCATCTTCAGCCTCTTTGTAACTCCACGATTCGCATGCTATATAGGTTGTGATATCCTTAGAAATACAGTGACTGTTTCTTTGATAAAGGACAAAACACACGAACAGTTAAAGGTGAGATAAAGAAGAACAGAAATTATGTGTTTCGTTGTGTCATGATGTTAAACACACACTTCAAAGGTGACTCTAGTCGTTTTGTGGCAAGGTGGACCATTTGAGAAATCTGGAACCTTCACTTAAGCGGTTTAATTATGTGAAACAAATTAATAGAAATTAATGTAATTTTTTGTAGAATCTAAATAATATTTACTGTTTATGGTAACATTTGCTAACCAAGATGATTGATGAATATGAAGAAATAATTACTACAAGACTCAATGAACGAAATAACAAATTACAATAAAATATCAAAATGTTAGGAGACGGCATCAGAGACCTCTGGCATATTATATAATAAAAAGTATGATGAAATACTTGATAAGGAGGAAAATCAAGATAATATCTGACTGGGTTCATTAGGAATGACTATGATAGAGATATTGTAGAAGATGGACTTAAGAGGAAACTTTACTCTATTTTGGGCTACATAGAGCATGTTTGTTAGGATATCAGTGACGGCATGCCCACGAAGTGAAAGGAAAACTGTCGCTTGTTGTTATGCAAACTAATCCGCCTTCCAAGTAGTAGTTATGCTCGATATCCAATACGAATATAATGTTTTGGTGTTCTGACGATGAATGTAGCGTGTATATTGTTTTATAGGCTTTCAAAAATTTTAAAATTGTTAGGAATGGAAAATCTTTGCGAAGCATCTCCGAAACTTCGGATGTGGCATATCTTATCTATAAACCAGTATTTTGACCTTTACTAAAAGTTTGGTAGAGTAACTAGTGAGCCATCATCACTAATATTATGCCAAAACGTTTCATGTAAATTAATTTTCGCACATTGTGCTGGAAAACACCACAAGGACCAACTTACGAACAATGTATATTTTCAGGTTGTTGGAAACTCTAGCAGCTATGAATGAAATAAAATGAAATCAATATATATGTTATTCTGGCGTTTTGGACATTCTTCTGTTTTGAAAAAAAAAAATTCAAATCATTTATAGGACCAAACTCCAAAAATATCACTGCAAATCCTGGTTATATGCAGAAACGATTAACACAAATTAGTTAGTTACCACACACTTTAATAGTTTTTATCTGATTTGAAAACATTGAAACATGGGTACAGGTTGCTGTAAATTGATGCAAGTGTGTCTAAGTCTAGATAATGAAAAAGTGGAGATAAGAAACGGTGATCAATCTCCTAAATCATATAAAAGATACAAAATCAAGAGAAGAGCAAATACGGACCCCTGGATATTGGTACAGGTATTTGACCTTAATTGACGTAAGTGGGTCTCAGTCTAGGTAATAAAAAAGTGGAGATAACGAATGTCCTAAATTCTAGAAGGAATACCAAATTAAGACTAGGAGATGGGCAAACACAGATCCCTTGGTAAAATAGAGGTGGGTTGGATCAGGGGCCTTGTAGTAGTAGATGTATGGATCCCCTGTTGAGCTGTCACACCTGATGTTAGCCTGGTAAACGGAGTAATCAGTGGTCAAAGTTAGAGCGCACAGAACTGCCCAACAATTGGTATTAAAGATGGCAGACTGTTTGACCCAGTGATAGCTTGTATAATATCAGTTCTTTACCTCTTCGAGAAAGAAATTTGAAAATTATCATCATTGAAAGTCCGGATTAACGACAACTTTAAAATCAATTATCAGTCAACCCTGTTGAAGAAAACATGCAATGGGAAAGGTGAAAAGTAGCATGATAGAAGTTGTGTCTTGATATACAGATTTCTTATATTCCATAATAAAGGCATACCTTCAATTTGGAAATAATATATGATGGAGAAAATGAATGTGCATGTCTTTGTAATTTAGAAATATTAAGCATGGTTTAACAGTTGTACAAAACTAACGCCTAGTGAAGTCAAATTCAAAGTGTTAAAAAATTATAAAAAGTCGTTAATACGAGATAAAAAGTCGTTATTACGACCTTTGAAATCGTTATTACGAGATAAAATGTCGTTAATACGAGACAAAAAGTCATTATTACGACTTTTAAAGGTTAAAGGATAATTAAGAGATAAAAAGTTGTTTTACGAGATAAAAAGTTATTACGAAAGTCAATTTTCGGTATTATATAAAACAATCAAAATTCCGAATGGCAGTTACAAGATCATCATGGAAGGTATTTGGAATGAATGTGCTACACGGGTAGATGAACACAACCATAGTCTCGTGCGGAACAAACTCCATACAGTGTCAATTCTCCGGGACTACTTTCCCCTCCGAATAATGATATTGGAGTTGTGTACTTGTAGCGTAACGGAAATACTGAGCTGACTGGAGCTTGTGCGCGCGGAAGTGGACAAAATGAAGGAGACGTATTCTGTAAATAGTATTTTTCCGTAATGCTAGTGCGTAATGGCGGCAAAAACAAACGAAGCGGAGACGTTAAAGGAAAAACTCTTTTCTTTCTTTCGTAATGCTATGGTGGATGTAAATTGGTATCATTGTACCAGGAAATATGTGATTGTGTTAATAATACAAATACTTTAGAATTCGTAGTATTTCAGTAGCAGGCAGGGTGGACATAAATGCAAAAAGCAATGAGCTGCAGAGACAGCAATGAACCTGGATAGGACATGTACTGCAGAGGGAAGGTGACCACATCTGTGAGATAGCATTAGCGTGGACACCAGAAGGGAAACGGGCATAAAGAGACCCAAACAGCCTGGAGAAGGAGAGTAGAAGTAGAAAGAAGTGTAGGATGGAGAAGATGGAATGAGGTCAAGACAGTAGTCTTATGTGCCTTCTGGTGTGCAGAAAACCAAGTGCTTAGTAATGTCCAGATTGTTGGAAATGGAATGAGCAGTAATATGAATGGATGTGCTGGAATCTGTATGGAAAACTATACTAAGACCATGATGTATTTGAATAGATTTAATTTTTGTATGAAAATCTTATTAACAGCTCAAATGAACCTAATAAAAATGCATGTACAATAGTGTGCATTAAATCTATAGTTAATGAGGTATGTATCTCAATTCATTTCAATTTAAAATTTTCGATCTAGTACTTTATTTCTCTAACCAGCACACACACACACACACACACACACACACACACACACACACACATATATATATATATATATATATATATATGACAACATACATGTAAGTAACAACCTTAAGGATGGATTCTTTTCATATTCATTGAAAAGTTGGTGTCATTTTATACTCACAGTTATTAGTATCCGGTATGAAAAGGCCAAGCTAACTAACAGTACTAACTCTCATAATTCCTATAGAAAATACAAATCAAAGAGATGGAAGAAACGGATTCCTGGTGATACCAGACGTATTAAATTGATTAATTTATTCAGTGTTAATGAGTTTGATTTCATAGAATTTTTAGACAGAATATATCTAAACTACTATGCAGCTTCAGTCCCACAGTGGTGTTCTGCAGGATGGGAAAATAACCTCGAAGCCAAGCAGTAATTTAATACTTTATTATGGTCATGGCTTCGCAAGAGGAAAAGACTGAAATTAAATATAAATCACAAATAAATTCCAATACTAACGTTTCTGATATAAAAAAAATGTATTACTCATAAATCCGATATAGTTTACCCTACTGACTTTAGCAATAATGTGATATCACAGATATATACAGTGTAAAAATCCTAGATGAATTTAACAATATACACTGAGTCAAAAAAGAAACTTCACAAAATTAATTTTGTAAAATACTGAATACTTTCCCCCTGATGATACACCTGTGTAGCCAACATGGGATCCCTATCTGTCGACTCTGGAAAACAGTTAGCCAAACCAACTCATAGCCATCCATTTCTTGTGTAAATGCCTTTCGTGCCAAATCAGGTTTTGCACGTGCATTCAATGTTGTGAACTCCGCATCGAAGTTGGATTCATTTGCACATGTTTGCCATGGCCTCAAACATTAAAAAAACACTTTTAAGCCACATTTGTAACAGTACTTGAAATGCCGCGATTGTCAAATGTGCAACGTGTACGTGCCGTTGGCATGTTGCAAGCGGGGCGATCAGTTATTGACATCGCAACAGCAATGGGATGCAGCCGTCGTACTGTATATGACTTGCGACATCGTCTATAACAAACTGGCAAAACTGCTGATCGCCCAAGGTCGGGTCGTCCACGTGTAACGTCACGAGTTGAAGACCGGAACATCGTCCTACGTCACCTTCGTAACCGATTTCTGTCGGCTGCACGAACCAGAGCTGAGATGTTTCAAGGTCGGCTATCCGCACAGACCATCCGAAATCGGTTGCGGTCTGCCAATCTCCATGCTCGACGTCCGTCTCGTGGGCCAATTTTGACGCCATTTCATCGACGTCAGCGTCTGCTGTGGGCCCAACGTCACCTCCGATGGACCCAGAGAGACTGGAATCGAGTCGTCTTTAGTGATGAATGGCGGTTTACCCTTAGATTTGCGGACGGCAGGCTAAGAGTCTGGAGACGACCTAATGAACGGTATGCCCAGTGTTGTGTGCAGGAAGTGGACAGATTCGGCGGCGGAAGTTGCATGGCATGGGGTGCTTTCTGTGGGAACAACCGTTCCAGACTTCTGGTCATCCATGGAAACCTCACAGCTGCTGCTTATCGCGATCAGGTACTCACCCCTGAACTCATTCCCTTCATGGCGGCTCATGGTCCAGGTCTACAGTTCCAGCATGATAATGCACGGCCGCACACCGCGTTGTTGACACGAAATTTCCTTCAAAATGCTGGCATCAACGTCATGGACTGGCCATCGAGGTCCCCTGACCTTAATCCCATCGAGCACGTTTGGGATGCACTAGGGAGAGGGCTTCGTGAACTTAGGAACCAACCGCAGAATTTGCAGGAACTTGGCGCTGCCTTGCAAGATCAATGGCGCCGAATCCCCAACCATGTGTTCACAAACATCAGGCAGTCGATGAGGAGACGGTGCATGGCTGTGGTGAATGCGCGAGGCGGCCATACTCAATATTGAACTGAGACATTTCGACGTTTCATTCTTGTGACTTGACATTCTGTGTACAAATGTTTTGGAACGGCGTGTAGCCTAACTGAACAGATCTGTGGTACTGTCAGTGTATTGATTACATCACACACATCTCAGCAATGAAATAAAATCACTGGCACCATCCTATTATCTCTTGTTCGTTTTAAGTGCCTTGACAAGAGAATGTGAAGTTTCTTTTTTGACTCAGTGTATATCTACTATATTTCCAAAGTGAACAATCGTTGCACACCTAGCCCGAATTTACTCAAAGATGTTTCAAAAATACTTATCAAACAATTGTCTGGTGTTGTCAAAATAATACAAATATATATATAAATGCATTTAGATCAGTATTATAATCAAATCTTACATCGGTGTGGCATCTCAAAGGATAGAAAAGCGCAAAAAGTTTAGTAAATATGCATCAGCATTTCAACCGCTAGCTGCTTGACGAAGTCCCGGACATAAATTACAAATCCTGTTCGGACGGATTTGACTTTTCCGGAAAACGCGGCAGCACAGTCTTTTCTTTTGTCGGTTTGTAAAGGAGCACCACCTCCGATACTGATCGTAGATACTCAATGAGACGTCCACGTCGGATGAGCCTCACTTTTTCTTTCGTACTCTCTCATCATCACTCAAAATAGCCTCCTCCACTAACGCAGTTGGCCAATTGCATCTCTTCATATTCTTTTCTCTTAACAGGACATCTCCTTCTTCAATGTTATCTTTCTAAGCTTTCCATTTCCTTCTTGTCTGAAATCTTTGCAGAAGAAATTCATCCTTCCAACGTTTCCAAAATGTCTCTGCTAATACTTGAACATGTCTCCAGTTCGCCTTGTACATTTTTCGTGTGTTCAAGTCATGAAGAGGTGGTACTTCATTTCCCTCTTTTTGCGTCAGTAGTACATTTGGTGATAGAATCAATGGCTTTTCTGGGTCTGCTGATATTGGAACAACCAGTCTCGAGTTTATGATCATACAAACTTTCGCCATAAATGTGACTAACACTTCATGTGTTAACTCTTTTGCAGAATGTTCAAATAAAAGGCATCTAAAATCCCTCTCGCCACACCTATCATGCGCTCCCAAATCCCTCCAAAATTGGAGGCGTGAGGAGGATTGAATATCCATCTGCTTCCTTCCCTCAACAGGAACTTTTGTACAGAGGGATCTTCGACGTTAACAGCATCTGTCTTCACATTGTCTGTTGAGCCAACAAAATTGGTTCCCCTATCTGATCTGTATTCAAGAACCTTTCCGCGGATGAAGACAAATCTGTGCAATGCATTAATGATGGATGATGTTGACATGTACTCAACAACTTCGATGTGCGCTGCGCAAACTGTTAGACAAGTGAACAGGATAGTCCATCTTTTGCTATTCGCACATCCACCACGTGTCCTTCTGCTTACAACAATGCAATGTCCAAAGGTATCAACTCGTACGTAGGAAAATGGTGGTACTGGTTGGAGGCGACAAGCAGGAAGGTCCGCCATGATTTGTGTCTGCAACTTTCCTCTCAACTTCTTGCAGGTAACACACTGGTGTAATACAGAAGATATTAATATTTGGCTCCAATTATCCCGAATCCGACTGCACGCAATGCTCCCACTGTAATGTGACACCCTTGATGATGGACTTTATCATGGTAATGTCTAATAAGCAGAATTGAAACATGTGAAGGCTTTGGTACAATAATTGGATTTCTTGTGTCTCCACTGAGATTTGCTCTGTGAAATCTTCCTTCTATCCTTGATATTCCTTCCTCGTCGAGATAAAGATGAAGGGGAGATAATGAACTGTCATTGGGTGCCGCTTCATGTTTGGCGTAGGGAAAGTTTTGGCGAATTTGAACTTTCCAATGACATGTTTAATATTGGTGCTTTTAATATTGGTGGACTGAAGAATTTTGCGCCGAAATATAAACACGTATAATAACATTTCAGGTTTGCACAGTGCAGTAAGGAAAAGAAAATCTTATCAGGAAAATACATCAAAAATACATATTATGCACTTCTTTAATTGAATGTAAACATCTTGTTTAATAAATATCACAGCCAACTTTATTATCTAATACGTTACAAGATTTTGAAATTCATATAAAAACCCGTCTAAAATTAATGTATAACTGTATGTACAATGAACATAAAACAAGCAGATCATTAAAATGTTTTAATTGCAGTCTGTAATCCCAGCTTGTTTGAAGCCATTTTAATGACTGTTGGGTTTAATCTGAGATTTTCATATGTTTGAACTAGTCATCTGGCGGAAAGTTGTTAAACTAAGGTCTATTTTGCTAGGGTTAATTACATCGTTCAATTTGTCCTTTGAAATCAATTGCTTTGATATTTGATCACTGTACCACATTTGGAATTTATTTTTCATGAAATATTTTACCACTTTATTCATGGAAAGATCCATTGACTGCACTTTGTCTGTACAACAGGGGATGGTAGCGTAAACGAAATGTTTAGAGGACAGTTTACTCCTTTGTAATTTGAGCCCTAAACACATCAAATATCACAAGTGTTTTATGTCCCAGAGGAAAATCCATTTCCCCTTTAATTCTAATAGCATATGGGATCAAAACCTTGTCCAAGTAGGAATTCATAATTTCACCATTAGACCAGTGATTAGGACTCTGTGTTATGTCCTAGTCTGCCGTAAATGAAAATTTAGAATGACAAAGAGCTGATTTTCCTTGGTAAATCAGTTATAGCGGTAGTACATCTCCTCTTATGGTACCAGCAAATAAATCTAAATCTAGTAAATACTTGTAAGCAAGTGTATGCACTGACAGTTGTACTTATTATTACAGGGCTCTCGATCTGTCAGATTGGGGCCGAATTTCGGCAACATTTATACCAATGGATAAAATGTTTCCCCAGTGTGAATTTCGAATTTCCCCAATGACAGAAGACAGCCCTGCATGTTGTGCGAAGCACGCATATTCAGTCTAAACACCAATACAAAACTTTTAGTTCATAATTGCAGCTACTATTGTAATTGTAAATTATCGCTTGTCCTCAATCCTCCTTATATCCACTTTTTTAATCCCTCAGGTGCCATGGTCCATGATAAAACTGGAAGTAAGGGAATGCCATTCTGCTCCCAATTGATGATTAACTGGTCGGAAATAGAATAGTCCCGAATTAGCTCGAAAATGCGATTGAGGAATTTGGTTTTCAGTTCGTCAGAGTTTGTAACGAGCTTCCGCTGAAGTAGTACCTCGTCGTTTTTTCAGATTCAACCTAGACATGATAGACAATGCCCAATTACAAGAAATTTCAATATTTCCTGATTTGATACCGCTGACTTGGATTGAATACGTATACTTTCCTCTGCCTGATTTCTGGGTATTGCTTTTTAATTCTGTTATCTCCTTATTAGTCGCAATTTTAAAAGAATCTTTCTGTTTTGGTAACGCATCTCTCGTTAGATATATTAAAATCGATATGATTAAAATACTGTAGATATAAAAAAGCAGGCCGACCATCCAAAGGCAGGTAAAGGCAATTTTTGTCCCAGTAACAATACCTGTAACTATCTTTTCACGCACGGACAAACACAGCTGAACTCATTATCACAGCTATTTAAAATTTTAGATGTTCTTAAATTGGCGGATCTAAGGAGAGCAACCAAAAATAGCCAAAATAATAATCACGCCAAAATTACCCGATATACGGTACTATGGGATAGACAATTTTTATGGGAATAAAGATTGAAAACAATCTTTCCTCAAAATAACACAGCTAAGCGAAGTTGACACAGGTGAGTAATTTGGCGCATATAGATTTTTTGTTTGTTTTTCAATAAGATGCCTGTGAAATGGCGATCCTTTTGAGGGTCGTTATTAGTTTATAGTTTCATTTAATGTATTTAGTAACCAAAATAATCCATACTGAAGCTGCGTATTTTATATTTTTGTTTTGACGCCCTTGTCTCTTTTTAACACGACAGACTACTGTATATGTAGGTTCTAGCGTTATACAGCCGAATTCGGCGGGTAAGATATGCAAGTTTGAAATATATATCTCTCAAGTGATTGCTTCCTTGTCAAACAGCAAAACACGCTGTTATATGAATGAAAATAGTAAATATATAGGGGAGATCAGAGGAACTGTGAAGGTGGTACTTGAGAAACACTTTTCCGACAGTGGCGATAAGTGTTTTGGTGGAATTACTCCTAAACATTAATTCAAATGTTGTGCACAAGTGAAATCAAACAAGGGATTAATGAATGATTTAGAAGAGTTAAAGTTATATTTTCACAGTTACAGATTAATATGCTCTGGTGATAACGTGTTTATTAATAGAAGACAGCAAATGAAACTGGATGAAGTGAGATTTTTCTCTTTATAGGTTGAAAACACCGACATAATGAGCAAAATAGAGAATTACAACGAAGTTTCAAACTCGTATGACTCCACGAGAGGGGTCACTGAACCCTATATATTAAAAAGTATGATGGAGAATTTTACAGAGAAGACTATCCAGGTAAAATCTCATCGCGTTCATGTAAAATGTTAATTTCTAAGGTAATGATATTCCGCAGTGTCGCATGATTAATCAAGGGGAAAATAAACCAACTCCTTTAAACCATGTGAAGTCATCTGAATAATAATGTAAATTTCAAAACATTTCAATATATATCATAATTAAAAACAAGTTACATAAGTTTACAGAAATTATGTGATGCATTCTTGGCATTAGTATATTGGTCCAATTTTCCTTTGCCAAAAGATGTAACCTAGAAAACTAGTAAACTAATTATTCTCAGCATATATACTTGAATTTCTGCTAAAACTGACAGGTTGGTATCCTTCACTTTAATTACAATTGTGACAGTGAGGGGGAACATGCAACTTACCAGACAGGGATTCGAGCGCGGGGTCCATGAATTTTCTGTAAGGTGTTCTGTAATCTGAACTAGCTGTCCACTATCGATCGAATACATCTCACTGTGCC
Organism: Ostrea denselamellosa; assembly: GCA_024699665.1. NCBI lineage: Eukaryota > Metazoa > Mollusca > Bivalvia > Ostreida > Ostreidae > Ostrea > Ostrea denselamellosa. The sequence goes on from JAMZEH010000052.1 coordinate 4,409,455, forward strand.
ACATTCCTCCTTCCATCAACAGCCGCCGGATAGCTGAAAAATTGCTCAGGCGGCTATAAACAAACAAACAAACAAACAAATCCTTCCATCAATGCATTCACACCTTGAAGACATCAATCCAGAATCTTTATCCTCTGCCAGGCATTTCCACCTATCAGTTTCAGCGATTGGCCTACGGGACCAAAGGTAACAGGAAGGAAGAAAATGCAACGGACCACACACGGATTCAAACCTGAAACTCGAATCAGGTGTTCTACTAACTGAGCTGAGAATCACACTTCATACCCTCATGTAATATAAAAAATGAAATTTATTGCTGTTATCTTCATTCTACTTCCATTCCTGTCGGAATTCACAGCCACTAAACGAGACGTACTATATTCACTGGGCACATAGCCCTAAATTCTACACTCCTCCATCCTTAGATTGTCTTTGTCCTGGACGACACATATCGAAGATCTTTTCAACCCTCGCAAAACAGCGTGCAAGTCCAGGGGTGGTCACGGAAGAATAAATGTAGAATATGAAAGGAAAAAGTTCTAGGGTCAAATAACCTTGCTTCCAAAAATCGTGTACCGGGAATCGAACCGGGGGCCCGTGCATGACTAGTCGTGTGCTGTAACCACTGATATATGTAGACCGATATCGACGATCCATACAGCACCCAAATGCTACAATCCTTCCTTTTTAAATTTTGTTCGTTCTCGAAGACACACAACCCATATTCTTCTTTTTGCTCCTGTCAGACCAACCTAAAAGTCTAGGGGTGCTTAACGGCACCAAATGTTGTATAGGAAAGGAAAAAATCTCTTTCCTGATCGCAGTGTAGTATTTAAGGCTATATTGGCCGTAGATAATGGCCTGCATATTTCAGTGGTTTGAGCAACTGAGTACAGAATTAGGGAGTCCGACTCGAACCCAGTCTGATCTGTTGTATTATGTGCCTTCCATCATGTGATTCCCCAAAATAGTTGTGCTTTCGTTCAATGGCAGATTAATTTGATATGAAATTCAAGTAAATCGTTCGTTCGAGTTGGATGTGTATCTATTTCCATTTATAAAATACTACATATTCCGTGTGAGACTCTTGTAGCATTTATTCGGGAATATTAGCAACAGGTAACTCTGACAACCATAATCTACAGTGAACCATAAAACCATGATTGATACTTTCGAGAAATATTATTAGTAACACAAGTTACAACGAGTAAAATGTAAATAAAATCATGAGGCATTTATTTGTAAGGAAAACAAATTTGCCTCTGGTACTGAAGAATTTCAAGCTACAAACACCACCAAATTTCAAAGCAGCTGTGCTACTATACTCTCCAAAACACGTAGAGGATACTGTATTTTGTGATCAAAATGTTCACATATATAAAGGAATACGAAACCATTTTGTGTAGTTCTTAACGAGGAAGCATTTCCAAAGAAATTCATCACCCAAACACATCAATTACATTCACATGATCTGCACGGAATGCTACTGATGATCAAGGGTGTTGTGCCAGAAATTTGCATGCCTCTGTATAGGAAGGTTAGAACCACTCTAAAGGAAGATTTTGAAGAGAAAGCATCAGATTATCAGTTGTTGAAGTCGCTAATTAAGACCGTGCGCCGCCTAACACAGGATGAGAGGTTATGTGCCCTTGGCATGCTACAGGTTGGCACAAGACAGGTCGCTGGGGAAAGGGAAATTGAATGTTTCCCAGTCTGTTATCAGCAGATTATGGACGAGACATCGTGCTGTGCTACTGAGTCTGTTCAGGATAGACCACGATCCGGTCGACCAAGGGCAACAACTCAGGCTTAGGACAGATTCATCCGCACAATTGCCTTGAGAAATCGTCTGGTAACGGCAAATCAGATAAGGTCTCAACTTCAAAGGGATACTGGCTTGGTAGTGAGTGGCCAGACCATCAGGAATCGACTGCACAGATTTCACTTCGACGCCAAGCGTCCTCGTGTCATTCCCTGTTTGAGGGATCGTCACATTAGGGTCCGACTGCAATGGTGTCGTCACTATCAATGCTGGGATAATCGCCGATTGAACCACGTAATGTTGTCAGATGAATCGAGGTTCACAGGACTTTCTGGACAGACGCAGGAGGGTTTGGCGCCGACGTAACGAACGTTTCCATCTAACATCATTAGACATGATCGATATGGGGGTGGATTTGTAATGGTGTGGGGAGGCATCACTGTTGCCTGCAGAACAGACTTGCATGTTGTTGCTGGACGTGTCACAGGGCAGTACTATCGGAACAACATCTTGGCACCCCATTTTGTGCCGTTTGCACCTAGATATGGCCGTTATTTTTCAAGATGACAATGACAGATGTCATAGGGTCAGGATCGTTACAGATTATCTGCAACAGTAGAATCTCATTACATTGTCACGGCCCGCACTCAGTCCGGACCTTTCCTGAGACATGCTTGAACAGCGCTTACACCAACGTCAAGAACCTCCTGCCAATGTCCAAGAACTTGTTGCAGCATTGCAACAGGAATGGAATAACCTTCCCCAAGATTATCTGGGACGTCTCGTTAGGAGTATGCCATGCCGAATTCGAACTTGTCTAGCCAACCGAGAGTGTTTTACCCGCTACTGACCACAATGGTAGTAAATTTGCTGTGTGACCCTATGTTGGTGTCGACCCTTATTCAGGAGAATCTGTCCTTTCCCAACTGTACACAGGGTTTCAACTAAATTGACAAATGTTTCCGTAATGTTTTTTTTGTCATTTGTTTCCTTCCTGACCTCATGATCTGCATTTCATTGTCCTTGTAAATCCAATATCCCCTACGTTTTTTTGAATAGTATATCTTATATGGAGAGAATTTAAGATTAAAATATCAGCTATATATAATGTAAAGCTTTACCAATAATACGATGTAAATTTCGTGTTTTCCCTTTTTGTAATCCGTGGGGATCCGGGTTAGAGTAGATCCTTAATACTCCTTCCATCATAAGAGGCGACTGAATGGGGTTGTCCTTCTGATGAGACTGAAACTGAGACCCCGTGTTAAAGCATGTGGTACGAGGTAAACATCCATCTCTACTCAAAGGCCCTAAACCCTATGGGTATCCCAATAATTTGCATCCCTTCACCGGCAATGGTGTCGTCTCCATATGAGTGAAAAATTCTCGACGAAGTTATTAAATAATACACAACCAATCAACCTTCTTTCTAAGAATTTTATACGTCATCTGTAATAAATGCAGCATTTATTATACCAGGTTTATAAAGGGAGGTAACTATGGAAACAGTAACACCATAGTTATCCTGTATATCGTAGTTAATACCTTGATAATGTATTTCTGCTACTGCCAGAAACGACACATGTCAAAATAAGAGACATTGACTGGACCGTTAATTTTCATTGTCTTACAATCCCTACCTTAAAGTAAAATTTACGTTTCCTATACTTTTCCAATTTAGGAAATGGATATCATTGATATCGGTTGTGGAACAGGGAACTTCGCAGAGTATTTTCTCCAGTTTGAACCGCGAAGCTTAAGTTTGATGGATGCCAGTGAAGGAATGCTCGCCAAGGCAAAAGCAAAAATGCCGTCTGACCACCCCAAAACTAGACTGTCATTCAAACAAGCAGTTCTTCCCGATATGCCACATGAAGATAACGTTTTCGATGCTGCGATGATAAATTTGGTATGCTTGTGGATTGATGGGTCTTTATATACTGAAAGGTATCCTTTATACATTCTTTGAGTTACGTTTATATAAATAAACAAATATCATTTGCAGGTTTTACATCATTTAGAAAGAAACCCTGATGGAAACTCATTTCCAAATGTCGTAAAAACATTGAAAGAGGTCTATCGTATCCTCAAGCCAGGCGGGGTCCTAACGATTACTACCACGACACCAAAACAGCTGGGAGCACTTTGGTATACGCATCTCGTGCCGGAAAACACACAACGATGGGTTAAAAGATTGCCCAGTCATAGTCAAATGAAAACTTGTTTGGAAGAAGCTGGCTTTTCACTAAAATCGGCTTTCACATCATTAGTCCTGTCAAATGCATTTGGTATGGACGACCCTGAAAACGTACTTCGTGAAATGTGGAGAAAAAATGCATCATTTTTCACTACCTGTTCAGAAACGGAAATTCAAGAGATGATACGGAACGCATCGGAAATGAAGAATGAAGGAACCCTCCAAGAATTCTATGAAAGACACAATAAAATAGAGACTTTTGGGTCTTTGGAATTTTTAGCAGCCAGGAAGGAAACAAAATGAAGACATGAAGTCATTGAAGTATTTTTTCGGGATTGGATTTTTCACAACATAAAGCTAAAACATGCAGTTATCTTTTTATCTTATTTTGTCTTTCAATATGATTATCCAAAGAAAATATAATGTAAAATATAATGCGTCTTCCGCCACATCATGATTTGAACTATCTAAAATAATTAATGTATTGTCTATCAAGAATCTTTGTTATTTGATTGATTTAATTTTTCAATGAAGGCATAGAGATGTTCAAGTGACACTCATCTTGACACGAAAGCCTTTGCAGATCTGAAATGTAAAGGTTTAAGTAGAAATATAGATACAAGGACTTAATATAATATGCGTCTTGGGCGTCTGTTATACGAAGAATAAGAAAAAATGAAGATAACGAACATTGATCAATCTCATAACTCCTATAAGGAATACAAATTAAGAACTGTGCAAACATAGACCCCTGGATGTACTAGAGGTGGAATGAGGTGCCTAGGAGAAGTAAACATCCCCTGTAGACCGGTCATACCCGCCCTGATTAATGGAGCAAGAGTGTCATTTCAGCATGCAGATCGCATTAGACATGCTTCCATGCTTTTCATATCAAATGGAAGGAAACTATACAGTCGTGTTACATAATTTGACATTCCTTACTAAATAAGAGCAACTTTATTCATATACTACTTCCTAATACATATTAGAATTCTTTGATAGTCATATTCGTAAGAACACAAGTTCGCTAGAACAGTGGTGGCTTCGTAAAATTCAAGTCATAAAAATCAGCATCAAATCGGAAATATCTTGTTTACTTACAGAGCTATTTATACGTTTCCGTCCATGTAAAAAATCAAACTGATTATCCATTTATGATTTGTATCCGTCAACGAATCTAACTAAAATATACCATAGATTGCAATTAAATTGCAAAGATTATTTCAAATGGATTTTTAGGGGCCCATCTTATATACATTGATAAAACAGCTGCGTGGAAGGTACATATTCAAACGCAATATGGTTTGGGACTACACATGTATTATTAGATCCACTTTTAGTTACAATTTTGCCTCTAACCTTATGATTAAACTCTAGCTTTGCAATGGGGACACCCGACTTCGATTCGCGATTCCGGCACCGCGTCAGAGGAGTTTAACATGGTTAAAGACTGCCTTTTTGCCAATTCAACAGCACTGAAAGTGAAAGTAATGGATCTTTCGTATAGAAATATAAGTCAAGTATCATGGTAGGTTTCAGCAGGACAACGAACTCTCAATGCTACGGCCGTAAGAGCCAGGCATATGTGATTGATGTTATTTCACCTAAAATGTGTGACGTTTCTACATGGGTTAAAAAATTTTCGATTGAGACGTAAAGCAACATAGAAAAGATGAAAGATGAGGAACAGCAATTAATCTCATCAATCCTATCAATTAGATTTAAATCTCGATATTTGTACTTTTGCACTTTTACTTTTACTTTTGTACAAGCACGCGTAGAACAAACTCAACGGCATTAAAAGATTCGAATATTCTTTATCAGAAATGAATATAAATTCGCTTATCAATAGTGCTGTGCCGAAAACCTCTATTAGTAATGGTAGTGTTCATGCTGGGGAAGTGTATAAAATTTGATTTTCTTCGGCACGGATTTGTTTCTTAGTTGTAACCTAAATAACTTATAATGAATTTGTTGTTTTTCTGAATTAGTTTAATTTCTAGAAATTTCACTTTACTATTTGTTTTTAATTGCTGGTTGATTTTGTTTTCGTTGCAGTCCGATAATATATTATTGGACTGATAATCACTATTATTCGAAAAAAGGCGAACACAACGATCAGTGATCAAACTGAAAACTCCCACAACGAATGTAAAATAGAGAGTTGGACAAACACGGGTCCTTGGATATATACCAGAGGTGGTATCAGGTGCCTACACGTGTTTCATACAAATGGTTAAGCCGTTCTTTACACATTAACTTTGACTACAGATTACCCCGTTTATCTGATTAAGATGACGGGTGTGGCCGGTCGACAGGGGGATGATTTCTCCTTCTAGACTCCTGATCCCACCTCTCGTATATCCAGAGGTCTGTGCTTACCGAACTCTTTATTTTGTATTCTTATATAATTCAGTTGAAATTTGAAATCAGAACCAGTTATTTTACTTTCCAGGATGATACTATCATCCCAACACCTTATCGTTATCGGATGCACTTCATATAAGTATTTGAAAATATAAACCTCTTCTCCTTGAGCCGCCCGCGTGGCGCAGTGGTTAGAGCGTCGGGCTCAAAGATCTGATGATCCTTGAGTCGGGGGTTCGAATCCCACTGTGGGACGTGGGTGCCGGTCTTTCGGATGAGACCGTATAAACCGAGGTCCCGTGTCGCAGTAGGTGTGGCACGATAAAGATCCCTCCCTGCTCAAAGGACGTGAGTGCCGAGCATAGGCCTAAATTTGCAGCCCTGTCACCGGTAATGGTGACAGCCGCCGGATAGCTGAAAAATTGCTCAGGCGGCTATAAACAAACAAACAAACAAACAAATCTTCTTCTTGAATGAATGATTTATAGGAAAGGGACAAATTGTTTTTATAGTTAAAAAAAAAGCAAGATATGTCTCTTTTCTTTTGTCTACTTATTACGTGGTTTCAGATAGAAAATATGAATGATGGAAGTTGTATTATGTACTATGGGACTCTTCCAGGTACAGTTTGGACATTTAATGGCCTCAAAACAAACTGGTAATTTTACATATAAAACTGTATTCAGTTTTCTGTTGTAATTCCGATGTGCACAAATTGTGCTTCCTTGTTAGCTGACCTCTTTTTTAAATATATATTTTTATGATGCAGAATTCATTCATAAGCTTCTACAGGAGAAGAAAACAATTTTTGCTGTGGCCTTCAATTCGATATTTAGATCTTTTGACTACGTTTTATCTATTAACAATGATAATTTTCATTCGTATGTCCATTCGATATATCCCAGTGAAATAAAAGACACTACAGAGTTTTCCACATCTGCTTCGTACTTAAATATTTTATTGAAGATATATGCTGAAGGCAAACTGGCAACCCAAGTTTACGTCACGTGGGATGATTTCAATTTTTCCATAGTCAATTTCCATTATTTATGTAGCAATATTCTATTATCACCTGCATATGGTGTTTAAATCTCTCAACTGATTCGATACTCATGAGATTGTTCTGGATATGATCATTTTGAAATCGAGGTATGCTACTGACAAACAAGTTGATGTTACGGGGGTTTGTACAATCTCGTCTAAAGGCAACATTTCGCAAATTATAACGTTATAACGATATAGTTTGCTAGTACAACCTTCCATTAGGTCAGATGCCTGACGTGTTTCATACCAGTTGTTAGACCGTTCTTGGCACACTATGCTGACTGTGGATTGATCCGTTTAACTGATCAAAATAAAGGGCTCACGGCGGATATCACCGGTCGACAGGGGATGCTTACTCCTCCTAGCCATCTGATGCCACCTCTGGTATGTGAAGTAGTCCGTGTTTGCCCATCTCTCTGATTTGTGTTTTCTGTAGGAATTACGAGATTGACTACTGTTCGTTATCTTAGCCTTTTCTTTGTGCAGTGATTACTACAAGACACAATGAGCAAAATAACAAATTACAATGAAATCTCAAAATCTTGTTAAAAGGAAAGATATACCTCTGACAGATTATTATAATACAAAATATGATGAAATGCTTCATAAAGAGGGAAATCAAGATATTGTACCGGGTTCATTAGGGTATCTATGATAAAGATGTTGTAAAAGATGGAATTACGAGAAAAAATACTCTAGTTTTTACCTACATAGTGTAATCTTGATGGTTGTTAGTGACGGCATTCCCACGGAAAAAGGTAGTGAACATTCAAGTTCTTCAATATCAAAAAACTGAAGAAATATGCCGAAAGTCGTCGCCCCAAAACGAGTATGAAGTATATCCGACTTTTGCACGATAATGCGCCTGCATCCAAAACACGCATTGTGACCGAGTATTTGTAGGCGGAAAAGGTTACTGTCCTTCCACCCCCACCCCCGTTTTCTCCAGATTTAGCCCTGTGCGACGTCTTTCTGTTCCCCAAACTTAAATTCCACCTATCTAGAAAACGTTACAAATCACGAAATGCCCTTGGGTCTGCACTTTATCAGTATATGATGGGTGTCACTATTGAGGAGTATGAAAAATGTTTCCAGAAGTGGATTGATTGTCTTAGAAAAGTGTATCCAGGCCAAGGGTGAGTACTTTGAAGGGCAGGGACGAATAAAAGGATCAAATATTAATAAATGTGGGTGAAAACAGCCACGTCTCATTATGTTTTGAACATCCCTCGTAGGTAAATGTTAATAAGCCCCTTATAATTTAAAGTAACAACAAACTATAATTATCATGAAAACATGTTTCAAGCCTATCGTCCTAATGATACCTGTAGCTGCAGTTATATTCCATCAGAAATTATTATCAAAAGACTAGTAGCTAGATCTTTAGAACTGAGTAGTCGACCAGTACACTATAGGATATTTACCAAAAATCACTCTGCAGTAAATTGTCGTCAAAATCCTAGTTGCTAGACATTTAGAGCTGTGTAGACAGAAGTATATCAGATACTGCATCGTCATATATAGAAACAACTTTGACCCTTTCCTTATCCCCCTCTTTTCATTTTCTGAACATTTATTAAGATATTTCCCCGACATCAGAGAGGTAGGTGGTTGTGCCTTCCATCGTTAGATGTAGAATGAAAAATGACAAGTTCGCGGTTCGCAGCTTTAAACCTTGACCGGAACGAAAATGACATTGAAACCCGAAAACCAGTTTATTATTCAAGTTTCTGGCCGGAGCGCAAAATACCCTGAACATTAATTATGCGACACCTTCAACAGGGAGTTCTTTCTAATCATAGGCGCTTGATTCCACCTCGACTGCTAAAACAATAAAGAATCAATCAATCTACTGCTTCGAGGTTCCATGTTCTCTCGACTCTGATTGTTATGTTTTCATACGATTAATTCTATACCTATCAGGATCTAGTAAATATGCTATAAAGTCCTCTATCTTTACTCCGACGAAACCTATTATCTATGATGTGCCACAAGATATGCGAAAAGTGGTGTAAATTGAATATAAATTATCCAAAATTCCAGAGAACTCTTAGTCAAATTTAATTCACAAAAGTGCTCTGAACCCAACAGAACCAAACATGATGTTTTAATATTTTACTTTAACTATTGGTAGCAATAAACCATCAGTTTTTCAATAGTCTTTTGGAATTTCCATTGGGTGTATTGTGTTTCTTTATTAGCCGACTGGTTTTTTGCATTCTTTTGAGGCAGAATGTTTTGAAAATCTTGTATTCTACATGGGAAGAGATGTGCCTTTCATCTTAATATTTAGATAGATCGATGACATTTTATCTTTAAATCATCATTCATATGCCGATTCGATATATCCAGGTGATCTTGAAATGAAGGAAACCACAGAGTCTTCGATATCTACTTCATATTTGGATATTTTATTGAATATCAGCGTTAACAGCAAATTAACACCTTGACTTCAGCTTTTCCTTCGTAATCTCCCATATTTATGTAGCAATATTTCTATTGTCATCTGGAAATGGGGTTTATATCTCTGAACTGATTCGATGTGTCGGAATATCTTTCGAGAATGATACTTTTTTAAAGAGTAAATTCACTAAAAAACCATGAAAATACCAAACATTATCCAAAAGGGTAGTCAAAATACAAGATATGTTTGTTGCTTAATAGTTTCTTCATATGGGTTTAAGTCAGAATATCATCCTAAAATAGCCCCAACCCGCATCTATGTTTAGTAACAGCGCATTTGCATAATAGAACAATTCATATCGAATTTTAAAGACAGGCCTCTGACAAATAAATTGATGTTCCAGAGGTTTCAAAAGTCTAATTTAAAGTCATCATTTCTCAAACTCTATGGTTGTTGTAATGATCTAATTTGTAAGTCAATTTGTCATTAGTTCGAATATCGTATGACGTATTCCATAGTTATGTTAGACCATTCTTTTTCTACTAGCCTCGCGAATAAATAGACCATTAGAACTCTTGGCTTAGGGCAGGTGTCAAATCATGCAATAAAGATAACATCTATTTCCGAATATCATCTATTGAAGAAGCAGCTGTCTATGATATGGAAAGTCTAGTCTTTTAATATATCGTGACAATTAGTGTAAATTGTTCAAAAGTCGTTAGATTTGATGTTGTTCAGATTGGTAATTGTGATTTCAAATATACTCATTTTTCTTCTTTTTTATCTTTCTTTCTTTCTTTTCTTTCTTTGTTTGATATTTCAATGACTAAATATAAGTATTTAACATATATTGAACAAACAGAAATCCTTAGGAGGATTTTAATGCTAACATTAAATTCCGAAACTAAACTCATTGCAGTTTATGCTATTTTTATGGCTGTTCATTTGAATGAATAATGCATGCATGTTTGTTGATTTTAGATTTGAACAAAAATGTTCAAGTTTTATTTTATTTCTATAGATTAAAAAAGAATTACATCGTACAAAATAAAACCTTTGGTCGACATAAGTGGGTCACAGCCTTGATAGGATGTCAAGGAGAACATTGACGATCATGGGGGATGATAGGAAATCGATGTGGACACCAGCTTCAAAGTATCTAGTATTAAACATCACCGATTCTTTCATTCTCTGAACAATTAAATAGTTTGGACTACAGTAGTACTTCTGTCTACTCGTGCTCAGATTTTCATAACACGTGTTCCTCAACAATCAGTCATTTAGGTAAATGTACAGTACAGTCGTCGCGGATTTCGTATTTTCCACCTAGGACGGTGGGCGTGGAATTGAGGTGGGCGATCGGCGCCGATTTACCTGAGGTGGACAATGCCGAACCACGGTGTATGTCCACTCTACTTACCTGAGGAGAAAAAGTCGGTATTTCCACCCATAGCGGTGGTCGCCCACGGCGAAACAAAAAACTAAACGAAACGAAAAAAGCATGGCTTTGGCCATGACACTCTTTTTACACATTAATTGATTATAATTCAGTCTAGTGCGTTTCGATTTAATGGATTTTTTTTTATCTATAATTCTTACTAATTATCAAAGATGTAGAGGAGATGTATGCAAGAAAATAATCAGAATAATCGGAGAAAATGACCATCAATCTGTCTGTATGTTTTCTGTAACTCCCCCTCTCTCTTTCTCTCTCTCTCTCTCTCTCTCTCTCTCTCTCTTAAAAAAATAATGAAGATATTATACATGTACTGAGAATAGAATAATTCGCTCTTTCCTGAGTATTACCGAATTATTTTAGCAAAGACATAGCATGACTCGATTTACATTAATCCAAGCCCAAGTCCAAGCCCAAGTCCAATCCGCTGTTTATTTCATTTTTGTAAGCATTTAGTAATACAGATCATTGCAATGTAGATCCGCTTCTTAATTATTAGAAATGGTTGTGATAAATGACTTGAATACAACGTACGTATTGTTTGTTCTCCTGTAAAAACCACGTCGTTTATATTGATTATATTGTTCATTGTTGTATATTGATAAACTGTAAAGTTTAAAGAACTGCAAGAGGAAGGTATTAATTAATTAATTTACGAACATTTAAGGTATCTGTAGGGATTACTGCTCAGTGTACAGACTAACCTTCGAATTCGCCACGAAGATTGTTTGGTAATTGGCTTATCGATATAGTTGCGTAAAATTTTCTGTCAGTCATGAGTCTAAGTGTTGAATTCAATAACTAGGAGAACCCTCGTCTTTCTTGTCCTATATTAAAGGTCGAGGAAATAAGGATCGTCTTCAAATTTACCTGGTCTCAGTACACCTGTCAATCTCTTGAAATTTAGCAATAGGTTGCACGCTAGATATTGATTGACGTTGTTTTCAACTCTCCATGTATATCGCGTCGTCCTTCACTCTCGACCTTTGATGTTTACCGCGTAGTACACAAACCCGATAAATTGTGGGCTTTGTAATGCATCAATAGTCACAAACTAAGGTTGGTAAAAAAAATCTCACTACCACATCAATTATGATACAATGGGTTGTGTTTAGGAATCGGTATGTTAGCAAGTACTCATATGGAAAATGTCTGATGTTCGTATAATCCACGTTTTTCAACATTAAATTATGAGTGAATACGCCAGTAAAATATTAGTGTCATTTTACCTTGAAACAAGAAACAAAAAAGTTGTTCTTTCAGAGGAGGAATTGGCCGCGAAGGACTTGGCTTTGGGGAACAGCTGGGAGAGCTGAATGCCCCGACGTTTTTGTGAAGGCCGTGTCATGCGTGCGTCGTAGACAAGTCGCATTTGGACAGCTTTAGTCCTCGTTCAGAAAAAAAAAATAATTCTCTTTCAAGAATTTAGGACTTCTTTGGTCATCGCGGTGTGTGGGACTGTGAATGCTGCAAACGACTTTATAGTTTGACTCGATGTTTCTGTTGTTGAAGTTAGTTCATGCCATAAAATTGGTCTCATTTGTTGTAGGCTATATATGTTATGAAGTGTAGAGCTTGTTTGTTAATTATCAGAAATGAAGAAGTGCGCATCTCTAATTCACCTATGATTAATGCAAAACATAGCACTTGACATCTTAGAAGCTGTATGAGTTTAAACTCATTAAAGGACGGTCTATTATTTACTACATATGAATTCGAGGAATTGCTATCCAGTGTACAAACTAACGCTAGAAATGTTCCATCGTTAAAATGTCAATGTCCCGAGACTCAGTTCGATTAGGTCCATTCTAACTAATCCCCAAAACCACCCTAGGTTTGTTCTCTATATTGCGTGACCTTCTGTTATCTATAGCTACGTAACAATTCCTGTCTGTCGTGCACGGGCTGAGCAGTTTAGCTTCTCTTTGACAGCAACACGTGTTCAGACTAATACGACCATCCTCTTTTTCGTCCTAATTGTATGTCTATTTCTATTGAACAAACTTTTATATCATATTAATCCTGTCCACATCCGACGATGTCCCCGAGTTGCAGCACAAATTCATAAATTGTTTGAAGACCCAAACACCGTATTTGGATCTCTCTCTCTCTCTCTCTCTCTCTCTCTCTCTCTCTCTCTCTCTCTCTCTCTCTCTCTCTGGGTCTTTATTGGACCCCCGCAGCTGTCAATCAATTAAAGAAATGCTTGTTAATTTTCATGATTTTTATTGCTTGATTATCGCGGATAATGTTCGGATCACAATCGAATTTAGATGTTGAAACATTTTTACATGCACCACTGTCATTTATCTGCCTATTTTGCTTCCTATCTTGAAAACCATCTAATTGAAATTAGATGTTGGATCAGTCCACATACTCGTTTTGGTTTTCCCCTAAGCTCAAGAAGACATGACAAACTCAGTCGCGGCAACAACAAAATCGAGACACGCTCTCTTAATCTCCTGTGGCAATATCGCGTCACGGGTACGTGGCACATGAAGCACAAGCCGCCGGATCGCTAAAAATGCTCAGGCTGCTGCATGTATTACATGTAGCAAACAGGCGGAAAAAAAAGCCAAAAAGACGGTCGGCATGTTAGTATTGGTCAATTTGTTTTGTTTTGTTGAAATCATACTGGAACACGTACAAACAATAAAGTATACTAAGCAGGAAACCTTCAATAATTATATGATTGTTTTCACAGTGGTTTGACATTTTGAACGCATAATGAAAAAATATCTTCCAATAAACTAATATAAATTATATTTAGTTGACTAGAAGATATTCTTTATTAACTTAATATATCTTTACGTCAAGCGCAATTGATTGTATATTATATTAGATCTATTAAGAGTAGGAAATTATATATTTACATGTAAAAAGTGACAATAGCGTGGTTACACTTAAAATGTGGACAAAATGCAGAGGAATTATTACAGCAAACTCAATACGTATGTCATAGACTAAATATCAATTTCTCCCGAATGTAAAATACACAAACAATCAATAAAGTATACATCAGCTCTTTGTATTTAATTTCTCAGGTAAAATCTAGCACTCTTACGGGGACAGTGGACATCCACCGCGATAGGCGAGTCCGCGTTGCCCACCGGCATCGCTCAGGTAGATTTAGGGTGGACCAGGTAAAATTGCCCACGGTGACGGGGTGGCAAATACGAAATCCGCGACGACTGTACTGTAATTACTTACATTGTACGTGACTGCCTAAATAATAGTCCATATATACACCACACCTGTGACCCTCTCTGATCCGGTCCCTGTATTGTGATTGTCGTTTGTAATAAGGTTCATCTACAATGTGTACATGTAGGATGTCGATTATTTGATTTATTTGGACTATCTGGGCATTGTTGTTCTTGGGTTATTGTTTGTTTATTTCTTTTACGTACGATCGAGAATTTTTCAATCATATTGAGGTGAGATACCACAAATTTAGATCTATGGTTAGCGCTCATAGCCATAGCATTGGGGGTTCGTGAACATACCAACGCCTGCCGCGACACGGGAAATTTGTTTTAAGGTCATATCTGAAGGGCCCGTGATTCTTTGAAGAAATATTGCAGGAGAGGTACGATCAATGAACACAAAAATATTACAATGTGTTAAACATGTATAGCAAATGATGAACATTTCACAACAGGGATAATTTCCCCGTCTATAAAGATGATAAATACGATAAGATTTCCACGTGTTCAATTTTGTTACATTGTACACTACACCACGGATTTTCGATCTAATGAGATTAGGAATGTCGAATGGTGATTTATCAAAACTGGAGAAATAAAGGCAGCCAACACAAAAGTGATCAAGTCTTATTAACGTTCTTCCTATATAGTAATGACGAACAAAACTATGGTTAACTTCTATTTCTTGAATTTACCTACAATATTATACCATATTGCATTGGTTGTTTTTAAGTGAAAATAACTTTTGTTCGAATTGTTTACACTTCAGAAATATAGTTATAACAAGCCTTTGTCTTAAGTTAACCGATATTCATATATACATCTCTTTTGCAAGAAGAAATGATTCAGTTTTTCTCCTAGCCTTTGCTTGCAAGTAATATGAATATGCTCATATTGACCGACCCTCACAAGACTTGGATGTTATTTTATATCACAGTGTACTATAATATACCATGTATTTTCACACGTGTGTTCTAAGTTATCTGGGGGCCTCCGTGACCGAGTGGTTAGAGCATCGGGCTCAAAATCACAAAGCCTCTCACCTCTGTCGGCGCGCGTTCGAATCTCGGCCGCGGCGTTATGTGAGCAAGTTTGCCAGTTTACTTGCGGAAGGTCGGTGGTCTTTTCCCTGGTACATTGTATCTGGGTTCTCTCCTCCACCAACAAAAACTGGACGCCACCAGATAACTGAAAAATTGTTGAGTGTGACGGAAAGCAATAAATAATCAATCAATCAATCAATCTAAGTTATCTGGAACTTCAGTCTTGTGTTTATAATTTTCTTTTCCGCCTTGGACTCCCTCATTTTCCTCATCCCTTAACTCAGATTCTTCCTTTTATCACCTGCCATTACATCTTCAATCCCCCAAACTTGATTTTTTGTTTCCCCACTCTTCTTCCATTATCTCTTCTCTTCCTATTGATATTTCATTTACTCTATTCCATCAACTGTTATTTTCTTCTTTTGATTTTGTCGTCTGTCATCAACATTTGTCCCTTTTCCATCATCTGTAACCATTTCGTTGCTTAGTGTTATGTCATGTTTACTCTTTAATCTATTTCTCTTTTGCATTTTCAATAGACCTGCCAACAGGTACTACACTTACTCCTCTGATGCATCTGATACCACCTCTGGAGTTCCCAGGGGTCCTTGTTTACCTTTTTCTGGATTTTGTATTCTTTATACAATTTATGAAATTTATCACTAGCATTTTCAACTTTTATATGTTTGAAAAGGTTAAGATAACTAACGGTATTCAATCTCGTAATTTGAATGATGGTTTGTTATCTAATTTGCAGGTGGAATTTCCAAATCTGGAGGATGTCAATAATATGTAGATAAGGGAACCAAAATTGTTTGGTAAGTTGCTTGCCAAGATAAGATGATGTAAGGTTTATCTTAAATTAGGATTGCAAGCTTGCAAATTTTAAAATCTTGGAATTTTACTGAACATTTGTTTCCATGATTGTTTTCATGTTCTCTTTGGAAACGTTTGTAAATGTTCTGATATCTGCTCTACGAAACTATACTGTCTATTATATTACTTTTAGATAATGCATGCAAACGTTTTGCTAAATATCTAACTGGTTTAACAGAATACAAGTTACATTTTGAAAGAAAACCAAAAAATAACAATTTTATTCTATTCAAATAATGTAGGCTTTAGAGTGTTTTTGTTAAAATTATGTTCTCTATTCCTTTTACACAACTCTCTTATTACAAATTCAATCAGTAATTGTTTAGGATTATGTGTTTTGAGCTTCAGATGTACTTTGAGTAAGCATAAGGTGTACATAAATTTACTTCAAATAATACAGTTGTAGTTTGTCCTGAAACTTTCATCATTTCTGTCCTTTTACCAAAATCTATCTCCTCCTGTTATGAAGTTATGAAATTTTTGAATGATATTCAGGCTAGAAAAAATGAATGAAAACCTAAATCATGCATGTCTTTTAGAGAGAAGTTCAAAAGGCATTAATCTTGATCATTCAAAGCAATAATGATCATTAATAGTAAGGATCATATTCATTCATATGATCATTATTCAATAATCATGCTCATTCATACTTCGATTCGATATATTCAGATGGACTCGAAATAAAAGACACTACAGTATCTTCCATATCTTCGAACTGTGATCTTATATTGAGCATAGATGTTAACGGCAAACTAACAAATCAACTTTCTGACAGATGGGATTATTTCACTTCTCCATCATCAACTTCCTATATTTCTATAACAATATTCCATTATCACTGGCCTGTGGTGTTTATATCTCTCAACTGCTTCGATACGCAAGAGCTTGTTCTGCATATGATCGTTTTCTAAACGGAGACAGGCTACTGACAAACAAGTTGATGTTAGAGGAGTTTCGAGAGTACCGTTTAAAGTCAACATTTTGCACATTTTATATTCGTTATAACGATTTAGTCTGCGAATACAACTATTCATTGGGTCAAATGATGTCTTCCCTATTTCATACAAATTATTAGGACGTTCCTGGCACACTGATTCTGACTACAGATTACCTCGTTTATCTGATCAAGATATAGGGCTCACGGCGAGAGTGATTGGTGGATAGGGGATGATTACTCATACTAGGCCACTGGTCCCACCTCTAGTATATCCAGGGGTCCATGTTTGCCAAACTCTCTGATTTCATATAGGATTTACGAGATTGATTACTTTTAGTTATCTTAGCCTTTTCATTAATACTTGCACAATTTCAAGAATTAACACATACTAACATACTAAATGATGATGTATAAAATAATGAAATATGCAGCATAAAATGTGCTATGACAATGAGTTAATCCATTTCATGACTGTGGACATAAGCTATGGATGTAATTGAAAGTTCTAAGGGTGATTGTCAGTCTGTTAATGGCTGGGACATCTTCTTGAATTATATCCCGCGGTGCATTATAAATTTGATGTGAAAATTTCAGAAAATTTGCTGGTGAACATTGATTTTATTTACTACGGACATGAGATGCGACAGATCTGATATTGGCTTAAATACGACATTTGTTCATATGAAGACGAGATAAAATGAAATAACTTTTCTCAACAAATAAACTATCTGGTAGTATTTTTCTATGATGTTAACCGGCTTTCATACAATTGCCTAGGGTCATAAAAAAATATGACAATGATAAGATTACGTGACCTTCGTTCTAGATATCCATATCGCAAGTTTCTTATTCTATCGAGCTAGCTGTTTTAACTCTGTCGTAAGTATAAAACTTGTGAATCAAGATATCTTATATAACGCATGGTGCTCGTTTGCTTGGCTTAGCTGCATTGGATGCATTTTTGGCGATTCAAATTACAAAACTACATGTACGCCTTGTTTATACAGTGCTCTAATTTTAGTCTTTTTTGCCTCTGAGGTTACTCTTATATGGTTCGTACTCTGTTTACATATGTAAACAGAAATTCTCTAGTGTCACAACAGGAAACATATACTAACGGAAAAAGAAACTGTGCATTGGTGAATTTAACATAAAATTCAAAGCATATTATTTATATATGTAAGCGGTTAATAATAAATACAGGTACTGAGGTAGTGATATTAATGACCATAGGCTTGAACTCGACTCACGGAATTTCATGGTGGGCAAGCACATTTTTTTTGGACGTAATTGTTTTCGCATGGTATCTCAGGCAATATTTGTGTCAAAGAGCACGAGACATTTTTCAAGACTGGATTTGTTCGAAAAATCACTTTGGTGTTATAAGAATCTGTAATAGTTCTAAACCAAGGCTAAATGAAAATCAACGTCGTCGTGCTGTTGGAATGCTGCAGGCTGGGAAGGCCCAAAACGTTGTTACACGACAATTTGGTTTTTACAGAAGCACTACTGCTCATTATGTAGACGTTTCCAACAATTCAACAACACTTTGAAACGACCACGTTCAGGATGTCCACGTGTGACGTTGGTGACGTTGGTTCGCAAAGATAACCAGATCAGACTCGTGCATCTATGAAATCGTTCAGACAGTGTTTGACTGCTCGTAGCATCCCCGGTCGTAGATGCATAAGCACTGTACATTATCATTAGCATGGTGTCAAAGACATCTGAGGTACCGATTTCAAGACTGGGCCAATATTTTGTTCACTGATGAATCAGGATTTCATTTGGACACGGTCGCCAAAGGGTTTATTGCCAGGATGGGGAGCGTTACGCGGATGCTAATATAATGCAACGTCGACAATTTGGAGGCGGTAGCGTTATGGTGTGGGAAAGCATTACAGCATGCAATAGGAACCCTCTATAAATAATCGATGGAAACCTGAAAGACATTCGCTCTAGGGATGAAATAAGCCAACGTCATGTGATACTGTTCATACGGGGACAATAAAATCCCATTACCCTGCAACAGAATAACGCCAGACCGCATGTCGCCCGTGCTGGCAGAGAGTTTATTGCCCAGCAGAATGTGAATGTCCTGCCCTGTCCAGCAGTTTTAACAGACTTATGGCCAATTGAACACATATGGGATGAAATGGAAAGACGTTACGTTGTTTACCAAACCAGCCCGTGACGTTGGAGGATTTAGACCAGAAATTGACCAATATCCGGAACAACATTCCCCAGGCATTTTTGAACAATTTAGTGTCATCAATGAGACGCCGGTGTGAAACATGTGTGAACGCAAATGGTGGCCATACGCGGTATTATGTTTGTGAATCGCCTTTCAAGTACCAGTGTCTTTCTAACGTCCTACAAGTGGCGTTTTATGACGTAAACACAAATGAATTCCACAAATTTGTACACAATACATTTGTGAATCATGCTACTGAATTAAATGTATTGTCATTGATTTGTTATTCTGATATTCTATACTTTAAGTAATACACAGTTTTTTTAGCTAGTATATAATAACCGTGAATTTTAATGTCAAATTCAAAGATATTAAATATACCTGCTGCTAATGTATTTGCTAATTCGCAATTTGTTTTGCATATTCAGCCTCTTTGTAACTCCACGATTCGCATGCTATATAGGTTGTGAGATCCTTAGAAATACAGTGAATGTTTCTTTGGTAAACGACAAAACACACGAACAGTTAAAGGCAAGATACGAAGAACAGAAATTATGTGTTTCGTTGTGTCATGATGTAAAACACACACCTCAAAGGTGACTCTAGTCCTTTTGAGGTAAGGTGGACCATTTGAGAAATCTGGAACCTCCACTTAAGCGGTTTAATTATGTGAAACAAATGGGTAGAAATTAAAGTATTTTTTTGTAGAATCTAAATAATATTTACTGTTTATGGTAACATTTGCTAACCAAGATGATTGATGAATATGAAGAAATAATTACTACAAGACTCAATGAACGAAATAACAAATTACAATAAAATATCAAAATGTTAGGAGACGGCATCAGAGACCTCTGGCATATTATATAATAAAAAGTATGATGAAGTACTTGATAAGGAGGAAAATCAAGATAATATCTGACTGGGTTCATTAGGAATGACTATGATAGAGATATTGTAGAAGATGGACTTAAGAGGAAACTTTACTCTATTTTGGGCTACATAGAGCATGTTTGTTAGGATATCAGTGACGGCATGCCCACGAAGTGAAAGGAAAACTGTCGCTTGTTGTTCTGCAAACTAATCCGCCTTCCAAGTAGTAGTTATGCTCGATATCCAATACGAATATAATGTTTTGGTGTTCTGACGATGAATGTAGCGTGTATATTGTTTTATAGGCTTTCAGAAATTTCAGAATTGTTAGGAATGGAAAATCTTTGCGAAGCATCTCCGAAACTTCGGATGTGGCATATCTTATCTATAAACCAGTATTTTGACCTTTACTAAAAGTATGGTAGAGTAACTAGTGAGTCATCATCACTAATATTATGCCAAAACGTTTCATGTACATTAATTTTCGCACATTGTGCTGAAAAACACCACAAGGACCAACTCACGAACAATGTATATTTTCAGGTTGTTGGAAACTCTAGCAGCTATGAATGAAATAAAATGAAATCAATATATATGTTATTCTGGCGTTTTGGACATTCTTCTGTTTTGAAAAAAAATTCAAATCATTTCTAGGACCAAACTCCAAAAATATCACTGCAAATCCTGGTTATATGCAGAAACGATTAACACAAATTAGTTAGTCACCACACACTTTAATAGTTTTTATCTGATTTGAAAACATTAAAACATGGGTACAGGTTGATGTAAATTGATGCAAGTGTGTCTAAGTCTAGAGAATGAAAAAATGGAGATAATAAACGGTGATCAATCTCCTAAATCATATAAAAGTTACAAAATCAAGAGAAGAGCAAACACGGACCGCTGGATATTGGTACAGGTATTTGACCTTAATTGACGTAAGTGGGTCTCAGTCTAGGTAATAAAAACGTGGAGATAACGAATGTCCTAAATTCTAGAAGGAATACTAAATTAAGACTTGTATAATATCAGTTCTTTACCTCTTGGAGAAAGAATTTGGAAAATTATCATCATTGAAAGTCCGGATTAACGACAACACTCTTTGCTGAAAACATGCAATGGGAAAGGTGAAAAGCAGCATGATAGAAGTTGTGTCTTGATATACAGATTTCTTATATTCCGTAATGAAAGCATACCTTCAATTTGGAAATAATATATATTGGAGAAAATGAATGTGCATGTCTTTGTAATTTAGAAATATTAAGCATGGTTTAACAGTTGTAAAATACTAATGCCTAGTGAAGTCAAATTCAAAGTCTTAAAAAATTATAAAAAGTCGTTAATACGAGATAAAAAGTCGTTATTACGACTTTTAAAGGTTAAAGGATAATTAAGAGATAAAAAGTTGTTTTACGAGATAAAAAGTTAATACGAAAGTCGACTTTCGGTATTATATAAGACAATCAAAATTCCGAATGGCAGTTACAGTGTCATCATGGAAGGTATTTGGAATGAATGTGCTACACGGGTAGATGAACACAACCATAGTCTCGTGCGGAACAAACTCCGTACAGTGTCAATTCTCCGGGACTTCTTTCCCCTCCGAATAATGATATTGGGAATTGTGTACTTGTAGCGTAACGGAAATACTGAGCTGACTGGAGCTTGTGCGCGCGGAAGTGGACAAAATGAAGGAGACGTATTCTGTAAATAGTATTTTTCCGTAATGCTAGTGCGTAATGGCGGCAAAAACAAACGAAGCGGAGACGTTAAAGGAAAAACTCTTTTCTTTCTTTCGTAATGCTATGGTGAATGTAAATTGGTATCATTGTACCAGGAAATATGTGATTGTGTTAATAATACAAATACTTTAGAATTCGTAGTATTTCAGTAGCAGGCAGGGTGGACATGAATGCAAAAAGCCATGAGCTGCAGAGACAGCAATGAAACTGGATAGGACATGTACTGCAGAGGGAAGGTAACCACATCTGTGAGATAGCATTAGTGTGGACACCAGAAGGGAAACGGGCATAAAGAGACCCAAACAGCCTGGAGAAGGAGAGTTGAAGCAGAAAGAAGTGTAGGATGGAGAAGATGGAATGAGGTCAAGATATTAGTCTTATGTGCCTTCTGGTGTGCAGAAAAACAAGTGCTTAGTAATGTCTAGATTGTTGGAAATGGAATGACCAGTAATATGAATGGATGTGCTGGAATCTGCATGGGAAAACTGTACTAAGACCATGATGTATTTGAATAGATTTAATTTTTGTATGAAAATCTTGTGTCTATACTGTTGCTTATACTTATTAACAGCTCAAATAAACCTAATAAAAATGCATGTACAATACTGTGCATTAAATCTATAGTTAACGAGGTATGTATCTCAATTCATTTCAATTTAAAATTTTCGATCTACTACTTTATTTCTCTAACCAGCACACACACACACACACACACACACACACACACACACACACACACACACATATATATATATATATATATGAAAACATACATGTAAGTAACCACCTTAAGGATGGATTCTTCTCATATTCATTGAAAAGTTGGTGTCATTTTATACTCACAGTTATTAGTATCCGGTATGAAAAGGCCAAGATAACTAACAGTACTAAATCTCATAATTCCTATAGAAAATACAAATCAAAGAGATGGAAAAACCGGACTCCTGGTTCTACCAGACGTATTAAATTGATTAAGTTATTCAGTGTTAATGAGTTTGATTTCATAGAATACGTATTTTTAGACAAAATATATCTAAAATATTATGCATCTTCAGTCCCAAAGTGGTGTACTGCAGGATCGGAAAATAACCTCGAAGCCAAACAGTAATTTAATACTTTATTATGGTCATGGCTTCGCAAGAGGAAAAGACTGAAATTAAATATAAATCGCAAATAAATTCTAATACTAACGTTTCTGGTATAAAAAAAATGTATTACTCATAAATCCGATATGTTTTACCCTACTGACTTTAGCAATAATGTGATATCACAGATATATACAGTGTAAAATTCCTAGATAAATTTAACAATATATATCTGCTATATTTCCAAAGTGAACAATCGTTGCACACCTAGCCCGAATTTTCTCAAAGATGTTTCAAAAATACATATCAAACAATTGTCTGGTGTTGTCAAAATAATACAAATATACATATAAATGCATTTAGATCAGTATTCTAATCAAATCTTACATCGGTGTGGCATCTCAAAGGATAGAAAAGCGCAAAAAGCTTAGTAAATGTGCATCAGCATTTCAACCGCCCGCTGCTTGACGAAGTCCCGGACAAAAATTAGAAATCCTGTTCGGACGGATTTGACCTTTCCAGAAAACGCGGCAGCACACTCCTCACCTGACTTGTCAAATCACTTTTCTTTTGTCGGTTTGTAAAGGAGCACCATCTCCGATACTGTTCGTAGATACTCAATGGCACATCCACATCGGGTGAGCCTCACTTTTGCCTTTCGTACTCTCCCATCATCACCCAAATAGCCTCCTCCACTAACCCAGTTGGCGAATTGCATCTCTTCATATTCTTTTCTCTTGACAGGACATCTCCTTCTTCAATGTTATCTTTCTCAGCTTTCCATTTCCTTCTTGTCTGAAATCTTTGCAGAAATTCATCCTTCTAACGTTTCCAAAATGTCTCTGCTAATACTCCAGTTCGCCTTGTACATTTTTCGTGTGTCCAAGTCTTGAAGAGGTGGTACTTCATCTCCCTTTCTTGCGTCAGCAGTACATTTGGTGATAGAATCAATGGCTTTTCTGGGTCTGCTGATATTGGAACAACCAGTCTTGAGTTTATGATCATACAAACTTTCGCCATAAATGTGACTAACACTTTATGTGTTAACTCTTTTGCAGAATGTTCAAGTAAAAGGCATCTAAAATATTTCTCGCCACACCTATCATGCGCTTCCAAATCCCTCCAAAATTGGAGGCATCAGGAGGATTGAATATCTATCTGCTTCCTTCCCTCAACAGAAACTTTTGTACAGAGGGATCTTCGACGTTAACAGCATCTGTCTTCACATTGTCTGTTAAGCCAACAAAATTGGTTCCCCTATCTGATCTGTATTTGAGAACCTTTCCGCGGATGAAGACAAATATGTGTAATGCATTAATGATGGATGATGCTGACATGTACTCAACAACTTCGATGTGCGCTGCGCGAACTGTTAGACAAGTGAACAGGATAGCCCATCTTTTGTTATTCGCACATCCACCACGTGTCCTTCTGCTTACAACAATGCAATGTCCAAAGGTATCAACTCCTACGTAGGAAAATGGTGGTACTGGTTGGAGGCGACAAGCAGGAAGGTCCGCCATGATTTGTGTCTGCAACTTTCCTCTCAACTTGCAGGTAACACACAATTATCCCGAATCCGACTGCACGCAATGCTCCCACTGTAATGTGACGCTCTTGATGATGAACTTTATCATGGTAATGTCTAATAAGCAGAATTGAAATATGTGAACGCTTTGGTACAATAATTGGATTTCTTGTGTCTCTACTGAGATTTGCTCTGTGAAGTCTTCCTCCTATCTTTAATATTCCTTCCTCGTCGAGATAAGGATGAAGGGGAGATAATGAACTGTCATTAGGTACCACTTCATGTTTGGGGTAGGGAAAGTTTTATCGACTTTGAACTTTCCAGTGACATGTTTAATATTGGTGCTTTTAATATTGGTGGAATGAAGAATTTTGCGCCGAAATATAAACACGTGCAATAACATTTCAAGTTTGCACAGTGCAGAAAGAAAAAGAAATACTTATCAGGAAAATTCATCATAAATACATATTATGCACATATTTAATTGAATGTAAACATATTGTTCAATAAATATCACAGCCAACTTTATTATCTAATATGTTACAAGATTTTAAAATTCATATAAAAAACTGTCTAAAATTAATGTACAACTGTATGTACAATGAACATAAAACAAGCAGATTATTAAAATGTTTTAACTGCAGTCTGTAATCCCAGCTTGTTTGGAGCCATTTTTAATGACTGTTGGGTTTAATCTGAGATTTTCATATTTTTCAACTAGCCATCGGGCGGAAAGTTGTTAAACTAAGGTCTATTTTGCTGGGGTCAATTTCATCGTTCAAGTTGTCCTTTGAAATCAATTGCTTTGATATTTGATCACTGTACCACATTTGGAATTTATTTTTCATGAAATATTTTACCAGTTTATTCATAGAAAGATCCATTGTCTGCACTTTGTCTGTACAACATGAGGGGGTGGTAGCGTAAACGATATGTTTAGAGGACAGTTTACTCCTCTGTAATCTGAGCCCTAAACACATCAAATACGAGGGGCACTTTTTAAGTTCGTAGAGTAGGGCGGTCTTTGTAAAACCGCTTGAAATATCAAAATTTTCTTTATCTAAGACCTTTGAAACATGCCCCGTCTGCCTCAACACACATTTTACAACGACCTACCCATTTCCGGAACGCCGCACGGCACTCCTCTTTAGATATATGTTGCTGGTACTGGTAGACCGCACTGCCTATACGACAACGGGATTCAAAACGGTGCCCTACCAGCATTTTCTTTAGTCTTGGGAACAACCAAAAGTCACAGGGGGACAGGTCAGCTCTGTATGGGGGATGATCTAAGACATCGAACCTAGATTCTTTCAGATATTTCTGTACCGTAACAGATTTATGGGCCGGTGCGTTATCTAGGAGTAATTTGATGCCGTGGACACCGGTGCGCGGTCTGTGTTTCTGATAGAAATCAACAAGTTGAGTAAGAATACTTTCTCTGTAAAACTTTCCAGTGACAGAACTACCTTTCGGGACTGAAATTTAAAGGACTGGAACTTTCAGGACTGGAAGAATATCGCATACAACATGTAATTTGATGTTTTGCAACGGCACGCAATGTCAGGTCTGTCGCCCTCAGATGAAACTCAAACCTTATTTTTAGCCTTAGAATCGGGTTGAAAATGATAGATCCAGCTTTTATCATCTGTAACTATCTCTTCCGAACGACATGGTCACATTTATCATATTTTTTATAACTTGCGATGAAAGTCTAACCCGACTTTGCTTCTGCTCGTCAGTGAGCAAATGGGGCACCCAGCGCACGCAGATCTTACGTAGCCCAAGTCGTTCACGTAATATCTTCAAAACACTTGACGAATGAATGCTACTTAATTCTTGTATCTCTTGCACGGTATAACGTGCGTCTCCCTCAATTAACGTGTTCACAGTAGCAACGTTCTTTTCCGTCAAAACGGAAACCGGCCTACCCACTCGAGGGTTATTTTCAATTGACTCCCGACCATCATTAAAACAACGTACCCACTTGCAAACTGTAGCACATTTGAAAGCACCATTCCCATAAACCTTTTGCAAATCAGCATGAATTTCCATTGACGGAAACCCGACGTGTGCTCGAATCTTACAATATACCCTCTGTTCAGAGATTTTTCCATCCATATTGAACGCTATATTTTACTATAGTTTGGAAAATACACAGCGCAGCGTGTGGACCTCGTGCGCCGCATACCGTAATACCGTTCGAGAGAGGAATGATTACGCAAGTTCTGTGTAAAAAATCGTGCAACTTCATAATCGCGTTAAAAAGTTATAGGCTTACTCTGCGAACTTAAAAAAGTGTCCCTCGTATCACAAGTGTTTTATGTCCCAGAGGAAAATCCATTTCCTCTTTAATTCTAATAGCATATGGGATCGGAACCTTGTCCATGTAGGAATTCATAGTTTCACCATTAGACCAGTGATTAGGACTGTATGTTATGTCCTAGTCTGCCGTAAATGAAAATTTAGAATGACAAAGATCTGATTTTCCTTGGTAAATCAGTTGTAGCGGTAGTGCATCTTCTCTTAAGGTACCAGCAAATAAATCTAAATCTTGTCTTGCCCTTGTCTCTTTTTAACATGACAGACTACTGTATATGTAGGTTCTAACGTTATACAGCCGAATTCGGCGGGTAAGATATGCAAGTTTGAAATATATATCTCTCAAGTGATTGCTTCCTTGTCAAACAGCAAAACACGCTGTTATATGAATGAAAATAGTAAATATATAGGGGAGATCAGAGGAACTGTTAAGGTGGTACTTGAGAAACACTTTTCCGACAGTGGCGATAAGTGTTTTGGTGGAATTCCTCCTAAACATTAATTCAAATGATGTGCACAAGTGAAATCAAACAAGGGATTAATGAATGATTTAGAAGAGTTAAAGTTATATTTTCACAGTTACAGATTAATATGCTATGGTGATGAAGTGTTTATTAATAGAAGACAGCAAATGAAACTGGATAAAGTGGGATTTTTCTCTTTATAGGTTGAAAACACCGACATAATGAGCAAAATAGAGAATTACAACGAAGTTTCAAACTCCTATGACTCGACGAGAGGGGCCACTGAACCCTATGTATTGAAAAGTATGATGGAGAATTTTACGGGGAAGACTATCCAGGTAAAATCTCATCGGGTTCATATACATTTTTAATGTTGTTACAATGTAATATGTCTCTCTTTCTTAACAAGTTGATAAAAATGATGTCAAAAAGAACCGAGAACAGCACAATTTCTAAGGTAATGATATTCCGCAGTGTCGCATGATTTATCAAGGGGAAAATAAACCAACTCCTTTAAACCATGTGAAGTCCTCTGAATAATAATGTAAATTTCAAAACATCTCAATATATATATCATAATTAAAAACAAGTTACATAAGTTTACAGAAATTATGTGATGCATTCTTGGCATTAGTATATTGGTCCAAATTGTCCTTTGCCAAAAGATGTAACCTAGTAAACTAGAAAACTAATTATTCTCAGCATATATACTTGAATTTCTGCTAAAACTGACAGGTTGGTATCCTTCACTTTAATTACAATTGTGACAGTGAGGGGGAATATGCAACTTACCAGACAGGGATTCGAGCGCGGGGTCCATGAATTTTCTGTAAGGTGTTCTGTAATCTGAACTAGCTGTCCACTATCGATCGAATATATCTCACTGTGCCACATTCCTCCTTCCATCAATGCATTCACACCTTGAAGACATCAACCCAGAATCTTTATCCTCTGCCAGGCATTTCCACCTATCAGTTTCAGCGACTGGCCTACGGGACCAAAGGTAACAGGAGGGAAGAAAATGCAACGGACCACACAGGGACTCAAACCTGAAACTCGAATCAGGTGTTCTACTAACTGAGCTGAGAATCACACTTCATACCCTCATGTAATATAAAAAATGAAATTTATTGCTGATATCTTCATTCTACTTCCATTCCTGTCGGAATTCACAGCCACTACACGAGGCGTACTATATTCACTGGGCACATAGCCCTAAATTCTGCACTCCTCCGTCCTTAGATTGTCTTTGTCCTGGACGACACATATCGAAGATCTTTTCACCCCGCGCAAAACAGCATACAAGTCCAGGGGTGGTCATGGAAGAATAAATGTAGAATATGAAAGGAAAAAGTTCTAGGGTCAAATAACCTTGCTTCCAAAAATCGTGTACCGGGAATCGAACCGGGGGTCCGTGCATGACTAGTCGTGTGATGTAACCACTGATATATGTAGACCGATATTGACGATCCATACAGCACCCAAATGCTACAATCCTTCCTTTATAAATTTTGTTCGTTCTCGAAGACACACAACCCATATTCTTTTTGGTCCTGTCAGACCAACCTAAAAGTCTAGGGATGCTTAACGGCACCAAGTGTTGTATAGGAAAGAAAAAAATCTCTTTCCTGGTCGCAGTGTAGTATTTAAGGCTATATTGGCCGTGGATATTGGCCTGCATAGTTCAGTGGTTTGAGCAACTGAGTACAGAATTAGGGAGTCCGACTCGTATCCAGTTTGATCTGTTGTATTTTGTGCCTTCCATCATGTGTTTCCCCCAAAGTAGCTATGCTTTCGTTCAATGGCAGATTAATTTGATGAAATCCAAGTAAATCGTTCGTTCGAGTTGGATGTGTATCTATTTCCATTTATAAAATACTACATATTCCGTGTGAGACTCTTGTAGCATTTATTCCGGAATATTAGCAACAGGTAACTCTGACAACCATAATCTACAGTGAACCATAAAACCATGATTGATACTTTCGAGAAATATTATTAGTAACACAAGTTACAACGTGTAAAATGTAAATAAAATCACGAGGCATTTATTTGTAAGGAAAGGAAATTTGCCTCTGGTACTGAAGAATTTCATGCTACAAACGCCACATATACAAAGGAATACGAAACCATTTTGGATAGTTCCTTAACGAGGAAGCCAAAGAAATTCATCACCCAAACACATCAATCACACTCTCATGATCTGCACGGCATGCTACTGATGATCAAGGGTGTTGTGCCACAAATTTGCATGCCTTTGTATAGGAAGGTTAGAACCACTCTAAAGGAAGATTTTGAAGAAAAGCATCAGATTATCAGTTGTTGAAGTCGTTAACAGAGACCATGCGCCGCCTAACACAGGATGAGAGGTTATGTTCCCTTGGCATGCTACAGGTTGGCACAAGACAGGTCGCTGGGGAAAGGGAAATTGAATGTTTCCCAGTCTGTTATCAGCAGATTATGGTCCAGACATCGTGCTGTGCTACAGGATCTGTTCAAGATACACCACGATCCGGTCGACCAAGGGCAACAACTCAGGCTCAGGACAGATTCATCCGCACAATTGCCTTGAGAAATCGTCTGGTAACGGCAAATCAGATAAGGTCTCAACTTCAAAGGGATACTGGCTTGGTAGTGAGTGGCCAGACCATCAGGAATCGACTGCACAGATTTCACTTAGACGCCAAACGTCCTCGTGTCATTCACTGTCTGAGGGATAGTCACATTAGGGTGCGACTCCAATGGTGTCGTCATTATCAATGCTGGGATAATCGCCGATTGAACCACGTAATGTTGTCAGATGAGTCGAGGTTCACTGGACTTTCTGGACAGACGCAGGAGGGTCAGGATCGTTACAGATTATCTGCAACAGCAGAATCTCGTTACATTATCATGGCCCGTACTCAGTCCGGAACTTTCCCCCCATCGAGCATGTCTGGGACATTGCTTGAACAACGGTTACACCAACGTCAACAACCTCCTGCCAATGCTGCAACAGGAATGGAATAACCTTCCCCAAGATTACCTGGGACGTCTCGTTGGGAGTATGCCATGCCGAATTCGAACTTGTCTAGCCAACCGAGAGTGTTTTACCCGCTACTGACCACAATGGTAGTAAATTTGCTGTGTGACCCTACGTTGGTGTCGACCCTTATTCTGGAGAATTTGTCCTTTCCTAACTGTAAACAGGGTTTCAAATAAATTGACAAATGTTTCCTTAATGTTTTTTGTCATTTGTTTCCTTCCTGACCTCATGATTTGCATTTCATTGTCCTTGTAAATCCAATATTCCCTACTTTTTTGGAATAGTATATCTTATATGGAGAGAATTTAAGATTAAAATATCAGCTATATATAATGTAAAGCTTTACCAATAATACGAGGTAAATTTCGTGTTTTCCCTTTTTGTAATCCGTGGGGACCCGGGTTAGAGTAGATCCTTAGTACTCCTTCTATCATAAGAGGCGACTGAATGGGGTATCCTTCTGTTGAAACTAAAACTGAGACCCCGTGTTAAAGCCGGTGTGACGAGGTAAACATCCATCCCTGCTCAAAGGCCCTACACCCTATGGGTATCCCTATAGTTTGCATCCCTTCACCGGCAATGGTGTCGTCTCCATATAAGTGAAAAATTCTCGACCAAGTCATTAAATAATACACAACCAATCCACCTTTTTTCTATGAATTTTTGTTCGTCATCTGTAATAAATGTAGCATTTATTATACCAGGTTGATAAATGGAGGTAACTATGGAAACAATAACACCATAGTTATCTTGTATATCGTAGATAATACCTTGATGATGTATTTCTACTACTGCCAGAAACGACACATGTCAAAATAAGAGACATTCGCTGGACCGTTAATTTACATTTTCTTACAATCCCTACCTTCAAGTAAAATTTACGTTTCCTATATCTTTCCAATTTAGGAAATGGATATCATTGATATCGGTTGTGGAACAGGGAACTTCGCAGAGTATTTTCTCCAGTTTGAACCGCGAAGCTTAAGTTTGATGGATGCCAGTGAAGGAATGCTCGCCAAGGCAAAAGCAAAAATGCCGTCTGACCACCCCAAAACTAGACTGTCATTCAAACAAGCAGTTCTTCCCGATATGCCATATGGAGATAACGTTTTCGATGCTGCGATGATAAATTTGGTATGTTTTTGGATTGATGTGTCTTTATATGCTGAAAGGTATCCTTTATACATTCTTTGAGTTACGTTTATATAATTAAACAAATATTATTTGCAGGTTTTACATCATTTAGAAAGAAACCCTGATGGACAATCATTTCCAAATGTCGTAAAAACATTGAAAGAGGTCTATCGTATCCTCAAGCCAGGCGGGGTCCTAACGATTACTACAATGACACCAAACCAGCTGGGAGCACTTTGGTATACACCTCTCGTGCCGGAAAACACACAACGATGGCTTAAAAGATTGCCCAGTCATAGTCAAATGAAAACTTGTTTGGAAGAAGCTGGCTTTTCACTGAAATCGGCTTTCACATCATTAGTCCTGTCAAATGCATTAGGTTTGGACGACCCTGAAAACGTACTTCGTGAAATGTGGAGAAAAAATTCATCGTTTTTCACTACCTGTACAGAAACGGAAATTCAAGAGATGATACGGAACGCATCGCAAATGAAGAATGAAGGAACCCTCCAAGAATTTTATGAAAGACACAATAAAATAGAGACCTTTGGGGTTTTGGAATTTTTAGCAGCCAGGAAGGAAACAAAATGAAGACATGAAGTCATTGAAGTATTTTTTCGGGATTGGATTTTTCACAAAATAAAGCTAAAACATGCAGTTATCATAGATTTTGTCTTTCAATATGATTATCCAAAGAAAATAGAATACAAAACTTTGCATCTTCCGCCACGACATGATTCGAACTATTTAAAATAATTAATGTATTGTCTATCACGAATCTTTGTTATTTGATTGCTTTTATTTTTCAATGAAGGCATCGAGATGTTCAAGTGACAATCATCTTGACACGAAAGCCTTTGCAGATCTAAAATGTAAAGGTTTAACTAGAAATATAGATACAAGGACTTAATATAATGTGCGTCTTGGGCGTCTGTTATACGAAGAATAAGAAAAAATGAAGATAACGAACATTGATCAATCTCATAACTCCTATAAGGAATACAAATTAAGAACTGTGCAAACATAGACCCCTGGATGTACTAGAGGTGGAATGAGGTGCCTACGAGAAGTAAACATCCCCTGTAGACCGGTCATACCCGCCCTGAGTAATGGCAGCAAGAGTGTCATTTCAGCATGCAGGTCGCATTAGACATGCTTCCATGCTTTTCATATCAAATGGAAGGAAACTATACAGTTGTGTTACATAATTTGACATCCCTTACTAAATAAGAGCAACTTTATTAATATACTACTTCCTAATACATATTAAAATTCTTTGATAGTCATATTCGGAAGAACACAAGTTCGCTAGAACAGTGGTGGCTTCGTAAAATTCAAGTCATAAAAATCAGCATCAAATCGGAAATATCTTGTTTACTTACAGAGATATTTATACGTTTCCGTCCATGTAAAAAATCAAACTGGTTATCCATTTACGATTTGTATCCGTCAACGAATCTAACTAAAATATACCATAGATTGCAATTAAATTGCAAAGATTCTTTCAAATGGATTTTTAGGGGTCCATCTTATATACATTGATAAAACAGCTGCGTGGAAGGTACATATTCAAACGCAATATGGTTTGGGACTACACATGTATTATTAGATCCACTTTTAATTACAATTTTGCCTGTAACCTAATGATTAGACTCTAGCTTCGCAATGAGAACACCCGATTTCGATTCGCGATTCCGGCACCGCGTCAGAGGAGTTTAACATGGTTAAAGACTGCCTTTTTACCAATTCAACAGCACTGAAAGTGAAAGTAATGGATCTTTCGTATATAAAAAGAAGTCAAGTATCATGGTAGGTTTCAGCAGGACAAAGAACTCTCAATGCTACGGCCGTAAGCGCCAGGCATATGTGATTGATGTTATTTCACCTAAAGTTTGTGACGTTTCTACATGGGTTAAAAATTTCTCGATTGAGACGTAAAGCAACATAGAAAAAATGAAAGATAAGGAACAGCGATTAATCTCATCAATCCTATCAATTAGATTTAAATCTCGATATTTGTACTTTTGCATTTTCAAGCAGACGCGTAGAACAAATTCAACAGCATTAAAAGATTCGAATATTCTTTATCAGAAATGAATATAAATTCGCTTATCAATAATGCTGTGCCGAAAACCTCTATTAGTAATGGTAGTATTCATGCTGGGGAAGTGTATAAAATTTTATTTTCTTCGGCAAGGATTTATTTCTTAGTTGTAACCTAAATAACTTATACTGAATTTGTTGTTTTTCTGAATTAGTTTAATTTCTAGAAATTTCACTTTACAATTTGTTTTTAATTCCTGGTTGATTTTGTTTTCGTTGCAGTCCGATAATATGTTATTGGACTGATAATCACTATTATTCGAAAAAAGGCGAACACAACGAGCAGTGATCAAACTGATATATATCTATCTATCTATCTATCTATCTATCTATCTATATATATATATATATATATATATATATATACAATAATACTCATTTTTATTTTCAGACACCGATCACGGTGGCTCAGTGGTAGAGCTCTCGCCTCGTGAACGGAAGGTCGTGAGTTCGAGCCCCGCTCGGGCCGGCCGCGTCAAACCTAAGACGTTAAAATAGGTAGTGATTGCTCCTTCGCCAAGAGCTCGGCATTACGAAGTGAGAGTCACGGGTCTTTCGGATGGGACCTTATAAACGGAGGTCCCGTGTCGCAGCAGGTGTGGCACGTAAAAGAACCCTCACTGCTAAAAGCCATTAGTGCTAAGCATTGGTCTAAATTTGCAGCCCCGTCAGCGGTAATAGTGACAGTCGCCGGATAGCTGAAAAATTGCTCAGGCGACTATAAATAAAAACAAACAAAATATTTT
The DNA here is from genome assembly GCA_024699665.1 of Ostrea denselamellosa. Lineage (NCBI taxonomy): Eukaryota > Metazoa > Mollusca > Bivalvia > Ostreida > Ostreidae > Ostrea > Ostrea denselamellosa. The sequence continues at coordinate 4,443,963 of JAMZEH010000052.1, forward strand.
CAGACAGTGGGGACAGTCAAGAGTCCCACTTACTATCAACATCACCTCTGACTGTAATGAAGACTAAGTATTATATTTAATGGAGATGAATAAGATTCTGCAGCAACAATGAGAGGTGCATCCAAAAGGCAGCTTCAAAAAGATCTAGCAGATGTCCATCCCAGCAAATTACATTTTTACTTGTGAAAAAAAAAATTTATATGTATTAAAAATTATTGTTTTAAAAAAAACTTTTGCAATACACCGTACAAAAAAGTAATAAAGAAAATACATCATTGATTGTACATGACCAATATGCAGACCGGTTATGAATTTCTTTTGTGTTTAATCATATAGACGTGTTATTTGGCAAATTTACATATTGCTTATATCTAATATAATAGATGTATATCTTAAACTGATCTCTCTGTCTTTTTCTTTTTCTGTACATATTGCACTTTAAAACTATTGATAAAGGGTATGGCGAAAATAAAACGTGTATTTCCAGTTTCCGGACTCTACCTATGTTTTTGTTACTGACACTAAATAAATTAATAATCATATATAAATAAAATAAAAATTTATGGAAATTTCAGATAAGAATTTCTTTTTCTTCTCGTATTTGAGTATCTCTGATTAACATTTTGACCACTATGGATCTTCAAATGTTTGAAAAGTATGTGTAATGTACATAGTCGTACATTCAAAGCATATCAAAAACTAAGATTTCAAAAAAAATGTTTTTAATAAATTAACTTTAACCTTACCTTACCTAATTGGGGGGGGGGGGGTTGAAATAAAAATCGCACATACATTTTATTGTGGCCTCACTGGTAATTAACTGTGATTTGCAACAAATTATGTCTTCCTTCTTCACTGTTGGTTAATTCCCATCCCTTCAAACCTGACAAGTTATTTAAGGACCATAAATATATGTATCTCCCAATGCTTTATCTGTCCTAATTCGTACTAGAATTAAGGTGGCTCATTAAACTAAAAAATAATATAATGGTTCATTAAAACATCTCATATGAAGTATGTTTTCACCATCGAAAGTGATACAAGCTCTCAATTATTTTATATGATTTTTTTTTTATTTATTCTGAAATAATGGTTTTCTTTCTTAACTCTGCATCGTATGAATAGTTGTACTTTAAGAAAAATACATGTACTTTTAAAAGGCAATTCATCGACACATTTCTTGCCATTTTATATTGTGCTATAGCGACTTCAATCTACCAAAAGCAAATGGATCATATCTCTTCACAAATGATGTTTTTATGAATACAGTAAGGATAAGTCTATTTTAAAAATCAGAATAGTTTTTGGAAACATTCTGAAATTATCAAATTCAATAGCCATTACTAAGTCCAAAAACAAAGTAACTTTTGACTACTTGTATTAGAGTCACAATAAAGGTGTTTAAAACCAAATAGCATGATTGTCATAGTAAACAATTTAATACTGGCATGCTTAGTTCAAATGTAAAACTGGTATGTAGACAGAACTTATGTATAAATGTACCCTAAAACTTTATCTTTTCCTTGGGACATTTAAAACGTCATATGCAGCAATCAGTTAAATAAGAAGTTTTCTAGGATTAGGAATTTATAGATATTATCATTATTGTCAATATATTTTAAATATTAGTTGTGAACTAATAGATTTAAGTTTGATATACCGGTATAAATTTATCAAACGAAGTATCCAGAACAATCTTGAACAAACATCCTTAAGTAATTTAACAACAATGGAATCTGAGTGATCATCTCTTGTCTTTCTGGTTCCTTTTTTTATTTATATTTTTATTTTTATTTTTACAGCATATTATTCTACATCTTAAATCTCATGTTCATTACCGGAAATTAATAATACATAAATGTTCTTTTCATTAATAATATCCTCACCGTTAAACGCACATGTGAATTATATTTATTAGCTTATACTAACTGACAGTAATTGTAAATTGCACCGAAGATGACGGAATTCGCACAAAAGTTAAGAAGTTCGCTTGTTGTAATTGGAAATAGAATTTGTGATGAAATGTATTGTCTCTACCTGACCCGACTGGTATAATCTGTCCTGTCTCTGACAAAACTTTCAAAGACAGAGGTGAAGAGGCTCCGCAGTTGCTACTCATCACACGGTCAGAGGGGGTGGGTGGCAAACGTTAGGCAAAAAAGAAAAATTCAACACCATAAATAAATGCACAAAATGAATAAAAGTTAAAGAAAACAAATTAACTGAACCCATAGCTAAAAATCCTAAATAATTTGGGGGAGAAAAGAGAGAGAGATTAGTGCATGTATTTAATTCATCAAATCAAACTTGCATTGCTATTTTTATTGACTACCATAAAAAAGTCGGGGAGTGATTTAGCCAAAGGGACTTAATTGAAATCATCTTCAGTTTCGAGGTCAGATAAATAATTTTCCAATTTATTTTCGGTCAATTTCTAATGATGAACAAAGTAATGACAATCCAAACTCTACCAACGTCAATGACTTTAAGAAACTGCAATAATATATACATATGTAATACCACCAGTTAACGCTTACAATACTCAGATCTTTGTTGTTGGCAAAATGGTGAAAGGTGTATGAAGAAGAATGAAGGATGCGTACGAAACCGTTACAGCATACATTCTTTAACGAAGACTTTGTGTATTTTTGTTTCAATATTTTGTTATTTGGATCTGTCCTCATTATTTGGTGCACATATATAAACTAATAAGTCAATTTTTTTCATCAATCAATGGTGGTACATACATTTTGTAAATTCAGGAGGGGTCCACTGGATCCTCACATGGTCATTTTATCCATCTGGACTGAATATAGATGCATATTATCTTTGATTATGAAAAAACTTTTCATATAAAGCAGTGGATTACTGGGATTTATTTATTAGAAAATGTTCAATGTATAAATAATCCTAAAATTCTAAACAAAATTCTAATATCACAAATTTTAAACTTTTAATCTTTTAAAAGATAATTTCAAATACTTGAAAAAATCCATTTTTATCATTTTTAAAATATTCGTTGCAATTGATTGGCCAAAAGTCCAAAATACAAGTTTTTAAAAAGATTTTACACACTTTCGAAGTAATTTAAGTGCCACTTTTGCAGCAACGACTATTTCAAAATTGACAGTATTGCTGAATATTAAAAAGTTTGGTACAATGCCAAAATGCAGGCTCAATATGGATACTAATGATGTCAAACATGATTTCTCTATTAGGGGTTTACATGGATATATCTTTATGAATTAATTCTTTTCATGTGTCTTCAAAATTGATTTGCACTTTGAAAACAAATAAAACCGTAATACTTAAGGATTTTTCTTGTGTTCAATGAATAATCCACGAGTAAATACAGATTGCATTGTTACTAAAAATAGACTTAATAAAGATATCGTTCAACTCACGACCCTGAATAGTAAGATTGATTGATTGTTTATTGTTTTCCGCCACACTCAACAATTTTTAAGTTATCTGGTGACGTCCAATTTTTATTGGTGGAGGAGAGAACCCAGATACTATGTAAACGGGAAGAGACTACCGACCTTCCGAAAGTAAACCGGCAAATTTCTCACAAATATCGACGCGATCGAGAATCGAAGTCGCGCCGACTAGAGGTGAGAGGCCTTGTGATTATGAGAGCAGTGTTCTAACCATTCGACCACGGATTCCCCTTGAATAGTAAGAAGCAGTGTTGCAACTTTACTTGGGGGGAGGGGGGGGTGTTCAATATATGATTTCAATTTATTTCTCCAGTCAGTAAAGGAATTAATGAAGTGCATAACTGTGCTCAATAATAAATAATTGCAACACTGTTTCTTACGATTCAGGGATCGTGAGTTGAACGATATTTTTATTATGTTATCTAGGAGACCCACTGGTGTCAACTAAGGTCATACACCTGTACACAATATCAATGTTAAAGGACAAGATAATAACTCATAACTAGAGTTGAACGATATTTTTATTATGTTATCTAGGAGACCCACTGGTGTCAACTAAGGTCATACACCTGTACACAATATCAATGTTAAAGGACAAGATAATAACTCAAAACTAGAGTTGTTGTCGAAGTTCCCATTAAGGTTTGTTTGAACAGAAGCCCAAGTAATATGTAAATATATGTTCACATGATTCTTTTCTCCTGATTACATTAACTACCATATTGCTAGTTTATTATATAAGGAGATGTTTTTAAGGTTTCGTTAAACTAACTAAATTGTATATCCAAAAAGTTAAATGAACTCTTATCATCATGACAGCATTTTCACGTAGCATGCATTCATTTGTTTTTATTTCAAGATTGTTGATACAGAGAGTCGAAATGTGGACGTGTGTTGTTCATTTGATCGAATAAATGTGCATGCATTGTCGTTTACTTAAGATTAAAATTGTTTATATCATGATTTCCAAAAGGAGGGGCCACATACGGATGCAAAATTCTTTAAATTAGATGAGGACATTGTATTTTAGTTTATTTTCAACGTTTCATTTACATCTTATGGATAAAGTGTTAGAAAATTCTTTATAATTTAATTCTCCCAATTTACAGTTGATTCATTTTACTTTCATCTTCGGATTAGGAGTGGGCATAGATTGGGGATATAAAGTTTTATGTCGGGAAAATCCTCCTGTGAAGATTAGTTTGTTTGTTTGTATATTGTTTAACGTCCCGCTCGAGAATTTTTCGCTCGTATGGAGACGTCACCTTTACCGGTGAAGGGCTGCAAAAATTAGGCCTATGCTCGGCGCTTATGGCCTTTGAGCAGGGAGGGATTTTTTTCGTACCATACCTGCTGTGCCAAAGGACCTCGATTTTTGCAGTCTCGTCCGAAGGACCGTCCCATTTATTCGCCTCTTACGACAAGCAAGGTGGTACTGATGATATATTCTAGCCCGGATCCCCAAGAGAGTTAATGTGAGAGATGTGTCCCACGGACATCGCGTGATATAATTTATGATCTTGTAAAAGCATACAAAGGTCCAAAATTGCACAAAGAAGCTTCCTGTAAGCGATATAACACGACTCAAAGATTGTGAGTTGTCACCCTATATAGTATTCCATACTGTAGATTACTTGAAATACACGAAAAATTTATTGTCGCGTAATTACGTGAGAAGCATCACTCACGAAATAAAATTACTTTTATTTCTGTATTGCTGAAATACATGTTAAAGCTCTTGATTAATTGACCACTCGCGAATTCATGATCACAGGATGTAGGATTTGACGTCCATGAGGCATTTCGCGGTATTAAGTACTCGCGTAAAATAAGGAATCTACAGTACCCCCTTGAAAAAATAATAAGGCAGAGGGGTTGCAACTCCAAAATGGTTTGCCATAGAATATGTTCACCATCATCGTATAATCATTCTGAATTACCTTTGTCCACTTTATTGATGTTGGTTTCCGAAACGAATGATTACAATATTCGTGGTAATTGATAGACAGTACATGCACGTATGTAAATATGCCCATTCAGTAGACATACTCAGGTAAGTCCTGTTTTGACACTTTAGGACGCAGAGAGGGAAGCTAAATGCCCATGAGGCGTGGAGTTCGTGTCCATTCATCCGTATGGAAGACTTAAACGCACTTTACACTGAGCATGTAATTTGAAATTTTCTTAGTTTCGAAAACCCTTTGCGTTCCAATACGGACAAAATCCCCTATTTCACAATATTTTAGTTCTATTCATCAGCAAATTTATTTTGTTTTCTTAGTTCCCGATCGAGCACTATTTTGATCTACAATGACTCGTTACTGTTAGTTGTGTTCCAAAAGACCATCAGAATAGAACTATTTGATTCGGTCTGGGAATGGAACGCTTTGGCCAGGGAACGCTCAACGCTTTGAGCGGTACGGCTTGGTTTGGGAATGGAACAATTCTAGTCGAACGGTTCATTTGGTGTAGTAGTACGATTCAGAGTCTGTAAATTGAGCTTGATTTATCGTTATATCCCTGCATTTCATTTGACTCAACATATTTTCTTATCATAATTTTAAAGTTAAAAGAAAGTAGTTGCAAAATAAGATTATTTCGTTTGAACGGAAAAGTAAAGAAACTGAACACTAATGAATTTCATAATTCCCATAAAGAATGCAACATTGAGAATGGACCCCCTGGAAAATCAGATGTGAGATCGGGTGTCTAAAGGAGTAAGCATCCCCTGTCGACCGATCGGTTGTGACACCTGCCATGAGGCTTATCGGGTATATGGATTAATGTCTTGTCAAAGAAAGACCTAGCAATTGATATGAATGACGTTAGGCCATTCTTGGCACATGGACTCTGACTGCGATTTACTGCGTTTACCTGATTAAGTTATAGGGCCCACGGCTGGTGTGACCGGTGGACAGGAGATGCTTATAAAAGTACTTTATCATTGATGATTCAGTTAGCATTCAGTCACCTTTCAGTTCACTGAAAAGGAAGATTTCATCCTGTGTATAAAAATGGTTGTGATCAAAGACATTAATTGGTGTTATTAATACTGAGTGCTCTCACCTGTAAAAACAATGCTTAGAGAAATGAAAAGTTGCATGAGGATGAGTAACGTATCTTTTTTTTTTTTTTGAACAATATTTTATTCATATATATATATATATATATATATATATATATAATTGGATGGGTATCGTATACCATGATACCAGTTATTTCGACAACAAATAGAAGTACCGGCTCGTGAAAATCGGGCAACATGTTAATTTATGTCTGAGACATTCTGCACGATTTTCTTTCACTTAATAAAATGTGCGAGACAAAACAATACTCTATGGTAATTCTTAAAGCTGAAAGGTATCTGCCAAAATTAAAGTAAAAGCGCAGTGTACACAACAATGGCTTCGTAAAACATATCATGGTCGCCGTAAGGTCTCATTATTTCTTTTACGCAAGAAACGTTGTTTCCAAATCTCTGATTAGAATTTCATTACAAAATCTTGATAAACATTAAGTATAGAAAACTAACGTTTTAGTGGCAAATTATTGTCTAACCCATCTTAGTTTATTTTAGTACGTGACATAGTATTGAATGGTGGCATACGAGGTATAATACGAATTTTGATCTTCTGTTTCAAAACCATTCAATGTGTACATATTTTAAGTGTCACATTTTCTACAATTTTTCGTTTCTATAGTAATTTTCTTGAGATTTTTTTCGTTTTTGAAGAGGTATGAATGAAACATTATGTGTGTGAGTGAAACATTATAACGTCGAGTTTCACCTGAGAAAATGGTCAACCAAAAACAAAAACAAAAAAAATACCACGTCGAGCGGGTATATTATTCATTTAAAAAAGACATTTTCTATTTTCGCCATTCCCCCAAGTTTATCATTATTATATTTATTTTTATTAAGGATTAATGGCACCGTAAAGACCCGAATATCAAATCGTGCAGGCCACGCTTACCATTTCATCTCAACTATTGAGAACTTTTCGCAAAGCGTGCAAACCCCGCCTATCGTTTCGTGCAAACCGTGCAGACCATTCAAGAAATGGGAAGCGTTTCGTCCAAACCGTTTCGTGCAAACCGTTCAGAGTTCCATGCAAGAATCGATTCGTTTCGTTCCGGGACAAGTGGTGTAATAGTGCTCTTCAGGGTTTGTAATCAAAATCAGTCAAAATTTCGTTATTACAAAGATGCGGATAAGATATTTATTTCCGAAAAACTATTTCGTATATATGATATTTGTCTTTCGTATAACAAAGATAATTGCCCTCATTATCACTAATAATAATAATGATAATAATACCATATTTATATAGCACCCTTTTCATACATTTTAATGCTCAAAGGTGCTTTACAGTGCATAAAACAATTAAATAAAACATTGAAATAAAATGATATAAAAATAAGATACAATACACATGCTAAATAAGTATAAAACATCAGTTTCAGGGCATATTAAAGTAAAGATGATGAGATAATGTTGATGAGATTTTTTGTGTGGATGAATTAAAACTATATATAAAAAACCCATCTCAACTTGATGGAGGCTAGTTACTGAAAACCTGATGGAAAAATGTGTTTTCAATGACTTCTCGAAGGCGCACAGTGATTTCAATCCCTCACATGTTCTGGAAGGGCATTCTAGTTTCGGAGCTGTTGACATGAAGCACCGATCCCCATACGTAACAGTTCGACTTTTAGGAACTACTAGAGTGACCGATCGTTGTTTAGACCTAAGATTTCGGGTAGCACTCGTAAAAATGCGAGATAATAAAATCACGTGTCTCTCGTTCTCAATTTAAACATTGCAAAGTTGTGGTCACTTCCATAGTGTCTTTCAAAGTGTATCGTAAATATCGCAAGTCATTCTATCCGAAGGGTTGTTTTATCTGTGCTGTAAGTATCGTGATTACTTAAAAAGCAGTTGTCATTTTGTATCGATCAAGGATACTTATATAACGCATGATGATTTTTCTTTAGTTGACCTATATTGCAAGCATTTTCAGCAAAAGCGACAAGTCTATGCGTTAGTTTTAAATGAACTAAACTAAATTTATTGATCTCATCACAATTGTATGTAGCGTTTTAGTATTTTCCATAAACGCGATGGTACTAAATCGTTAAATATTTTAAGAAATGCATGGGTATGGACGATATCAACATCTGTCCTTTCTTTTCCGTGTACAGCCAAGACCTAAGAAATCTTCACTGTCAAGTTGTTCTGAAAAACGGCTCTTAATACCTGCTCCGTATCCCCTTTGTTGCTTGTGTGTTCATATATACCTGTGAAAATAAGGTTGTATTTCATTGACCTACATCTGAGATCTGCCTTATATTTGTTTTGTTCTGATAATTCTTGTACTTTTTTCATTTTTCATGTCTAATGAAGGTTATTTTCAATTTCTTGCATTATTTCCTTCATTTCGCAGAATTCACAGAATTCTTTATTGTAGCTGATACACTCCCCTTGACATTACTTCTTTCTCTCAGATTCACTTAGAACATCCCATGGGGATCCGGGTTAGAATAGGTCCTCGGTACCGCTTGATTCCGTCGAATAAATCATTTATTCCTTTAAAATTTGTTTGGAATTCATTTGTTGTTTTTCTTCATCTGATGTAATTCCCCACTCCATACTTTTAACTCAGACTGATAAGTTCATAGCCTTTTCTCATATGTCATCTACTTTTCAACCTTGGATATTTTTGTTCCATGTTTGAGTTTATTTGTTTGAATCTAACACTCAAACTGTCGCTCACATTGATTGTCAAATCACATTTCTAATGTAATTTTACCATGTTCATCATATTGTTCCTCAGTCTCACTATACTATACTGTCCTATTTCACCGATAAGAGGGTATATTATATGACGTTCTGTTTAAAAATATATTTTGCATTTACCAGTGACAGGCTAATACACCGTTCTACCTATTCAAACAGAAATGGGGCCTCCGTGGCCGAGTGGTTAGAGCATTGGGCTCAAAATCACAAAGCTTGAATATATCTGCTGTTAATGTGTTTACTAATTATCGTGTATTGTTGTATGAACTTAATTCATCTTCCTTTTAGAAAAAAGCACTACTTTACTCCCACTACATGACGATTTATTTCAATGATTATTAATTGTATATTTATATCGTGGGATGTAAATATGAAATAACTATTGCCAAGACTTTGCATAAATTTACAGATTGGGTATCTTCATCCCCTTTTTCGCTTCAATCTTCATTCGCGTCCCTTTAGAATACAAGCCATAAACGGTACCAATTTTGATGCACCAGATGCGCATTTGGACAACTAATGTCTCTTCAGTGATGCTCGAGTCAAAAATGTTTGAAATCCGAAATAAGAACAAACTTAGAAGAGCTTATATATATATATATATATATATATATATATATATATATATAATCCTGGAGTCAAATCCGGCTAAGGATCAGAGCTATCATGAGATTTTGAAATGAATTTCTTAATTTTATCACGGCAAATTGATGAGACCGCAAAAACCCAGATCACGTAACACAGCAGGTGTTGCACGATAAAGATTCCCCTGCTCAAAGACAATAAATGCAGAGTATAGGCCAAATGTTTGGTCTCATGCGACGGACCGCCCCATTTAGTCGCTTCCTACGACAAGCAAGGTGTGCTGAAGGCCTATTCGGATCCTGATCAACACGAGATAAACATTCACTTTACATATAATATAGAATTTGAAGTGAAATGTTGAGTTGTTATCTTATTTCACGACCTTGAAAAAGATCAAATTGGTAGAGGTAAATGCCATTCGTTGACGTATGTGGGTCTCTGCCTAGATAACATAGAAATGATCTGATTAAAATCTCAAGTAATAGAAGAGGAACATTATTGCGATTTTTTTAAGGAACAAACGTATTCATTTCATAAATTACGTTGATATAATTGATTCCGGAATACTTCGTCATTTTTGTATAATAGTTCTCTGATCTTCGGTTACATGTTTGCAAACAATCAATCATATGATATAACGTGAAATTAACTACATGTTTGTATTCCTTCAGGACAGTGAGCATTTAATTCAGTGAAGCAAACCTCCACAAATTTCATTGAACTATATTTTTATTGTTATCTCCTTTATTTGATTAAGAATAATATTGACAGAGGCAAATTATCCAAGAGGGCAAACTGAAGGCATAAAATAAGCCATCATATAATATAGATAAGTGTTGTTTATTATACTCGTTCAAATGAAACATTAATGATTGATTGATTGATTGTATGTTTGTTTGTTGTTTTCCACCACACTCAACAATTTTCCAGTTATCTGGTGGGGTCCAATTTTTTACTGGTGGAAGAGAGAACTCGGATACAATGTATCCGAGACCACCGATTTTTCAAACGTAAATTGGTAAACTTTCTCGCATATATCGACGTGAGCAAGAATCGAACTCGCGTGGTCTAGAGTCGAGAAGCCTTGTGATTTTGAGCGCAATGCTCTAACCACTCGTCCACGGAAATAAAACATTAAAAATCAACTAGAGGACATATATAAAAAAAGGTCGGGGAGTTTGTAGAATGTATATTCTCAAGATTGAATGATTAATCAGTTTACCAAGCTCTCAATTTTTATGGAATGCTTAATGGGGGAAAATAGTGAAAAGAAAATTGCCTTCACCAGTGTTGTATTCGAAATACGATCATATTGTTTGTGTGTATCATTTTCAATGCAAGAAGAAAAAAATACATGTCTTTTAAAGTCTTTTTTTTTTTGATCCTCTTATGTCACCTCATGTCAGACATCATCAGCTGTAGAATTTGTTTGTTTCGCGTTCTCTGAGAATTTTCACTCGCACCGAGACATCACCCGATTTAGGTGAAATACCACATATATAGCCCTCTACTTGGTACTCAGGGTCATAGCAGTAAAGGTGCATTATGCGAAAGAATTCTCACATCTAGAATACTGAGCATTTAGCGAAGGAGCAGTTACTGTCAATATTTACGTTTTAGTTTTGACGAAGTCATGCTACCAGCGAGACTCCAATTTACGACATCTGACTTTCGAAGCATACGCTCTAACCACTGATCAGCTTTCGTCACCGGTCACCAGAGGTAATTGAAATGTCACAAAATGAGACCTAAGAATAGCGCAAAGGAACTAAAGAGTGATAATTCCAAAAACTGATATAGACGTCGGCTTTTAAAATATTACCTGAAAGACCCAGCGTTTTCACAAAAGGCGCAGTCCCTACTTATATTTCTCTCTTATTGACACGGCCAATATACGAGCTGGGATGAAATGCATGACCACCTAGCTGCAATAATGTCGCGCTCTTCAATTTTTCTTTTAGGGGAAGAGGGCGAAATTCCTTAGGATCTCCGTAATGATGCAGATGCGGGAGTAATTCACTTTCGCAACTTTTCTGACCATTCTAAACATTTGTTGATTTTCGTTATGTAAACAAAAGTGATATTACATGTTTCGCAGTCGATGTATAAATTTACGACCTGCAACTTACGATTAGTGAGACCTTATTCTACCGTTTTTAACAATGTATATTATTTTCAATTTCTCGATTTATATTGTGCGCCACGTTCAATGTACTGAAGCAGAACTTCCGGTTGTCACATCATTTGCATATATCGACATAAGGTAGTGTTTACGTTAATGTTTCGTCGGAAAAGTTTAAATTTGATATCAAGTTAAACAACGAACAGTAGAAGGTAATTTTTGTTCTGCTACCATATGATTTTCCTTTCTTTGTTGGAATTGCTCCACTCACTGTTGAACAACTGCATTTTCGCTCTGATTGTCAATGCTTAGGCTTTTCGTAGATCCGCCTACAAAACTTTGCGATAACAAGCCTGGCGTAGCAAACGAAGAATTTTACATACTGTACATAATGTTTAATGAAAAACACTAAGACATGCCCAAGCGCAAAGATGGTACTCTTTATAGTGTAAACAACATTAGAATCAAATACAGGGAGTTTATTATAGGTAATTCATAAGTATCCTTCTACACCATTACCAAGATTTTATGGAATTGTAGCCCTTCCCGAAAACGTCACCATTGCATCTAATGACCACCCAGTGACTGTGTTTGATTACATACATTGATTTGATAGTCATAATTAAATTACACAGTTCAGGTTCCTCTAGTGCTCTAGTGTTGTTACCAGATCCCTCTTTTCATTATGCTTATTGTAAAGCTATTCAATGTTCAATTGCACATGTCGCATTTATAAGGATTAGTATGATACAAGCATGCAGGGATCGGTGGCAATACTTAATGGCAAGGGCGTTCGCTTCATGCCGGGATGGGGATGGGGCACTCGAGCTCTTGATTCTGGCGCCACGCCCAAACTAAAACGTTTAATATAGCAATTGGCTGTTCCTGCACCCAGCAATAACATTAGAAGTGAAATGTACGGGTTCTTCGGAAAACAAATACCCACACTCACTAATACAGCCCTAAGTACCAGATCAAACGTAAAAACTTTTGACTTTACCTAACGTTGGTAGACGCCTCTACACGAGTAAAAAAGTCTCGAGTACATGCAAGTCGTAAAAATAACACTCATACCCCCCCCCCCTGCAAAAAAAAACATAGAAGGATTATATGAGTGGGGCTCACATTCAAAAGGTAAAGGTAATGAATAATGAGCAATCTGATAAATCCTATGTAGAAGAAAGAGTAGAATAAAACGGATACAGGGACACACAAGAGGTGGGATCAGGTACCTAAGAGGAATAAGCACCCCCTGTTGACCCGTGTCACTCACCGCGAGACTTATATCTTGATAAGGTAAATGGACTTATCCGTAGTCATTTCAGTATGTAAAGAATGGCCTAAAATTGGTATGAAACATGTTAGACAAGGTTTCACTTAATGGCAAACCATGTTTGTTAATTAAATCTTTATAGTTTCCATAGTATTTGTAGACTGTTGACTTTAAACGAAGTTTTTGAAACTCCTATAGCATCAACTTTTCACCTAAACATATGTTCGTTCGTATTGAATCAGTTAAGAGACATGAACACTATATGCAGGTGATAATAGAATACTACTAACCCAATATCTAGATTTAACGATGGAAAAGCTGACATTATACCATTTATTATAAAGATGAATTCCTAGTTCGCATTCAACATCTGTGTTCAAGAAAATAAGGCAGATTATAGAAAACTCTGTAATGTCTTTTATTTCGAGTTTACTGGGATATATCAATCGACATATGAATGAAAATGATTATTGTTGATAGATAAAATGTCGATGTATTTAAATGTCGAGTTGAAGGCTACAGTGTCCGATGCTGGTTTAATGCCGAACTGAATCCCCACACGAGAATGTAAAATGTCAAAATTGGCAGTTCGATCCAAAATAAGTTCAAATTCAAAGTAGTCTCCAGATCTCATTCAATGTTTAAGTGTGCTAATGAGTGTTTGATACTAAAAAGTGACAGCGTATACGTGCTTAGAATGTAGTTCATAGAGCTTTCGTTTCTTCGACTCAAATAAACACAATTATATGATCTTTACTTCAAAACAAGTGAAACGTCATATTTATACTGAAATGACAACATCGCTCTAAAACCAAAGAATTAGAAATTAGAAAAACAGTCACGGATGTCAATCAAGTACAAATGTATCACACAAATAGATGTAATTAAGACTTCATTGAAGGAATTGTTTATCTCCTGTTATTGACAAATTTCTATAATGAAATGAAAATTAGTGTTTTGATAATTAGTGTTTTGATAATTAGTGTTTTGATAATTAAAATGTCAATATTTGTAAGTTGTAAGACACAGCTACAAATATTTTCTTCTAATGTAGAAGCTTTCGAATAAATTCTGCCGCACAGGAATACAAAACAAGACAGCTTGTAAAGGAGCACAATTTGTCCAGTTGGAATTCCACAGACTTTTAGAAGACCTGATCACCAAAGACTACGTAGATAATGTCAATGAGGAACATCATCTTTTTGATGGTGGTGTTTACCAACATAATTTTTGGATGACTATTCACAAGATATGAATATTTCCTTGTTCCCTTTTAGTGAAGAAGCAGCTATCTATCATGGTAAAGCCTATTCTCTAAATTATTCCGAGAACTGGTCGTGTTGAGTGTTGAACAGTCATACGTTTCTACGCTTTGAAAAGTTTTGTGAGTGAAATTTTGCTAAACGTTCTGTGAACGTTTCCAGAATTCCCATTTGATTTACACTTCTTGCCGCATTGCGTCTTAAGCGTATCCTCACAGCAGTTAATATTTTTGTGAGTAGTAAAGACACTTCTACTAAAGTGTTTGAATCGTATTCTTTACCGTTTGAAATGCAATATAAAATCAGAGGTTACCGAATAATTTCTTTTCACATTTTCGTCAGACCTGGAGAAAATTATACTGGAAATAGAGGTGTATGGAGGAATTAATGTTAATTTTCTCTTCTCAGGTTGAAAACAAAACATAATGAGCAAAATAGAAAATTACAACGAAATTTCAAAATCCTACGACGCCACAAGAGGGGCCACTGACGCTTATGTAATAAAAAGTATGATGGAGACCTTTACAGGGAAGACTGTCAAGGTAAAACCTTCATGAGTTCATGAAGCTTAATTTTGTTATTATGTAATACATTTCACTTTTTAATATGATGATTAGAGCTTTAATGTTCTTATGATATGGTGCTTTAATTGGTCGTGATACACTGTATCTCAGCGATTAAAGCATTTGCTTCTTAGCCGGGATGTTGTGAGTTCAAGGCCCGCTCGTTCTATGGCCGCGTCAAACCGAAGACGTCAAAATAGGTAGTGATTGTCCCTTCTCCAAATGTTCACAGCTTACAATGAGATCCACAGGTCTTTGACACGTTAAAAAGCAATACCTGCTCCGGCCCTGAGCGCCAAGATTATCGTATTTTACCTACCGTTGGTGACGTCTCAATAGGAGTGAAAAACAAATTTCATTGAGACTCTTGTTTGTTTGTTTGTTTTTTATTTATAGTCGCCTGAGCAATTTTTCAGCTATCCGGCGACTGTCACTATTACCGGTGACGGGGCTCCAAATTTAGACCTATGCTTAGCACTAATGGCTTCTAGCAGTGAGGGTTCTTTTACGTGCCACACCTGCTGCGACACGGGACCTCCGTTTATAAGGTCCCATCCGAAAGACCCGTGACTCTCACTTCGTAATGCCGAGCTCTTGGCGAAGGAGCAATCACTACCTATTTTAACGTCTTAGGTTTGACGCGGCCGGCCCGAGCGGGGCTCGAACTCACGACCTTCCGTTCACGAGGCGAGAGCTCTACCACTGAGCCACCGTGATCGGTTCATTGAGACTCAAAGCCAGAGCCAAAACCATTCTTCTAACATGTGAAATTAATGTCAAAGTGCAATTCGAAGCACTCATAATTTAAAATGAATTTCTTTTAATAACTTTTCTTATAACTTTCCTAATTAGGAAATGGATATAATCGACATTGGTTGTGGAACGGGGAACTACGCAAAATATTTTATTCAGTTTGAACCACGCAGCTTAACTTTGATGGATGCCAGTGAAGGAATGCTCGCCAAGGCGAAAGCAAAACTGGCGTCTGATTCTTCGAAAACTAAGCTGTCAATCAAACAAACAGTTCTGCCTGATATACCATATGAAGATAATCTTTTTGATGCTGCGATGATAAACATGGTATGTGTGGAGGTGTCGAGTGATGATCGTGGATCTTTCAAAATATAAAATACAGAAAACTTAAAGTAATTGCAGCTCTAAATCTGAACTTTTGTTGTAAAAATATGTTATATTGATAGTTTTGTATGTAACTTTAAGCAAAATCATTCATAAAATTTAAACAAACTTTAAAATTTTATCAAAATAAAGATTTCAAATCTTTTGAATTTATAACATTATCTTGACATCGATTTTTGTACGGGAAGACAATAATGTAATTTTGCTTCATTCAGAACTTCTCAATAGGTTTCTAATACAAATGTTGGTAACACAACTTTGTAAATCTTAGTTTTTTCCTTCATTGAAATACAGTATCACAATCTTAAAACAAACATTTCCTGACACCGAAATGACAGCTATTATAACTTTAAGATAAGTAAAACCATAAAACATTAAATATGCTTTGCAGGTGTTGCATCATTTAGATGAAAATCCCGATGGGAAATCTTTTCCAGTTCTCTTCAAGACGTTGAAGGAAGCATATCGTATCCTTAAACCAGGAGGGGTTCTGATCATCACTACCGTGACACCAGAGCAGTTGGAAGCCGTATGGTATACGCATCTTGTACCTGAAAACATACAGCGATGGCGAAAGAGATTGCCAAGTCACAGGCAAATGAAAACGTATTTGGAGGAATCTGGCTTTACATTGGAATCAGCTTTCAGATCATTAATGCCGTCATATTTATCCGATTTTCGTAATCCAGAGTGCGTACAAAGTGAATCATATAGAAAAAATATATCGTTTTGGGGAACCTGTACAAAGTCGGAAATTGAAGATATGAATCAAAACGTAAATAGAATGAAGAAGGAAGGAACTCTTCAACAATTCTATGAAGCTCACGATAAATCTTATACTTTTGGGGTTTTGGAGATTTTAGCAGCTAGGAAGAAAATGAAATGAACATATAAAGACAATAAATATGCAATTTTCTCAGATCGGACATTTTTCTTCTTTTAAGAAAAAGAAAACCATGCCAGGAATGAAAATTTCGGGTTCTGAAATATATTCATTGTAGTTAATACCTATTTCTAAGAATGATAAACACGCTTAAATATGATTGATTGATTGCTTGTCGTAAGAGGCGACTAAATTGGGTGGTCCTTCGGATGAAACCACAAAAACCGAGGTCCCGTGTCACAGCAGGTGTGGCACGATAAAGATCCCTCCCTGCTCAAAGGCCCAGAGCGCCGAGCATAGGCCTAAATTTTGAAGCCCTTCACCGGCAATGATGATGTCTGCATATGAGTGAAAAATTCTCGATCAGGACATTAAACAACATATAATCAATCAATCAATCTTACGATAGATGCAGATCCAGAAAATTTTCATTATGGAAACTACAACCTAATATTGTTTTTTTTTTCGTCCAAAAAGGGGAGGCGTTTGAATACTTTGTTGTTACAAATGTTCGATGAACCGTAGAGGGGGTGTGTGTCAATTCCCTTTCAAACAGCCATTGGCATTCATTATACTTCATAGGTTGTATCTGTTTGTGAAATTAAAAATGAACATCAATCGGAGTTAATTCAAACTTAAAATTTTTAATATAATTTTGTAGGATATTTCGTTTCATCTTGACAGCTTTCGGAATGGAATACATTATTTTGATGACTAAAACGTTGAAATGGTAAGACCTACTATCTTGAAAGACACTGAAAGTACTTAGCTTGATGTTGACAGTTATATCAATACAATCTATCTGTTTTGAAGTTGACATTGGTTTCCTATGTACAGTACAAAACAGAATTTAAAAATACACACACACATACAGGTGCAAAAGGGTCAGTTTGTATGTCATTGATATACATGTTAGAAATAGCTTCAATCCCCAGTCAAGTACGTACTATATTAATTTCATATTGATCCCGCAAAAGCGGAAAAAATAATTCTGCAGAAACGCATGTACAGTTTCAAAACCCATATCAGAACAGACCGCGCTCTTCCGCAGTCTGGAATGAAATACGCCAGACAGCATTTTACCCATTAACAGGTTGTATTGACAAATTAGAATGTTATAACGACTACAGAATTTGCGAGATGGCTGACTTCAAATGAGATTGCTGAAACCCCTGTAACATCAACTTATTTGTCAGTAGGCTGCCTCGATTTAAAAACTGATAATATAAAAAAACTGAAACTAGTTTATTTGATTAAAACGCCTAATTTTACATACATGTATTCACTGGTGTTGTACAATAAAATAGTAAAAGAGATGATATGCATAAAAGGTAATAGTAGAAGTATAAGATACGTAAGTAAATAAGTAAATAAAACATACAAGTACATACATTCTACAAAACTGAATCAATGCCTAGTACGATACTAAGATGGTTTTTTTTTAATTTTTCATTTTTTTTTTAAAATTGTATATTAAAAGTTTCTAAATAAATGAGTTTTCAATTTCGCATTAAAACTGTTCAGTGATTTCGACTGTTTTATCTCTAGAGGTAGATCGTTCCAAAGTCGAAGACCAACGGTTCCGAAGCTTCTGTCACTGAACGTCTTGTGTCTATTAAAAGGAACGTTGTAGCAGCCGTAAGAATATTGAGCGGAGTGTAACTTTTGAATTGGCACCTGTTTCGTTAAAAGTTCGGTTAAATATGATGGTGCCTCGCCAACAGAACAGTTATACATAAAAGTTAACAATTTGAATTGTATTCTGGATTTGATGGGTAACCAATGTAAGTCATAGAGAGCTTCCCTAGAACTATCAAATTTCTTACGATTTAATACAAGTTTCGCGCTCATGTTTTGAATACGTTGCATCTTTCCTATTTCACTCTGTGCTGTTCCATATAAATCACATTGCAGTAGTCCAAATGAGAAATAACTAATGATAAAACCAAAATTTCTGTTCCCTCTTTTGTCAAATATTTACGTATACTTTTAATTCTGAGAAAATTGATCATTGCTGTGCGGCATTTTCTTTTGATGCGTTCCCTAAAATTTAGAGTTTCATCTAAATATGCTCCTAAGCATCGTATACAATGTCCCGATTTAATTTTGTCGCCATTTATGTTTATAAATTTCGTGTTGCTTCCTACTGCCAAATATTATGAATATACAGAGCAAGCTTTTGTTTATCGCATCAGTTGAGAGACTTAAACACCATTCGCAGGTGATAATGGAATATGCTACATAAATATGGAAAGTTGACAATGGAGAAACTGAAGTCATACCATTTGTGATAAAGTTGAGTTGTTAATTTGTCGTTAACATCTATGTCCAATAACAAATCTAAGTATAAAGCAGATGTAGAAGACTGTGATATCTTTCATTTAAGGTACACCGAGAATCAACAAATCAATGAAAATGATTATTGATAATAAAAAACCATCATCGAGATATATAAATGTAGAGTTGAAGGTTACAGCAAACATTTTTTCTTCTCATACAAAAGGTTTTGAATAATTCTGTCTTATAAGAATATACCCTGTAAAAATAGATCAGAAAAATAAAGGAAACAATTCGTGCCCATGTGAACAGAGTGTTGGAAGAAGCAGATCACCAAAGACTACGAACATACTGTCAATGAGGAACCCCAGCATCTTTTTAATATCAACTTCAGAGTACTTGTACATAAAATCAGAGTGGTGTTTAACAAAATATATTTTTTCAATGACTGGTCACTAGATATGATTATTTCCTCCTTTCAGTATTGTTGAAGATGCAACAGTCGACGATTTTAAAAATTCTAATCTTTAATTTATCGGGAGGTATGGTTGTATGTTGAAAGGTAATAAGTTTAATGTTGTTGATTTGAGAAAAGTTTTGTGATTCAAATTTACTAAAAGTACTTTAGAATTTTTAAGAATCTCCATTTGATTTACACCACTGCTGGCATATGTTGTGGCACAGTACCTTTGAAGTATCTCCTTCACAGCTGTTAACATTTTCGTGAGAAGCAAAGATAAAGGCTTGGTAGAACATTTACTGGACCCAGCAAAATATCTTTCTTTGTAAAGATTTTTGTGAAATTAAGGAATCCAGTTTAAGTACGGTAACTCATATCCATCTGTCTTATTGACTGGGATAATACATGTCCATAAAACTGAAGGATAATTTTGAAGGTTTTAAATTTTTGAAAGGGCAGTTGGGGTATAAGTATGGTTACCAAATGTGTAATTGATGCCAAGTTCGTTTAAAATACAATTTTAATAATGGACCTTACTAACAATTACAATGCTATAACAAGATTTGTCGGTTGAAACCAAAACATACTCCTCATGTAACCTACCTAAATCTTTTATCACTTCTGGTTTACTAAACACAGAAGGATAGATGGTACGCACTTTTGTTTTGATATAGCTAATACGGGGTTTTAATATTCCTCTTGTATTTTTTATCCATTCTGACAAGGTATAAAGTCCTCTTCATATTAAGCTCACCGTCTGGCATAATCTTCGACAAAATTCATTATAGAGATAAAATTATGTCGCTAATTGAAAGACTGAGGATCACTAAAATAGGATCTTTTACAAATAAGTGATTTCAGGTGCTCATTTTCTGCTATATCAACATCACAAGTAATGACATGCCCAGCCAAATTATAGTTAAAAGAAAATAAAAATCAAGGTTGATTAGGAATAAGATGGTCTATATCTATACGCTGCAAAGCTTGTTTGTATTTTAAAAAGTTTGGATGCAATAATGGAAGAATATTTTTAGGAAATACAGGATATAGACTCAAGGTATGCTGGAGGAGTCTCCGTGGCCGAATGGTTAGAGCATCGGGTTCAAAATCACAAAGCCTCTCACCTCTGTCGGCGCGTGTTCGAATCTCGGCCGCGGCGTTATATGAGCAAGTTTGCCAGTTTACTTGCGGAAGGTCGGTGGTCTCATCCCAGGTACATTGCATCTGGGTTCTCTCCTCCACCAACAAAACCAACAAAACCAGATAAATGAAAAATTGTTGAGTGTGGCGGAAAGCAATAAATAATCAATCAATCAATCAAGATATGCTGGAATACAGACTGGACTTATTATAACGAAGAAAGCTGCTGATATTGACGGTATACAATGTATATTCCTTTGTTAGTAAATTTGAATTTAAGGAACCGGCGGCATGATTCGGAAGGATTACCATCCACAAACCCCGGTGGTTTAAAGAGCATATGATAGGCAACATCCATAATCATAGAATTCAATTTGTATTCTGGTATGGAAAGCTCCAAGTATGGACTGACTTTGACTTCTTCAGATAACGTGTTCAAAACTCTCAATGGAACAGAGTAAAGTTTTGTGCGAATGTGATGTGAATTTAACTGTTTGTTAAGTGTGAATCAAATGTGACATCGTATATATTTGGTCTTTTATATGGACGATGTCAATGACTTCGTTTACGTCTTTACGTTTCTAGAAAATTCCAATTTCTTTCACGTTATTTTCTTTTGGAATACTCAAATTTATCACTGAACAGAACTGTTTCCGGATTCATAACGCAGGTTCGGAAAAACGATATGAACTCGTAGCACAGGTTAATAACAATGCAAATTATATAGGGTCATGTGAGGTCAGCACGTGCTGACATAGATACAAAACTTACTGCAAACATTCTTCAATCCTATCACATTTATTCCTTTTCATTTGTTGTTGTTTTCAATTCCTGTTTACTTTGAAAGTAAATTTGGAAATAGCTGTCTACTCCATCTTTGGTTTTCTATCTGCATGAATATGACCAAGTTGCTAAGTGATATCTCAACTATTCGCAAAAATACTCGTATATTATCAATTTTCCTAAAAAGATAGTTTAAACCGACTCTGCATGAATTATTAATGTACAAGGTATTTCGTGTAAGAAATCCCTTTACTACTCGGACATGAACATTGGAAAGGATTGATTTATTGTAAGCACTGATTCAATTTGAAAAATACATATTATTATTAAAAGTCGTTCAAGCAAAGATTTTAACAAAGTACAATAATATTTGTTTTGACACTATTTTCTTTCATTAGATCATCAAGGCTGAGACCACTTATTCTGAAAAAGGTAAAACAAAACCTGTACCACTAATCTTCTATCAGAGATACATGTCTGTCAGCCGAGGTGGTGCACCTATTTCCCTGCAACAGACGTAGAACTGCAGGAATTATAAGGATTATTTTGGGGGGATTTGTTTCTCAAACCCCAAAAAATGACTAAAACAAAACAAAACTGAACATTCATTAATTTGATATCTTCATTTTATTTCCTTTCTTGCTGCTAAAATTTCTAATGCCCCAAAAGTATCAATTTTCTCGTGAGTTTCATAATATTTATGAAGGGTTCCTTCATTCTTCATTCGTGTTACATTTTGTATCATCTCTTGAATTTCCGATTCTGTACAGGTTCCCCAAAACGATACATTTTTCCTCCATGATTCACTTAGTGGACCCTCTAGATTGCCATGGTCTGGATGATATGACGCCATTAACGTTGTAAAAGCCGATTTCAGCAAAAATCCAGACTCTTCTAAATACGTTTTCAGTTGTGCATGACTTGGCAATCTTTTATGCCATCGTTGTCTGTTTTCTGGCACAAGATTCGAAAACCAATGTGCATCAAATTGCTCTGGTGTAATTGTAGTAATGGTCAAAATCCCTCCTGGTTTTACGATACGATATGCTTCCTTCAAAGTTTTGGCAATAGCCGGGAATGTTTTGCCATTAGGTTTTTCTTCTAAATGATGCAAAACCTATAAAATACATTAAAATTCTTGATAAAATGTAACGTCTATCATTTGCAGAATATGAAGACATCTGAAACTATATTCAAACTATATACCAAGTTTATCATCGCAGCATCAAAAAGATTATCTTCATATGGCATATCAGGCAGAACTACTTGTTTGAATGACAGTCTAGTTTTCGGGTGGTCAGACGGCAGTTTTGCTTTCGCCATGGCGAGCATTCCTTCACTAGCATCCATCAAACTTAGACTTCGTGGTTCAAACTGGAGGAAATATTTTGCGTAGTTTCCTGTTCCACAACCGATATCAACAATATCCATTTCCTAATTTCCAAAAAAAGAGACATATTAATTAAGGATGTTCACACCAATAACGAACATTGTACATCACCGTATAGAAGAACATTAAAAGAAAAACCGGATAATACAAGAAAGATGTACTTGATTGAAATGATACACTTGATTGAAATATATAAATTTGAATGAACTAGATGATATAACCTTGATGTTCTTCCCTGTAAAGTTCTCCATCATACTCTGTATGATATGGGCTTCAGCAGCCTCTCTTGCGGAGTCGTAGGATTCAGAAACTTTGTTGTAATTCGCTATTTTGCTCATTATGTGTTGATTTAATTACTTTTGTAAGTTCTTCAAGTTTCCACTGTAAATGTAAAATGAAATATTTTATAAAATGATTTAATCTACATATGTTTTTTTATATTGCTTAAGTCAATATTAAATATCTTGGATCGATCCACCGTCAAAGTAAGATTCGTCATTGAACAACACAAAAGAAACACTTATTTCACAATTCCCACCACACCTCGTGACGAACAAGGAAATGAAGATAACGAGGAGTTATAGATTATGGACAATTTCGTAAACCCTATAAAGAATCCAAAAGTTAAAGTAAGGTGCAAACACGGAACACCGGAAACACCAGAGGGAGAATCTACTACATCCTATCTGGACCGATTACAACCGTCATAAACAGTATATCCTGATCAAATGAACGGAATAATCCGTAATCAAGATCATTATGTAAAGAGCGGTCTAACAATTGTTATGAAACAATTCAGACAACATTCGAAAAAATAACGGGTTATAATTGCAAATTAAATCATTAAAAGTACCATTACATTTGTGAAATTCTAAATTTAAATAAGTCTGTTGAAACCTTTGTAACATTAACTTATTTGACAGTGGGCTGTCTCGGTTTAAAATCGATCATACAAGGTAAATGCTTTGCATGCTGTGTATCGAATCAGTAGAGAGACATAAGCACTGGTGTACGTGTTTCATTTGATGTTGGTGTCAAGTATATTTTGAATGTTAATAATGTTGTTTCTAAAGTTATATTTTATTAGATTGGAATTTTTCTTCAGTTTGATATTCAAGAAGCCATTTTAACATTTTAATGATACTCTCCAATATTATAGATAGTGTCGAAAGAACACTGCTAGAGCCATTTTTGAGCAAAGAATGGTTTATTCGATATTATCCATTTTTTGATTACGAATGGACATATTTTGCGGCGTGGGCGTTGCTCTTACTAGTTCATCAGAAGAACTTGATACGGATTATGTATTTAGTAGGTGCTCGCTCACATGAGGGAGGTTGAAAGTTTGATACTTGATCTTGGTAAGACGTTTAACATGGATATTAACTGTTCCTTTATCAAGCACCCTACACTAGAATTGAAAGTCACAAGTCTTTAGGATATGATCGTGCAGCCATATGTCGATTGAGTATATCCCGGAGAATCTATAATAAGACACCACAGAGTTTTCCACACCTACTTCATATTTAGATATTTTACTAACATAAATGTTAACAACTATCAACTTTGCTTTATGACAAATGAGATTCAACTTCTCTGTCGTCAACTTACTATATTTATATTGCAATATTACATATCACCTGCGTATGGTGTTATTTCTCTCGATCGATTCGATACGCGAGAGATGGTTTATGTAGGATCAATTTCTATACCGAGGCAGGCTACGGACAAGAAAGTTAATGCTACAGGGAATTTTCTAGTGATCAGTCATCCACAAATTACTTTGTTAAACACCACTCTGATTCTACGCACAGGTACTCTGAAGTTGAAATGAAAAAGACGCTGAAGTTCCTTATTAACAATATCTTTGTAGTCTTTGGTGATCGGGTCTTCCAACAGCCTGTTAGAATTCCCATGGGTACAAATTACTCTCCGTTGTTAGCTGATCTGTGTTTATATACTATGGGGTAGGATATTCAAAAGCTTTTACACAAGAAGAAAAAAGTCCTTGCTGTGGCCTTCAACTCGACATTTAGATATATCGACGACGTTTAATCTATTAACAATAAACATTTTTATTCATATGTCGATTCGATATGTCCCAGTGAACTCGAAATAAAAGACACAGCAGAGTTCTCCACGTCTGCTTCGTACTTAAATATTTTAGTGAAAATAGATGTTAACGGCAAATTAGCAACTCGACTTTATGAAAACGGAATGATTTCACCTTCTCCAACCTCAATTTCAAATTTTTATGTAACAATATTCCATTATCACCTGCATATGGTGTTTATATCTCTCAACTGATTCGATACGCAAAAGCGTGTTCTGCGTATAATCAGTTTTTAAATCGAGGCAGGCTACTAAAAAATATTCATGTTCATGATACAGTGTTTTGTACAATCTCGTTTAAAGTCAGCATATCGTAAATTCTATGAACGTGTACCAAAACAACCTTCCATTAGGTCAAATGCTGTCTGACGTGTTTCTTACGAATTGTTAGGCCGTTCTTCACACACCGATTCTGACTATGGAATGTTCCGTTTACTTGATCAAAATATAGGGCTTATGGCTGGCGTAACTGGTCGAAAGTGCATGCTCCTAAAACACATCTAACCATACAAAAACAATATTGTTATAAGCTTTGTCAGTCGGAATCAACGCATATCCCTCAAGTAACCTATCTAATTCTTTCATCACTTCTGATTTACTGAACGCAGAAGGACATGTGGCTCGAATTTTTGTTTTAATATATCTAATCAGAGGTTTTAGTATCACTGTTATTCTTTTCATCCATTCTAACAAAGTGTTGTCCATCGTCTGAAATAATCATCGACAAAATTCACAATAGAGATGGAGTTCTATTCTGTGAAATTCTCTGAATTTCGGACCTTTTAAATTGAATGATTTAAATTGGGATGCATTTGTACAGAATAGGGGTCGACTTGAGCTTGAAATATTGAAATACAGTATTTAATGGGATATATAAGACTGAAATTTTTCAAGACCAAGAATGTTATTTGTTGATGGCATTTATACCTTTGTACGTAAATTGATCTTTAAGGCAGTCATCTTTGTATCTATTTAAGGCACTGGGGGTTATCTTCCGCAAGCCGAGAGTGTACAGAGTCTGTGATGGGCAACATTCATAATCACAAAATTCGCTTAGTATTATCATGTTGAAAAATGCAAGCATGACTTTCTTTTTGCTTTTCAAATACCCTCAGTAACCTATTCAAGGAACATGGTAAAGTTTGTGCGAATATAATGTAGATCTAATTTTTTGTTGATGTTCGGTGAAAGAAAAGCAAATGAGACAAAGTGTATATTTGGATTTTTGTTTGAGCGACGCCCACGACTAAGCTTATGTATTGAATGGTGAAGTTAACAATGTGTTAATCGTAATCATAAATTCCAAAGACAGTTCGAGTGTAGGGGAACACGGACCTCCGACGAAGCGAAGGTAGTATCAGGTGCCATGGAGGAGTAAGCATCCTCTGCTGACCGGTCACACCCGCCATGAGCCCTTAGTCGAAATTAGGTGTACGGGATTACCCGTAGTCCAAGTTGGTATGAAAAATGACAGTCTAACAAAGGGTATGAAACAAATCATTCAAAATATATCCCAGAGACACTTTGTAATCGCAAACAAGGTCATTATAGCGACCGTAAAATTTGCGAAATGATGACTTCAAACGAAATTCGTTATAACCCTGAAACATCAACTTTTTTGTCAGTAGTTGACCTCGCTTTAAACATTTTTCATACGCATGGCATGCTCTCGCGTATCGAATCAACTGGGACATATGCACACCATAAGCAGGCTAAAGTGGTATATTACTACATAGATATGGAAAGTTGATGATTACAAAGTTAAAGTCATCACGCTTGTCATATAATGTAGTTGTCAGTCTGTCATTAGAGTCTATATTAAGTAAAATATCCAAATATGAAGCACGCACGTCAGATTCTGTAGTGTCCTTTATTTCGAGTTCATCGGGATATATCAAATGGACATAATTATGATTGTTGATTGATAAGCACATCATCAATATATCTATATGTATGGTCGAAGGACACTTTTTTTTGTTTTCATCCTGTAACAGTTTCTGAACAAATTCCGCTTCATATGAATATAAAAATAAGTCTGCCAATAAGGGAGCACAATTAGTGTCCATGGGAATGCCAATGTGTTGTTGGAAGACTTGGTCTCCAAACACTACATAAATGTTAACTACAAGAAAGCCAAGCATACTCATTATGTCTGCTTTAGAGTACTTGCGCGGGCTATTGGAGTGGTGTCTAACAAAATTTGTTCTTTGTGTATTTGGGGAAAAGTTGTTTTAATACTTCATCCGACATGCATAATTCTCAATGATGTATCCGAGCTATATTATTACATTTCATATTTTTGTGAGAGATACCATCTATGTAATGTTATCCTAAAATCTTCTCAATCGTTTCTACAGGTATTATAAAGCACATTTACGTTGCAGGACGTAACTATAAAATAATGCTCCTAGAATTTGATCACCATAGGTGTCGGAGCAGGGCAGAGATTTTTGACATTTCCTTCAATATAATCACAGCATATACTAGATAGTAAATACACTACTAACAATGATATTGGTGAGCTAGTGGTCAGATCGTGATCGGATGTCGTAGGTTCGAGCCCAAATTATGCGTTGACCGCGTCCCACCTCAAACATAAAAATAGGTATTGACTGCTATTTAAACAAACCTTCGGTATTTAGAGATGATCTTTCAGATGAGACGTTTAAACTTGGTCCCAAATCGCGGTCAAATCGTGGTAGATATCGGGGCGATACATGACTCTCACTGATACGGCCCTTAGTGCTCTGCATAGGATTGAATTTGTGACACTTAACATATATCAGAGAGAAAGAAGATGAGATCAAAGATTTTAGATTGTAAGGATAGCACAGGGTTGGAAACTTTATGCGAGTCATACAAGGACAAAGACAGAGAGGTTAAGAGAAGTACAAAACGAGACAAGCGGAGACGTATCGAAGACAACGCATGTAGAGCCGAGGAAGCAGCGAGGACTGGAAATGTCCATGAACTCTATAAGATCACCAAAATGATGTCTGGGAAATTTACTAACAGCTCAAATGTGGTGAAAGACCAGAATGGCAACATCCTTTCTAAGGACAGTGACATCATGAATAGAGGAGACCCAAATCAACCACCAGTTCTTGATACTGACAGCACCATAGAGGAGATTGACATCAATGTGGAGGAAATAAGTGTAGAGAAAATTAAGACGACCATCAAAAAGATGAAGAATAAGAAAGCTGCAGGAATAGACGACATCCTAGCTGCTGAGTTACTGAAAGCAGATTTTGCAGCAACATCAAATATAATACATGGACTGTTCCAAGACATCTGGAGAAAGAACATGGTACCAACAGAGTGGGAAAGTGGACTTATCATTAAACTACCAAAAAAGGGAGACACAACAGAAAGCAACAACTAGCGTGGTATCATACTTCTTCCCGTAATAAGTAACATATTTACCAGAGTGCTACTGGAGATAATGCCACAACAAATAGACGCACATCTGAGAAAGGAGGGAGCCGATTTTAAACCAGGAAGATCATGTTGTAGTCAGATCTTTGTATTTGGGAACATTATAGAACAGTCGATAGAATGACAGTCATCTTTGTATCTCAGCTTTGCAGAATTTGAGAAGGCTTTCGATGGTGTACATCGGGAAAGCTTGTGGAAGATCCTAAAATTATATGCCCTACCATCGGAGATTATTGATGTCATCAGGGTACTACAAGATGGATTTCAATGTAGTGTGGTAGTTGACAATGGCCAAACAGACTGGTTCCCAGTAACATTGGGACGGAAACAAGGATATATGTTATCACCCCTGTTGTTCTTAGTGGCT
Organism: Ostrea denselamellosa; assembly: GCA_024699665.1. Lineage (NCBI taxonomy): Eukaryota > Metazoa > Mollusca > Bivalvia > Ostreida > Ostreidae > Ostrea > Ostrea denselamellosa. Next base: position 4,472,992 of record JAMZEH010000052.1, read on the forward strand.
ATAGACTGGGTTATGAGAGAATCCATCAAAGAACAGGATAGATGCATTAGATGGAGAATGGAAGACAAATTAGCTGACGATCTTTGTCTCATCTCATCCACCCATCAGCATATTCAGGAGAAAAAACAACCAAACTCCATGAAACATCTATAAGATTAGGCCTAAACATCAATCAAAAGAAGACCAACGTAATGAGAATCAATGCAAGGAATAACAACCCAGTGCAAGTAAATGGAGAGCCATTGGAAAATGTAGACACCTTTACATACCTGAGAAGCACTGTAACAACGTCAGGAGGCACTGATGAGTATATACAATCAAGAATAAAAAAGGCTCGTCATGTGTCCACCACCAGTTTGGAACTCTTCCCAATGACCATCAGGACAAAGCTAAGGATCTTCAATAGTAATGTAAAATCTGCATTACTATAAGGATCAGAATGCTGGAAGCTTCATAAAGTTCTCAGAAGGAAATTGATTATACGGTACAAAGTTTTACGCACCAGATGAGCATTTCAACAAATAATGTCTCTACAGTGATGCTCAAGTCACAAAATGTTGGAAATCCGAAATAAGAACAAATTTGGAAGAGCTGAAAGAATCAAAAATACCAAATAGTGGAGCCAAATCCGGCAAAGGATCAGAGCTATGCATGAGGGAAATAAACCTTAATTTTGAAATGAATTTCTTAATTTTATCATAGCAACTTTCTATACGTAATTCATGCTAGTACTTCAGTACTGAATGTGTTTGTAAATCAATTCCCAAGGACCATATATAAAATCAGATGACCTAATATGGTGTCCAACAAAGAACTCAGAGAAATGTCCAGACAGGAAGACATCATAGTGGAAATTGCGAGAAGGAAATGGAGATGGGTCGGCCATGTGCTAAGGAAGTATCAGCATGACATCACCATAGAGGCTATTTTCTGGACAGCCGACGGCAAGAAAAGAGAGGAAGGCCAAAAAAGCATGGCGTAGAACAGTGGAAAGTGAACTAAAACACATAGGGCTAACATGGAAAACGGTGGCAGCTAGAGCAAAGGACAGAACTGGGTGGAAGGATTGTGCGGCTGCCTTATGTGTCACATGGCATGAAGAGGATTAAGTAAGCAAGTATGCAAATAATATATTATTACGTCTCAATATGAAAAAAGAATTCTCGAAAAGTGCATAGAACAAATAAAGAAACAAACAAAATATTACTAGTAGAACAAGTTCACTGACATTTAGATTGACAACTGAAGTCTATTTCGTGATGTGGCACCAGAGAATTGCTGTTAAACAGATATATCTGTATGAGCCTAAAGTGGTGTCACATGGATTTCAAGGTCGTGTAAGGCAAATACACCAATGTATACATGTAGTTAATTTGAAATGCTGCAAACAACAAAACAAACTACAATATAGGTAAACAAAGCAAAATTCGCCATATATTGTATTCAAGTATCATTAGAAATAGAAAATCACAAACAATGATGTGCCGATAGGTCTTGCATAAATATGATACTTACGACACAGTTAAAACCGCACTCTTGATATAGGTTACCTAACAAAAATAGAGACACGTGATCTTATCATCAGAAGAAATATTTACATAGGCCCATTTGTATGAATGCCGATTAATATCAAGATTAGATGTAAGGCATTTGAAATGGTCCCAAGAGGGCTGTGATGTTCAAATTATCATCTATTGTCTCTTGCTTTTGTCAGTTACGGCATATTTTATGATTTTGAAACTCTTTTTGCTGTGATTTTATTTTATTGGAGACAAAAATGTACTTTCATATTTTATTTATTAAAGCGATATTTTGCTACGCTGTTGATGTCATTGAAACTATAGTTCCCTACCATTCAAGTTCCACTGATCCCAGTTTTAACATTGAGTGTAGCAACTGTAATCAAGATTCATGATGGAAGAGAATACATGCACAAATAACCCACATCATTTCATTTCTTTGATTGATGACAAGAATCCGATGATATTTTTTAACAGATCGCTATACTGTGGTAACTGTAATATCACTTGGTAGTGTACTAATATTCTTCCTGTGATTTGTCTAATTGTTCTGTAATTTAATATTGTTGTTGAGAAAAATAAATATATCTTGCTAAGTTGTTGAATGTGTTCTTTTGTGATTTCTTCATTCTTGTTCGAAGCTTCTAACATTTGACAATCATAAAACAGTTCTTTTTCATTTTCAACAACAATTTGAAAGATAGTCTTAATGAAGAATCAAACAGCTACCCCTAAACTATACGCATCCATATATTCTTTCATTAAGTCAGGGGCCTCCGTGCCCGAGTGGTTAGAGTATGGCGTTCAAAATCACAAGGCCTCTCACCTCTAGTATTCGCGGGTTCGATTCTCGCTCGCGCCGATATATGTGGCAAAGTTTGCCAGTTTACTCTCGGAAGGTCGGTAGTCTCTTCCCGTTTACATTGTATCTGGGTTCTCTCCTCCACCAATAAAAATTGGACGTCACCAGATAACTTAAAAATTGTTGAGTGTGCAGAAAACAACAATCAATTAATCATTAAGTCAGATTCGTTAATTAATACAGGGCCTCCGTTGCCGAGTGATTAAAGCATCGCGCTTAAAATCACAATGCCCCTCACCTGTCAGCGTGGATTCGATTCTTGCTCACGCCGATATATGTGAGAAAATTTGCCAGTTTACTTTCGGAAGGCCGGTGGTCTCTTCCCGCGTACATTGTATCTGGGTTCTTTGTTTTACCAATAAAACACTGGACGCCACTAGATAACTGAAAAATTGTTAAGTATGTACAGAATTATGTAATTCTACATCTGCATGATACAAAATACAGTCTCCTTAGAGCAATATATTCATTTTGTATAAAACAATAAGTGACCAGTCTATACTATTTCAGATTGATCGAGACGGTGACATGCCTTGTTTCAATACATGTTTTACACCTGGGTACAAAATTGCACGCGTATCGATTCATTCTAGTATTTCATATGGTAGCGTTTCAACAATCTTCCATGATCGTGCAGTTATGCGGAGCGTAACAGCCCGTTGGGTCGCCAAATCCCTTAGCGATGAGCAAATGGCAATCAGAGCATCTGTATATAGCGCCTTTTTGAAGCGTGTTAGTCAAAATATGATTTATATTGCGTCTGGTGATTGTAGATGAGACTTGGGTTCATTATTATGAGCCAGAGAACAAAGGTCAGAGTCGTCAGTAGGTAGGACCGGGGTCCCCGAGGCCAAAGTTCAAGACACAACCATTTGCTGTCAAGATGATGGCGACAGTATTTTGGGACGAAAAGGCGTTATTATGTTGGACTTTTTACCCAAGAGACGTACAATAACTGGGCTGTACTATACAAACTTGCTATACCAGCTGAAAACCGCCATCCGTGAAAAGTGCCGAGGTAAACATTCAAATGTATTTTGCTGCAACAGCACAAATTCCAAACTTGCAAAGTTACAATGGATTCTGTAGGGCGAAACGGGTATGAATTAATACCACATCCTGCCTATTCGCCTGGACTAGCTCCTAGCAACTTCCCCTATTCTGAACTTGAAAAAGGATATCCGTGGACGTCATTTCCGGTCTGACGAAGAAGTATTGACCGCAGTTGAGGAATTTGTCAATGGAAAGGACCCTGACTTTTTCAGTTCTTGGCTGATGGCACTTGAACACCGTTGGTGCAAGTGCCCCACACTAGAGAGAGCAATTACATCGAAAAAGAAGAGGTGGATCTCAATCAGAAATAAGTTAGGCTGGTTACTTATTGACTCGCCTGGTAGCATCGTGTTTGAGAGGGGAATTATGACTTGGGACTTAATTTAATATCCAGAATGTGTATGTCGATTCTTCTACAGAAGGATGTTAGCTTGATCAGAGGAATTTCAAAGAATTTTAACATTCTTTTACGCATGAACTTTCAATCTTGCTTCAAGAAGTGTATACATTTGCTTTATTCTTTTCAATTTCAGGATCTGCATAGTAACAAAACTGTACATATTTAGTCGTGTTATTAATAGCATAGTGACATTAATTCACCCACGGTTTGTCTTTCTGCTTACTGATCTGAATTTCAGCTATAAGTTAATAAACTGTCCGTCTATGAAGTGGTACCTAATGTGGCAAAATTATTATACTCTTGTATATATGCGTGCCAGATTATGCATCGATAAATGTTTTATAACGTTTTGCTGATATATTGATGAACCTATATGCCTTCAGAATCACGGGTCTTTCGGATATGACCTTCCAAACGGGGGGCCGGTGTTGCGACAGTGGTTTACACTTAAAAGAATCCTCACTGCCAGCGTGGGGGTGTAAAATTATTAAATAAATAAATAATGGTTTTTTTTAAAATAAAACACGTTCAGAAAGTGCAAAGAAGAACAGAAGTGCGTTTCACATCACATTTTTCACGGTAGGGAAAACATTATCTGTGTGATAACGGAAGAGTTGTCAAACTCTGACCTAATCATCATCTTATTGCTATATGTGATGTTTCTAATAAATATAGACCGGTTGAGCTAGCTCAGTGATTAGAGCGTTCGTTTCGTAACCGAGAAGTCGTGAGTTCAAGCCCAGCTCATGCCATGGCCGCGCCAAACCCAAGACGCAAACACAGATAGCGATTGCTCTTTCGCCAAACGTTCGGCATTTGGAAGTGAGAATCACGGGTCTTTCGGATATGACCTTAAAAACGGAGGCCCATGTCACGGCAGGCGTTGGCACGTTAAAGAACCCGCACTGCTACAGCCCTGTGCGCTGGATTTCGTGGACAGCTTTTACCAACGAATATACGTCCCCTAGAACCAGTTATTCTTTGCAATAGCTTTTATAGTATAATGTAAATGACGTTAACCCTCGAATTTCCATCCCCATGAACTAGTAAATATTTAGCTACCCACGAACATTGGCTCCCGCAAACATTAATGATTTCACAATAATTATCTGCATATAATTTGTCATTTCCAAGTTTTTAACTGAAACCCTTCTTATTGTATCATTACCTGGCTATGGATGACATGTTCCAGGATTTTACAATATACAGCCGTGCGCGATATAGGATGATACTTGGAAGGCGATGTCTTGTCATCATTCTTGACGATCAGTTCCACTAGGGCCTGTTTCCAATCATCAGGTACTCTACCCTACTGACGTGAACTGTTGTGTATGAAGCTGAAGGGTGGAGCTATTTCATGAGCTGGGTCCTTGAGAAATCTTTTAAGGATCTCGTCAGGTCCCTGAGATTTGAAAGAACCAAGGTTCTGCATAAGCTTTATGATGCCAGTACTGTCATAACTGAATGAATTCATAGGTAGTGATTGTTCATTTCTCATCGATGATAGCTGACCCGTTTTCTCACAGGTTATAACGTTGCAGAATTGTTCGTTCGTTATTTTGGCTTTCATCTTTGGATCGCGTTGGGTGAAACCATTTGAATCCACTGCTCTCACTACTTGTTGTTGATGTTACAGTAAAACATTAAGGGTTTCCATCGCTGGTGATGATGTCCTTGATGTAATCAGTGTGGGAGTCTCTACATTTTCTACGTGTTTCTTTTTGTATGAAGATCTTTTAAGATTTTCCGTCTTTCTTGTATTGCCAAAACACGCATTCATTCGTTGAGACAGTCTTTTTACCTTGCGGATTGGCTGAATCGCACCGAGGCACTCTTGCTGGATGCCTTCTCATCAATGATGAAAACGCATGATGTCTTAAATGCTTCCCATAAGTCGTTAACATTTTTCTCACAGGTTTTGTTGGAGATGAAGTGCTCTGAGAGCCTGGACACCTCTGTTCTGAGTTCAGCATCAAAAGTATGATTTTTCTTGGCATGGGCTTCTTTCTTATTGCTTTAATGAGAACCTCAAAAATAATGTCGTGGTCAGTGACTCCAGGAATGTGCTGCCGTTTGGTACATTGTAACAAGAGTTGGTCTGTTCGTAATAAAAAGGTCAAGAGAATTGGGTATTACCCCTTAATGAGAAGTGTACAGTTTGCCAACATAGCAATGAAGTATTGGCTCATTTTGTTTTGTTGTATTGGCTGGCGATGATATAGTCTGAGCTCCATTCTACGTAGGGGAGGTTTATATCCCCAGCAATTCAGATGGTAGCCTTGGGGGTTTGCTAGTGCATGCCTTTAATGTATTTCAGTCAGGTACTCTAAGCTGTTGTTTGGAGGATGGTAAAGGGCAGAAACAATTGGTTGTTGGTCACCGTGACATTGGATTGCTGCAGCTGTGAACTCTGATGCTGTCGTGACCGGAAATCGATTATGCTATCCTTTGCCGCAGTGATAACATCTCCATGCGGGTCATTGATGAGGTCTCTGCGGGTGATTACGTGTTTGTAGGGTTATTCTCGCGCAGGAAATACCCTCGCAAAGCCTATAATAATTATTGTCTGGATCAAATTCCGTACATAAAAGTCGTTTGGTTCAGATGCTTTGAAACTGAGATTACTTTCAGAGTTTGTCATGGCCACTTTATCAAGATTTGCAGGTTTGCATAGGAATGAAGTGTGTTGTGGTGGGCCTATGGAGAAGTCTGAAGAAATGGAATTCTGGGGTGAGTTATCAGAGGATTGTACATCGTTTAGTGAAAGATTTTCAGAATCTTTCTCTTCAAAGATGGTATAACAGGACTGACAGTGTCCAAGGACGAAATGACAGATTCCGTCAATGTTGTCTCAAACATTGTGGATGAGAAATTTGGTAATCCGCAGTCGCAACATATCCAGCAAATGTGTTATACCTTTGAATACAGAGAGTGGGATGTTTATACATTTGAACTAGGTGTTACTGGAGTCACGTGCTACACAGTTCTGGTTGATTGATAGATTGTTTGTTTTACGTCCCGTCGAGAATTTTTCACTCATATTGAGACGTCACCAGCTGTAGGTGAAGTACCACAAATTTAGACCTTTGTTTAGCGCTCAGGGCCGTAGCAGTGAGGGTTCTTTAACGTGCCAACGCCTACCGTGACACGGGACCTCCGTTCGGAAGACCCGATTCTCACTTCTAAATGCCGAGCGTTTGGCGAAGGAGCAATCACTACCTATTTTTCGTCTTAGGTTTGACGCGACCATGGCACGAGCGGGACGAAGGGGTAATCACTACCTATTTTTGGTCTTAGGTTTGACGCGACCATGGCATGAGCGGGGCTCGAACTCACGACCTCTCGGTTACGAAGCGAACGCTCTAACCACTGAACTACCGCGACTGGTTGAACTTGGATGGTTTGTTACATACTCCCTGTGGTAAGAAGTCCTTTTTCAATTTCATTTCAAAACATCCGTATTATCTACTTTTCATTTTACAGCAGACAAAAAACTGTTCACGTCATAAATTTAGTATCTTGACACTGTAAAGAAAATAAAACGAGAAATATTTTGGTTTATTTACACGCGACACTTCTCAATATTTTTGTGACATTTCTGGTACAGTTCACTTGCACTGTGTCACGTTTCTACAACAGCAAACCTCCAAAAAACCAAACACACAATAAAGAGGTCCTTGCAAATTATTTGATCTTTAGAAATCATTGTTACCCCAAGTGCTTTTTATGCTTCTCCATTTTACATTTTGTACTGAATGATATAGGTATCTTGTTATAAATATCATACACACTTGCATACAGCAAATGTGGCTTTCCATTCATGTTCTCAAGGTAAAGGGCAAATGACTTTTTTACTTTTCAGAGGGCTCATCATGAAAAACAGTTTGCCTGCCGAGTCTAGAAGTATAATATATATATATATATAATGACCATCTTAGCTGTGGCCTAAACCCATGGGCATATGAATTTAATAGTTTTGGTAGAAGGCTCATATCAACTTAAACCCCGGGGTTATGAATTTCAGTTTTGCCAACAGTTTCAGATTTCAAAGATACAACACATTTCCAACACTTGAACAATTTAGCCCCACCCTATGGCCTAAACCGAGAGGGCATGAATTTCAAGTTTTGATAGAAAGCTCAATGCCAATTATAATCATGCAAACATTTTGCCTCCTCGATATCCAGAAGACAACTTTCCAAGACGTGATGCATTTTCTACATATGACCCAACTTGACTCCATGCTAGAACATAAACCCCGGGGGTCATGAATTTCATTTTTGTTATAGGGTTCATTGCTCATTATAATCATGCAAACAGTTCAGAAATCATACAAGAACTCTTCATAACTCCGAGATTTTTTTTTTTAAAGCAGAAACATTGTATTTGACCTTAGGCAAAAGTATGGCAAGATTTGTGAGATGGCAAGTAATAATGTACCATAACTTTACACCTTACTATTGCATAAGCTCATCTAAAAACAATGAAGCCAATACTCAAGTGTCCATTTCATTTATTAAATGTACATGGCAACATAACTTCAAAATATTAGGCCAACATGCAACAAAGCCCAAGACATCCTCAGCCCCGGAGTGGATCTGCCAGTTCCACAGTCACTCTTCTAGTTCCCCTTACATAGCAGGAAGTATATATTATTAAATCTTTTTATCTACAGGTCATGTCAAACAGAACTTTCATGCACAAAAACAAATCTTACACGCACATCATCAATACAGCAGTAAAATTAATTAAACATCAGACACCAGAAACATCTTTCCTTCAATGCATTGTATATTAATTCCATCACATAATGATAACACAGTGGATAATACAAATTGATTCAATTTACATTTAACACAGACACTGCACTTTGACATTAGTTGACAAAACGTGATTGACATCCACAGAGCAACATATGTGCTTTGCATAGTCCGATTAAAACATAAGCCAGTAAAAAAGGGAATAAATAAAAATAACGGCTTTAACAACTGGGAAAATGGTCAACAATCACTAAAAGCCATTAGGCTGTGACACGGAAGTACAGTATATTTCACGAGAAATATTAGCATTTAACAAGTGCATTTAAAATATTTTAAGGTCATCATTGTTTAAAACAAGATAATTGTGGTATCCAAGGCTATTAATTTATCTCAGACATCAACAAGATGACCGTCCAAATGATTACATTAAATTTAATTGCAATCATATCAGCCTTCGTGTCTGAAAACATTTGTTGAAATTTTTGCATAAAATCCTTGTAATACTGTGTACTGGGAAAATTTCTACTTGCTTTAATTTCACCTACACAAATTGAAAAAAAATTTCATTCTTTTAAAATTGCCCAAACCATTTATTACAATTTTAAGGTAATTAGTATATTCAGATTTATCCAGTTTTGAATTTGTCTCTTCTGGATGAGGGCAAAATGAGGTAAAATGGAATGGTGTCTAAAATTTCCCAGTACAAAGTAAGTGGGAATTGCTAATTTTATACTGTTTTTAGCAGTTCATTATTTGCTAATGTCAATTGGACAAAAAGAAGAGTGTTGAAATACTTTTATCAAATTTCATTTTACAATAAGAGCTTTCTAAAACACTGACAAAAAAAAAATTTCAATATTCAAAGCCGAACACTGAAAAAGTCTGATGCACCATGGGTATCTGTTGCTCAGCTGCACCCCAATCCAGACTTCTTCTTAGCGAAAATATCCTTCAGGTTCATGTTCACCTGTAACTTTTCTCTTTTTACTGGTGTATTGTTCAAACAAAACCTGTAACAAATGAATAAATCATTAAATATGTTAAAATCAAATCAGTGGAGATCAAAATTGGGAAGCCATATGAAACTTTCAAGGACAATTCTCGCAGCAATAGGCTTGTTGTTTTCTCAAGGTCATGTGCATTGCTGAAAGTTTAGAAAGTGGATAAAATGGCAACATGTTTGAACAAACTTAGCCATGGTGATAAAATATCAATTTCCTTGTTCTCAAGCCCACCTGTGTGCAATAATTTTTTTTTTCTTTAGATGTGGTTGCACATTTTTTCTGAAGATTTACCTTTCAGAGAATCTGCAAACAAATTCATTGGAATATTATATTTGGATAAATGCAAACTTATGCACTGTTATAAATCATTATTTCTCAATTTGTCAGCAATACGTGTTGAATGAGAAATAATCAAAGTACAAAATGTACTCCTGGGAGTTGAACTTTTTCAAACATTTCAGGAATAAAAAAAAGAATAATTACTGTATACAATAATGCAATTCCACTTTTTTAAAAATGTAGACAATAGCTAATTTTGCAGTTAACATTAGTTCAAAGGATTCATACATTCATTTATCGACAATATGCAGAGACTGTGGTTCAGTGAATTTACATATTCATTTGTTTACTTTCAGCAAAGAATCTGGCATATTATGGAGTATGTCTTAACCTTCAACCCTCCATAGTCCATATAGTGAATAGCGTGCAATGTTTGTTTACAAATATGAAAGAAAAAATTTGTATGAATTATCTTTTCCCATCATTTTGTTAAACAAACATAACTGTTTATATAGTACTCAAATGTTAAAATAAGCTTTTTCTATTTCATTTTAGCTTTTGAATATAGTTTCATTTTAGCTTTTGAATATAGGATTAATATTGTTGGGAAAACATTTTCTGGGACATGTGATTTCAACCATAACGAGGAGGTGAAGAGTCTTATATGCAATATATTCATGCTTGATGGTCTGAGAAAGTTTAACAAACTTCAATTCTTAAAAACTGCACTTTCATATTCAACGTTTTGGAAGACACAGTATTATTTCATTTTGCAAGCAAATTAATCATTTTAAAAAACATTACAAGAGTTGTCAGAAGCCAACATAGCTTGACAGGAAGATCATCTCTACTTACAATATTGCCCTTTATTCAAAAAATAGAGCCAAGGTTAACCAAATCAAGTCTTGAAACCAAATGAAAGACCTGGTCATAAGTAACCTATATGTGAAATACCAAAAGCCTATCCCACTTGATTCAAAAGATATCGTCAAGGTCAAAGTTTGGAAAAGTAGATCAATGGTCCAAAATAAAGGACACAAAGTCAAAAGTTTTCATATAAAATGTAATGAAGAATCTATATGTGAAATATTAAAGCCCTATCCATCTTGGTTCATAAAACATAACCAAGGAAATGTTTTTGAAAAGTAGGTGAAAGTCCAACACTACTAGGTCAAAATTCTCAATACCAAATGAAAGGCCTGGTCATGAGGAATCCATATGTGAAATATCAAAGTCCTATTCCCCTAGGTTTAATAGATATAGCCAAGATTAAAATTTTTCCGTTAAAGTTTGACAGATGCTGCAGCCACTGAGTCATGAAATAGCTCTCTGGACACTTATTATCCACATTTTTCTATATTCACATATTTCTTAATTATCTCCCCTTCAACTAGGGCTTTACAAAGTCTTTCATGTGACTAGATGGCAAATCACACCTTTTAAACTCTTCCAGTTCTTTTTCCACCTCATCCATCTCTCCATTATCAATGTCTCCATCAGACTTTGGCATGAAGATTTCATCTGAAAAGTCATAGAACCATTGAAATGTACATGTATATGTGCAATATGAATTCACAATGAACACAACAATTGTCTTCAGTGTGCAGTTGTACTCTCCTTACCAATGACACTTAAATCTTCACTATTTCTGTTTTTCCTGTTCTTCTTTTTGTTCTTGCTTCCTTTACCCTATTAAACATTTTAGCAAAGATTTGCATTACTGGAAATATAGAGGGTATCTATATAAAATAATTTTATCTATTTGCATTATAGAACAAATAAAGCTTTGCGCAGCAAATATCACACTTTTTTAATGAAGAAATTGTAGTTGCTGTATAATTCTCTTGCAAATTAGTTCACTAAGATTATGTCATGTTTTGCTTGAACAACACTGGAATTGCCAATCCAAATGGGTGATATTCACTGCAAGTATGAAATAAAATTTCTACCTTACACCAATATGTCTATTGTGTGCAAGTTTATCAACTTTTCAAGAAATACAAGTACATCCATCATAAATCATCATAAGCTCTACTTTGTTACTATGAAATAAAATAACTTCATCTTCTCATTATTTGACCATTATGAAAATAAACTAACCTGGTCTGGCGGTGAGTCATCTTGCTTAAGAGCAATGTTTTTCTTGTCAGGTGACTTGGATAGCAGTGAAGTAGGAGGTTGCGAGGAGAACACTGGAGGGGGTGGGGGCTGTCTGAACATCACACCATTCATTCCATGAGAAATACCTGTCTTCCCATTCTGAACCACACAAGGCCTAACTACATGATTTTGTTGTAAAGTTGTTGGAATATGCTGTGAAAAGCTAGCCGGTACCCCATTCTGCCTTGGCACATGTTTTTGTGGCAGGGGTTGTTGCTGTTGTTGCCTGGCTATCAGTTGTGCAGCTAGAGTCTGCTGCTTACTGATCTCTTCTGGGGTCAGTTTAGAAAGCTTAGTAATATTTGAAAATGGAGGATGCAGAGTAGGAGGATGCTGCATACTTTTGACAGCTTCAGAGGATTGCTGTTGGCGGGCAGGTTGTATCTGTTGTTTGGCCTGTTGCCGTGGAGACTGAGGAATATTTTGTCTCTGGGACTGAGGTGTCTGTTTTGAGGCAGGTGTAGATTTTGGGAGTTGCTCTTGACCTGGTTGTTTTTGTGACTTTAGGGCTTGTATGGGCTGTTGGACTTGCTGGGTCACTGCCACTCTGGGAGATACTACTGTCTTCATGGGCTGAGTGGCAACAGGAACTGGTTGTAAGATAACATTACTCTGGTTGACTGCAGTCTTTTTCACTTTTTTGGAATTCTGTTCCAAAACCTCCTCTATCACAGTCTTGGTTTTATGGTTGGCACTTCCATCATTGCCAATTGTTACAGGAACCTTCTTATTTTCACCCAGCTTTTTTGTATTATCAGGCAGACTAGATTTGTTACTCTTCTCCTTGGCAGCTTTGGGAGTATTCACCATTGAGGCAGAAGTCTGAATTCCTGCTGTTGTCTCAGCAACTCTTGGAGATCTGGCATTATTCGAAGTGTCTTTGACTTTGCCTACAGGTTGTGAAGTATTGGAAGCTGATTTCTTGGCACTAGATTTGCTTTTCTCTTTCTGAGTTGTTTCTGTGTCATCCTCTTTACCAGCTGGAGGTTCTCTAACAAGATTCAGATCTAGATCAATACCATTAGCTATTTCCACTCCTTTCTTTTTCTTCTTCTTCTTTTTCTTCTGTGCTGCTTTCTCTTTCTCTTCCAACTCCAACTGAGCCAGTCTCTGTCTTTCTTTTTCTGCTTCCTCTTCTTCCCTTCTTAATCTTTCTGCTTCAAGTCTGGCCTTTTCTTCAGCCTTACGTTGCTTCTGCCTAGCCCGCTTCAATGCTTTAGAAGATTTTTCTGGAACCTGATCTTTATTTTCTGTACCGTTAATGTAGTTGAGCAGTTCATCCAGGCCTTTGACAGCCACTGGATCATCCTTTGGACTCTCTGGTTTGGCTTCAAACTTCACTGGAGGGGCTGGTGAGTTGTTATTGTGATTGGAATTTGCCATAATACAATTCTGATGGTGTGCATCCTGCTTTTTTTCACTTTGTTGCTGCAATAAAATGTACATGCATCTTAGTTCCTAAAACATTAGGATAATCCTATTTTAAAAGATTTGCAGAGAGACATGTTCAAATTGTAAACGATAGATCAAAACAACTCAGCTCACCAGGATGTATATCATGAAAAGTTGCATAATTTTTAATTTGCAAAGGTGACACACTGGTTTAAATCAAACTGATTTCAAACTTTACTATTTAAAAAAACATACCATGCACAAAGGACCCATCTCCTATCATTCAAAAGATATACATTGTAGCCAAGCTCAAGTTTGAAATTTACAAAAAGCTAAACACCATTCACATCAATGTCACAAGCTCCGAAATTTTGACATCATTTAACAGCACTGTCACAAAGAACACATTAAAAGTGTAAGCGTTGTCTTTTCAAGATGAAAGATACTGATAAGATTGAAATTTTAAAAAATATATGTAATGTTTAATTTAATGTCATGAAATTCAAAAGTTTGGTATCATTGCAAAGATAACCTCAAATGCTATACGTGTTAATTATCAAAATCCTGCCTTCTACGGTGGAAAAGATATGACCAAGGTACATTTTCATATGCACATCAAATTTAAGGTCAATAATATGCTAATTATAAAGGCCATATCCCTTATAACAGGTAATTTAAAACATGTCAATTTGTTTTGAAAAAGTATGTCAAAAGTAACTTTCAAGGTCACAAATGAAAGTACAGTAAAACACACTTACTACAAATACACATCATTTATTAAGAAGTAATATTTATTCGTCTATGAGAGGGAAATAATGAATATTTTATTGGATATAATAATGAAGTTTGGCAGTAACGAAGTTTGTTTCACCAGCTCTGGAGATTCACTATTACTGTGTTTTACTGTAGTTTAGCAACATTTAAAAGCTCTTTGTACAAGACATGCATGTAAGTATATGAAATATGAATTTATAATAGGAACTACACTTAATCATAAAACATTAACCTTGCTGTCTAAGGATACTGTCGCCGGGGGTATGACAATAGCTCTCCTGACATTCGCCCCGCCCCCGGCGAGCTAAAAATCAACCCAAAATTCATAAGGTTAAAGAATACTGTACACAGCCATTTTAATTAGGAATGTTTCTGTCAATTTTGAAATACTATTCCTACCTGCATATCAATATCAAAACAAACTGTATTGCTAAGTCAAAGCAAAATTTTATATTCATACATGAATTTGCTGATTTAACTCACCTTCCGCTTCAGCCTCAGTCGCAATCTGTTTCTCATCTCTTCATAATTCTTACTTGTTGGTGCCACTGGAGGCTGCACAGCAAATAAGAAGTTGCATAAGTACAATGATGCATACACTACGCAGTTTCTGCTTCATCAAAATGCAAGATATGTTCATCATTTTGTACAAACATTTACCAAAAATTTGTGCAAGTTCAGGAAAGAGAGAGAGAAAGAGAGGAAAGAGAGAGAGAAAGAGAGAGAATGAATCTTGATCTTATGAAATCTAAAATTTTTCTAATGGACAATTAATGTACATATACTTACATTTCCATGACCAAAAAATTCACAGTAGCAGCAATCACAGTATTTGCCTTCCTTTTGGTTGGATGTGGACGTGGAGGAACTCTGTTCTGAGCAGCTGTCATCTACGCTATCACAGTTCTCATCACCACAGTGATTGTTGCAGTTTGGTTCCATACAAACAGTAGATGTGCCTACACTAACATTATTGACAGTTGTCGGCATGGACACACCATTTGGACAGTGGTTATGATCTGAAGTGGGCTGATGCACATGGTTGGGAGCATTCCGACTATTGTGGTTACACGAATGGCTGTTATTGTTGGTATTTAAACTGTTGGCAAACTGACGAATCATCTGCATGCCCTCTTTCGCATTCTCACGAATATTCCTAGCAGCTGAGAATAGCTCCTGAGTGACCTTAACTGTGCTAGTACTGTTATTATTATTACTGTGTGATTGGCAGTTGGCATTGGTCTTTCCCAGTAGAGTAGAATTATGCCTTTTACAGTGTTGAGAATACTGTTTCTGATCTGCTACTGATGATACACTAGGGGTGGGACAGACTGCCTGCTTCTGAGAGATATTGCCTCCCAACGTGACTGGCCTTGTGCATGGTGGACTCATGCTACTCACAGGCATATCGCTATGGGTCACCATCACAGCACCATGATCATGGCTCATGTTTGAGACATTTGCCACTGACTGCGGAGTAGAGAGGGACACATGATGACTGACAGAGGTTTTGAAAGCACTTGTTGGTATTGTAGTGGTTGACACTGTCTCAACCCCCATCTGAGTTGCCACTGAGAAAGGTTCATTCAAGAAGTTTGCAGTGGAGAAATTAGTTGTTAAGGGGGGAGGAGGAAGAAGGTCAGTACTAATACCACTGTACTTAGGAAAAGGAATGCGAGCATCATAAGTATTATCCCATTCTCCATAAGCATGGTACATATGTTCATGGATTCCTTCAGGGTTATCAAAGTCCAGCTTTGGCAGAACTTTCCCTGTGGTTTGCAGTAAGGATTTAGGCTGGCGGATTGGCATATGGAGGTCGTACAACTGAGTGGGTAGAAGAGGAGGAACATGGTGATTGGCCAGTGCATGCAGACTGGGAGATCCATGGATATGAGGATACAGATGAAGCTCAGCTGGTCGTGATGTTTCTGGGGCAATGGTCTGAGGTAAAGATGTAGACACCGTATTTCCTTGTTCTCGTAAACAGGCATAGCATTTGCAAGAGTTCTCTTCCTGCTTTGTCTGAAAAAATTATAGGAATGGGTAACTGTATTATATACTCATATAAACAACCAAATGGAGTTACTAATGAAAATTATTGTGTCAATTCAAGCTGATACAAGTTGTTTATTCCATTGTGTATGTTATTAGAGATCATACATTTGTACAATGATTAACTATTCATGGGCAGGGCTTGCAGCAATGAATCAGTAAATTAGCATGCGTATACTGCATGTCTAAATCTAGTGCTACTTGTGCTTATTCTCAGCATTTACAATTCAATTACACAAAGTATGAAATGATTCAGTGACTGCCAGCAAGCATTAGTTTAAAGTGGATGTTTTGAATTCAGTCATGTCTCAGTCAACTCTGTAGAGACAAGTGATTTAAGAAAATAAAGTTCATGTTTTCAAGTACACTGTAGGATAACCACTGAGGCTGACATTTCTGTTTACATTTGTATCAATCTCGATATACAGACAACTAATTTAAATTGAATGACAAATATTCTTCAGTCATATATAAATTTGTTTTGCAACATATATTTATTACTTTTCATGATTATAAAATTGAATTATCAGCTTTATTGTTGTATTAGTAAAACACTAAGTGCAAGTGATTTTCATAATCAGTTGATATGTATGAAGGTATATCGCAGAATAATGACTCCAGATCCCTCTTATAATTCAAAACACTTTAGTTTCAGTGATCCTATGTATTATATTTAATAGTATATACAGTCAAACCTCTTTATCTCAAACTCGATGGGACTGAGAAAAAATTTCAAGATATCTGAGAATTTGAGATATGGAGGGTAAAATACTTAAAGCATAAGTAGTTGGGACTTCCTGATCACTTTGACACATCCATGGTA
Source organism: Ostrea denselamellosa (assembly GCA_024699665.1). Classification (NCBI taxonomy): domain Eukaryota; kingdom Metazoa; phylum Mollusca; class Bivalvia; order Ostreida; family Ostreidae; genus Ostrea; species Ostrea denselamellosa. The sequence continues at coordinate 4,490,074 of JAMZEH010000052.1, forward strand.
TTCGAAATATCGGTGTTCAAGATACATAAGTTCAACTGTATAGTACATAAATGTATTATACAAAGATTACAGTTACCTTAAGCTCATTCTGTGCCTGCTTTTTACAGTGAAAGCAATCACATTTTTCTGAGCTAATGAGATCATCAAGTGCTTCATCGTCATCCTCATCATCCTCATCGTCATCATCATCATCTCCCAAGTACAAGGACGGAGATATCATTTCCCTAATACCATGTGAGGTCTTCTCCAAGGACTCCTCTCTTATTCCTCGCCCATCATCTTCCTCATCATAGTCAATATCATAGTTATCAAGTTCATCGTCATCATCTTCTTCCTCTTCATCATCACATATGTCCATGTCTGCCATCTGACCTGCATCTTTGTCCTCTTCATCCTCCTCCTCCTCTTCATCTTCCTCCTCCTCATCATCATCGTAAATATTCATATCGTCACGATTTTCCTCCTCAATTCTTTCACAATGTTCATTTTCTCCATCGTTGGACTGAATCTCATGGTCTGCCATATTCTCCCTATTGAGGTGCATATGAAGTAAACCTCAAATCTCATTCAAGTATGGTGTCATTTTAAACATGTGAATAAAATCCATGAATAAACTTTTATTTGAATAAATTTATCATCTAACTCTGGTCATACACAAAACATGTAAAAACTTATTTCACATGCAAATTAAATTTCCATGACTTGTTTCATTTCTTGGGGATATTGAAATGAATGGAAAAATCTCTAAATAAGTCAAAACTTCAAACAATTCACTAGCATTCTTAAATAATCAGTATGGTAAACATGACATACCTTGGTGCTGACTCATCGAATGGGTGAGCAAGTCTCTCATGGATGAGTGGACTAGATGACCCACTGCTAGAGGTGGTACTGGACATGGAAGGTGGACTGACATCAATCCGGTAACGGTTGGGGTCATGGAGAAAGGTGGGGTGTCCCCCAGGATTACTGGCCTCTAATGCCTCAGGATTTATTATTCCACAGGTGATCATGTGAGTTATTGTACACTCATCACAGGGGCATCTACACAGAGGACAAATAAAACATTACACTTCACAAGATCTTATTGACCTGCAAATGTTACATGACCCATGTCCACTCCATACCTAAGCCCTACTTCATTCTCTCCAAACATTAGTACTTTAGACATTGTTTTACATATTACTAAAAAATGTACTTTAAGGTACATATTGAGAATTGTTTCTGTGGTGAATACTATATAGCAGGTATTTTGTAAGGGTGGAATTTTTTGGGATTTGATCTCTAAAATCCAACATTTCAATTTCTGCATATTGAAATCTTGCAATTTAACCTAATGTTAATATGTGAAACAAAATGATTTCATGACATTTACAAGTTGTTTACAAACACAGAACAAGGCCACAGAAAGTGAGCATAACTGATTTACAATTTAAACTGAAATAACAATCTACCCAGTTTCAATACATCATTGACTTGTCAATTTTGTTGTATCAGCTCATCAGTACAGCTCCATCAGCATAAACACAAACACACAATACTTGCTTATGATTATAAAAACACTGTGGCTTAAATTAACATTGCCTTTCCAGATGCTATGACATTTCAGATAGCCTGTCGAGAACTCAAGGGATTTGAAATACCTCAGAACACATGGACTGCAAAAGACCTACAAATCTTGTTCAATATCACCACTTTGAATAATTTCAACTTCTAATTTTACTTCCATAGACAAAATGTGCTAAACTACGACCTCTTGCAGGGAGACAATTTGTTTTCAACTGAACACACTATTATTACTACTTGACCTGTATTTAGGTGCAGCACAATTATTCTCTGTACATCTATACGTCTTGTAATCTTCCGGTCAAGAACCCATTATTTGGTATTCAAGAACCCATTATTTGGTATTCAAGAACCCATTATTTGGTATTCAAGAACCAATTATTTGGTATTCAAGAACCCATTATTTGGTATTCAAGAACCCATTATTTGGTATCTTATTTGACATCCCACTATTTTTTGTTTTAAATATTCATTATCATACAGAGCAGTATATAAACTACAGGTATAATCAAGCATGGCACTTACCAGACACTGCATTAGCCAAAAGATAGTTTCACTTGACTAAAATACCAGTGGAATATATTGTGATTTAATCTGCATACTGTTATATGTAAAATCAAAATATAATTTGTTTTTGTGTTTTAAAAAAAAGTCTTCCCAGTTCCCCAAAATGAAATGTACTCTAAATTACACTACCTCTTCCATTAATGTACTGAATGGTATAGAAGAGGAAGCATGAGCAGGAACATAGACATTATGAACAACACTTTGTGCACTGAGGAAAAAGATGGACAGAGTTGTCGAAAATTGTTGTTCCTGTCGGATAAGCCATACAATAAAATTATTTTCAAAGAAACCAACCTCTTGCGGTTACACCGAGGGCAGTGGCATTCCTCAGGACCTGGCTTAGTGCCCTGTAACATCATTCGCATTGTTTCCGTAAACTGTGCCTCAAAACTAAAAAGAAACAAATTAAAAAACTGCAAGTGTCAGATTTTAGTCATTCTGATTTTGTATTAGGGAGCCAAATACTTTACACATGAAATAGATTTAAATAAAATCATTTATGTACATGTACCTGTGAGATATTGGTGAGGTGTTACTTTTCACAACCTGCTCCTCCAAAATCTTTCTTTGTGCCTTGAAGAATTCCCAATCCTCTTTGAGCATTTTTTGTTTCAATTTCAATGTGGCCTGCAAAGAGCAAAATACAATATTCACTTCTGTTTGAACATTCTTCATGGGAAGCCAGATCAAACATATTTTGTGTGTCAATCAGAGCAACACAGGTTTGCAGTAAGCCACCCCACCTGTTCTTCGTTATATTGTTCAATCAGTTGATGACTGTCCCGCCACACTACAGATATCACAGACATTTCATCGTCAAACTTTAAGTAACGATGTAAAAGATTTGGATATGTATCCTCATGATACGATTCCTTAGAGGCGGCACCAAGTCTGCAATAAAACAAATTAAATAACATTTACTCTCAGGTGTTGTGTTTGAAAATTAAGTTATAATTGCTACCTATTGTCAAATTGAATTGAAAAGTCACTTTAATTCACATTTGAAAATATTTCTACTATTCAACATACAGTCCAGACTACCCTAGCAATCTCTCTATTATTGACTTGTCCCATGAGACCATATTGAATCCTGTCAAAAATAATTTCCTTCATAAAGCAGCTGTATCAACTGACGTCGTTTTACACAACAATCAACCACAATTTTCATCTCAGAAGTTTGACTCAAGACTGTTTTTAATGACTTGTAAGGATCTGATAGGATCCCTTGAAAAGTGCTTCTTGCAGCTTGGGTTTCATATGGCTCATTTCATGTCTAACTACACCAAAACAGTGATACCTCATATGTGTGTGTGTGTGTGTGTGTGTGTGTGTGTGTGTGTAAAATACAACCTGCTAAAACTCAGCATAATAAAGAATTGCATCATGTAAGCTTTACCATACACTTTTTGTTAAATAATGTTTATGTAAGCCTAGGACCTCAACAACAAGCATGCCCTAATTTGTAATGGAAGGGGTGTAACTGCAAAAATGTCTGCCATTAGGATTGGAAACCATGACCAAATGGTATCAAATTCATACAATCAAAAACATAATACCATGCATTAAAATTTCCATTCTTTTATGTATAAACTTACATGGCATACAACCAAAACTTGAACAGTCAACTTAAACAATGTACATGGGGTGGAAAATGAAAATGAAATTTTTAAAAATTATTTTGGAATATACTTAGATCAATCAAGATTGTATTTTCTTATATGCAACATTTTTGCTGCAGTCCTTAAGTGGTTACATCTGGGACCTTTGTCACCCTAGAAATTTTCTGAATTAAAAAAAAAAAAATAAAAAAAAAATAAATGTCAAATTTGATTTCTGTATTGCTAAACCCTCATAAAAAGAAAACAAAATAATAAAAACAAAAAAGTATGGTATACCTGAGACTATCATGACCTCAATCATAGATTATTGTATGACTGACCTTTCAGTGAGAATTTTTCAATTGCTAAATGACAACTGTTACATTACCACTCGGCTCATTTCAAATTTTACTACCTATTGCATCAAACATGGAAATTTTTGTTTTGTAAAATATCACAATAGAAAAGAATTCTCACCTGAGCTGTGAAATAATAAGGTGAAGACTGCTTTGAATGGAAGGTTCTGTATAGGCAATGGACTGAAACAGGTGCTTGTTGTGCAGTTCCCATGTCACATTAAACTTGGAGAGATGATCTGTTTTCTGAAATACACAATCACCAGTGACTTAGTAAGAAAGATTGCTGTGTCTAACACGAAACACTTTCTTTTGGTTATACAAGTAATAAATTGTGGACAATTTTTAAAGCACATTTAAACTTTGAAGGAATTCTATACAATCTAAATTGTTATCATTTATTTCTTAATACAAGTATTTTACATTGCTAATATTTTTGCATTTGATATCCGATATATAATATATACATGTATCTTGTGTATCATATATAAATAATGCATGTATGACTCTTGATAAATATTGTACGTCTAATTTAATAGATGGGAATTCTGACAATAAAGTACAATTTAACTACAAGAGTTGGAACTTGGTGAAGTATGCCAGCATTTTTTCAAAAACGATATTTCTCATTTATCTCATGTCAATGAAAGAGGCAATCCATTTGTTTATGTCACAACTTAAAACAGTAAAAAAAAAAATCCAATTGAAAAGAAACAACTTTTGAACAAAAGCTCCAAGCATTATGCTTTGATGCTCTTCATTGCCTGTTTTATAGCAAACCTGTTACAGATGTACTTACTGTCCTTTGCACCTTGTGAAACTGATTGGTGTTTGTGGTCAAATTATGTGTCCTACATGATCAGATTATTGAGAGCATTAGACAATTTTTTTTTTATCTTAGATCATTATCTGATGCACTGTATAAACTATGCATATCAATAAAAGCAAGTGCAAGATGACAAGCTGTAATATACTAACAGTTTTTCTTTTTTCAAATTTATTTTTCCTCTTTGAGTTATGATTTATGGACCTTATTAAGATTTATAAGACTGGCACTCTGCATTTGTCTGACAAGCTGATCATACTTCATTTATCTAAACTTTTTTATATCATATCTAAGTAAATTGAATGGCAACAAAAAACTTCTTAATTTTCTTTCAAGAACACAATAGCCTTAAGTCTACTGCTAAAATGTATGTACTGTCAACTTTGGCAACAACAAATTTTTAAAAATATTTGATAAGTAATATTTTCCTTCTCCTTGTTTTTTCTATTAAAGTACATTGCAAGTTTTGTGCTTCCACAATAAAACTGAGAGTATTCTTGTCCCTAGAGGTGCCAAGTTCTTTGTGTTACACAGATGATCAAAACTGCAATGAGTAGACTTAGCCAATGTTGTTGTTACATCGATTTCATGCAAGTATGAAGTAAGGAGTAAATTTCATAGTATCAAAGCGTTTTACTAAGAAAAAGTAAATATAAGCATTAAATGATTGGGTTTTTTTAAACACGTAATCAACAAATAACATGAATGTTGTGAAGTGCAGATAAATTATCATAATGTGCATTATTCAATTTGTTTGCAAACTGATCTGTAATTTGTGGGCTCATGAATGCTATTTTTGATTGAAGAAGAGGTCTTATTACATAACCCTATACAAAATCAGTTTCAGTCCCTATCTATCAGGTATACATTTTGCAAATTTTCAATCTAGATGTTCTTGCTTTGCAAGTGTAAACAATACACAAGTACATGTAGCTTTCTGTGAGAAAATACAAAGCAATGCATACTAATTTTTCTAAAATTTTGCCCATTTTCCGTGAGACCACACAAAGATGTTCATATTCGTCCAGAAGGAGCTGAATGAAAGACTTGGCCTCAGGAGGAGATTTGTAGCCCGAGTTGAGTTGCTTCAGCAGTTTCACTTTCATTTCTATCACAAATTCTCGGACCTGGGACTCCAACCTTAGGAAGAGTTGATGAGGATCTCTAACACACAGTCTGCAAATAGAAAATAGTTTAATAAAACAATCCCTGTCACTGATTTATAATTTCTTTTTTGGAATTGAGGTAAATATCCATACTAAATGTATGCCAATTAACACCGAACATGCTAATTATGCATCATGAATGTTACCACAGTTTAATGAACCCAATGGAATTTCAGTGAGCATTGGAGACGATGCCAACGTCCTCTCTGACCAATGGGACTGTCATGTTTCAAAGCAAACAAGTATATTTGAAATGAACAAACTTAAATACACATCAAAATATTATAATAAAGCTTTAATCCAGTTGTTTTAGAAGGAGTGAAAAAAATTGCCTACATCTGAACTTGTGCACTATAATAACAATCATAAAATTGCTTAGTCATTCCTATTCATTTTCAATCAGATTTCTGTAAATGTTGAAAATCTGACTACGTGTGACGAAATCATGTTGCTCACTGTGGTAGTATCTATTCTTAGGCCACTTATTTTGTGTACTGCAGATCAATATATACAAATCATCTACTGCAACATGCACATTTCTGTGTGATAAATGTTCTGACTGTTACACTTTTGTTATATTTTCTTTGTAATTTATTTCCCCAAATAAAATTATAAGGAAACACAACCATGTCGCCATGACCTTGAAATCTATGAACAATCTAAACAATGGAATATCAGATCTTGATAAATCTCACTCTTGTATTTTGACATGTAATGATACTTTGTCTATCTAGCAAATAAATATGAAAAATAAAAAAAATAAATGGTTTTACCTATGGGGCCCATGACCTCCTAATACAGGTGTATATCTCTGAATGAATGTATATATCTCTAACGAACACATATACATGTATCTTTGTTTAAATTGTAGTATTTAAATTATTTTCAAGACACTCGACTGAATTATATGACAGGTGCGATATAGCATTTATCTAAATTTCTTTTATAATTTTGTACAAATCACAGTCATAGCCTTCAATGATGGTCAGAACATTTATATTAATCAACTTACACGTTAAGCCTAAATGAATTGGTACAGTTAATATTTACATCACATGCCTGTACTCCAGAATTCACGTCATTTCAAATATTCAAGTTTCCCTACAGCCTCTTGCAAGGTTAACATTAACTGACTATACAAATGTAAAAGTTACTCTGATCTAAATACTGCACATGTACTTTAATCTTCCTATTGTGCTTATATCTTTAACTTCTGCTCAAACTTTTAACATCGATTCAACTACCATAATAATCATCTGCTGTGATGTCATGTCCATATTTAAGTGATGTCAAACAGGAACAACAAAGTTAATGCTGACTCATTAACGTCTTTCATTTTAGTAGTCTATGATTTAATCATTAACCAATGTAAAACATGCATTCATCATATCTCATCTTTCATATCCGAAATCTATTCTCTTCATTTTTAAAAGACTAATGCCATCAAGACCTTGCACCTTTAAGTACACCTCACATCACTCTTAAAATTTTGAAACTTGAAGCCTCCTGATGAAAACAGTTTTCATTATTCAAAACCAAAATATTCTATACTGTATTTCAGAAACCACTCTGAAATTCAGTATTGTAAATGATGATTTATCATAGCTCACAGATATTAGAATTTTGATGTCCTTTTGCAATATACTATTGTCAAGGCTTTTAGCCTAGAGGAGTTCATAAGGTTCTTGAATTGGCCACTATCCCACGTACATTTTATGCCCAATGGTTCATGGAATGTAAATGTAAAACACTAATTTGTTTGAAAAATTTCCAGGTTTTAAAAGTCAACATTTTCTGGATATCAAAGGCTATACAGTGAAAATTTGGTCTACTATATATATATATATATATATATATATAAAATTCCTTGTGATAGATACTTCATTCGATAAAAATTGATTTATAAACATTTTAATTTATTATCTTTGAAATAATTCATAAAAAAGAAACATACTGTATTTCCATCATTAACATAAAATCAATCACTCAAAATTTTTAAAAAAATGTAAAAGGTTTTAAAGTGATACATTCAATATTTAGAAATGGCTGTACATTGGACATTAACATTCTTTAAAAAAAAAAAATTTAAAAAAATTTGGTCAACATATACCCGTGACAAAATAAATGCAAAGATTGATAGCAATTTGTTAAGTTTTCAATCTTGAAACTTGGTATGGATATTTACTTTCAATCTTTCTAAAGAATTATAATGAGAAAGTTAATCTGACCTATGAACGAGCTCTTGGGCTGAATCATCATCGGGAACATTTGTATCTTCTTCATACAAATCCCCCTCCCGTCTCCCATACAGCATGCGTACAAGTTTTCGTAAGTCTGTCCAACAATTCTGAAGTTCCTGAGTCTCCCTGTCATGTTCTGTTTCTATTTGTCTAAAAGAAAGAAAAGAAGACCTTCAATGCATTACAGTACATCAACTTTTTTTCACAATTACTAATTTATGAATCAACTATGGTCAATGTATCTTTGTCAAATTATATCTGTGAGTGTACGTATACACTTTATGCATTAATATGGTAACTAACTCACTCAGAAATACATTCGTGAGAGAGTTATGCTTGTGAACTTTTCTTACATGAGAGCAAAAGCTGGTTTACAGTACAGTATGTATGAATAGTTTAAAGAGACTTAATAAAATGTTGAAACCTTCTCTCTGAGCATGCCTCACAGTTACAAACTGTGCCACTGGGTGCAGCTGGCTCAGCATCCAAACCTGGGTCCAAAAATGGCAAAGGTGATGGCTCTGGTGGTAAATCTGCATCCTAATACACAAAGTTGGCTTTTCAACAGACAATTAAATTGAGCACTCATTGATTTTACATCCAATTTACTAATACCAATTATTCAAATCTTTCAAACTTTGACAATACCTTTCAAGTTTTAATGTACAAAGCAATGGGACTAAATTGCATCATATGTTACAATAACTGACTTACCATAAATGATGTAATGTCTACTTTCCTATCAATTCCTTGTTCAGTGGCCTTCCTGCACTCCAGACACACCCACAAAGGTAACTAAATTATAAACATGAATAATCATTCACTGCTTTACATTACAAACTGAAAAAAAACAAGGAAATTTACATTTTGAAATTTACGTTTTCTGAATTGCTGTATTACATACCTGAGACAAAGCATTTTCCATGCCCTTGCATGAGCCATCTAAAACAAAGAAACATAAACATGTAGCTAGTAAAACAAAAGATCCTTGCATAAATTTGATTTATTGTGTTAAATGTTTCCATAATAAGCAACGATCATTATGTTCTTCAAGTTCATACCTGTATCTCCAAATGAAAGTGGGTCAGGAACCTCATTTCTCTCGCACCCACACAGAAGACACCTTTCCTTATCCAGGTAAGGGTTAGGTCCTCTGGACAGAGACAAAAGCTGGGGAAGTTCGCTATCATCCTTGGCATCCATTAATTTCTCTAACTTCTGCATGGTCTGCAAATTAATAAACATTTGATTGGATTTACATTTTCCCTAATCACATTTATTTCTACATAACGCACCATCTTCATCTGGTACAAGTAGACAAATCAATAAATGAAATATTTTTTTTCCAGCTGTAGCAATTGCCACTTGAAACTATCATAAGTTTGTAACAGCTGACAGAATATGGCACATAAGTGAGCAAAAAATTGGTTTCAACAATAAACTTGCAGAGTCAATTCCTCGCCTTATTTACATTCCAGAGTTCCCTCCCTGAACCCTTATTCAAGTTTTATGAAATTAATATAAAACAGTAATCAAATGTGCTATATAATATGCCTTTAATTACATAATGATATCAGCATGTAACCTACAAGATTGCGTTTGTTCAACATTTAGATGAATACAAATTTGAATTGAAAAATATAAACTGAATCACCCAATTTACAATGTTTTAATCATTATCAAAGCAGTGATTTTTCTACATCCAATTTATTTCTTAAAACAGATTCTTTCAAACTTCAATTTTTTCCAAATTGAAGTCCTTCCCCTATTTGAATTCTTGTTTTTGTTAAATTTAATTTTTATGCATGACATATCTTAAACCAAACACCGTGATTCTCAGTCATTCAAAGTCTTCATTTAATAAATAAACAGGTGATGTGATTTTACGTCTACAAGATGAAGACAATGGTATGGTTTTACTTGGAAATGTCACATAACTCGTAATACTACATAGTTCTATCAGGATGATTTTCTGGAAGAATGTTTTTCTCTTGTGTTTCACTTTACAATTTGACCAAGATTCTTTCATCTTCCATAGCTATTGTAGAATGAAGAATTTCTCATATGTCCAATACATTGTGAAAAAGGAAAGAAACGTGCTAACTGAAAAAAAAAAAAAATCTTTATAACTGTGCACTTAAAGAGACTAGCTATCAAACAGGTACGAAAATTTACAGCAAATAACTAACTGTACAACTTTGAAGTGTTAAGAAAGAGAAAATTACATATTATCTAGAACTGACAAAGTGCCATTATTCATAGCAAATCAACTGAATGGGTGTTAAAATTACTTCTATATTGTATTTTATACATTAATTATGGTTATTTTCAATGTTATCAATTTTCCCAATTTGATGAAAATGTTTATTTTTCCCAATCGAAAAAAAAAAAGAAAAAAAAAAAGCCCAGGCTCCTCATGAAAGAAATCAAATAATCACTAACACCTTTATTTACATATCTCTATAAACAAAATCCTTCAGACCTTCATCCACAGACTTAATGTACATGAATGCATTTCCAGGATTAAATCAGGACTCATTATAGAGCTACATCCTGCAAGCATGTGGTCATTTTATAAGCAAGTATACAATATAGTTTCTGATGGTCAAATCAATATGCTCTACAAAAGTCCCTTTCTTCCTGTAATTAAAGTCCCCCCCCCCCAACATGTTTTTAAACATACCCTCTCAATATTTGTTGTACTATGGAAAGGTGACTTTTAGACTGACAACTAAAACAAATGAAATCTGTTCACTTTATCAATGAAAAGTTGTATCTCATTTGAAAGCCATTAGTCCAGAGCAGAATTTCACTCAAAACAACTTACTTAATGAACCAGCAATTTTCTATACCAATAAACTAGCTGTTGCACCTTTGGGAAAAATTATTTGTTAATCCACTTTTTATAAAAAAAAAAGCAAAAAAAAAAAGCATTGTGTTGTCAGTCCTGATGTTTGGTGAAAAAATACTGAATCTTTATATGATTTAGAAGTTTGGTCAATTATATAAAAACTGCCTGATCTGTAATTTGACAACTGCCATATGATTTTACTTTTCATAGCAAATGGCTGTAAACTGAACAACTAACTTGCTGTAGTGAGTCAACACAGAGATCTAAACAAAATGAATATAAAATTGAAAATGACATCTGTTACATTTTTCCTACTTTTAAGATTATAAGATCATTCAACAAAAATCCAGTAAATACTACAAAGCCTACAGACTGCAGGACCCCATGTCCTGCAGAACCTCATTCAATCTGAATATCTCTGGATGAAAATTGTTTGCCTAGCTTATGAAATCAGATTCAGAAGACATGATGATGACTCTCTGACCATTAGTTTCCTTTTGGTGTGTCATGAAATGCACTAATCAACAAACCCATTATTGGCAGTTGTTTATATATTCTATTGCCTTGTTTCAGAGATTTCTTCAAATATCAATTTACTGCAGAATGTACTGTGATACTTATTTGGTAATGCATGTCAAGAACCTGATTGTAGTAGAAACTTTCACTTCTCTGTTTAAGTTATTAGTACTGGCAATTCTAACTCAATGGGGGGATCACATGTACTAACACTTTCACTGCAATACACTAGAAGAGTCTGGCTTCTTGCCAAATCTTGATAACTTTCTGTGGAACACAATACACAAAGAAATAATTCTACAAGAAATGGTCAGATTCGTCTTCTTCTACAACAAATATAGTGATATAGTGTTTCTTTTGTGATTATTAGAAAAACAGAGTGGTCAAACTTCGATTGCCATATATGGCAAGCACAAACATGCCTGCAGTGCAGCTAATTAAATAGCACTAAGTACATTGCACTATGTATTTTTATGGAATATAAAATTCATCAGTCATTCAGATAATTCCTAGATTTAACATTTTAGTAATATTCATACATGTCTGAAGACAGAAAAGTTCTGAAGTTTAACATTCACGCGATGGCGAAAACGATACATAGAATTTTTAACGAATAAAAATGAAAACTGTAAGCATAATTTAGTATCAATTAGATAAAGTAACAACAACACCGTAAAATAACTACCTCGGAATCAAGACTTGGCGATAATATCTTCTCTGGAGCAGGGTTTGACATATCAAAACCTAGTGACCCAGGAAAACTTTGACATGTCTGGGTTGAGGTCTTGACGACAGAACTGCCCTTGTGCCGCCTTCGCTTGGCTTTTCGCTCTTCTGGACCGCTCATTTTAATTTTTCTACTTTCTTTCGTACCTTCAATAACTCTAACTCATATACTTTCAGCAGCTCGGAAGTTTTCTGTGTTTAAAGTCTCGAATCGTATCGGGGTGTTCATTTCTTCTAAACCAACATGGCGATAGGGTAACATTCCCAGCATTCTTTTCGTTGCTTCCGAAAGGAAGGGGCATAACTCTAACATGTGCGCGTTAATGTTTTTGAAAAAAAAAGGGAGGGGGGGGGGTTACACAAAACACCGATGCATTCACACTGTTATTTACTGTGATGTTTTAATCAAAACACCAAATTTTACATTACTTATTATAAACTCCAAGACTTGTACCATTTATCTTATAAGATTCAGGACGAAGTGTACTTTTAAATTTTTTTCGAAGGACTATATATTATAATACATGTATAATGACAATTTTCCTATTCAATTCCCACTAAATCACACATCAGCAGAGTTCCACCCATCAATAAATTATCGAATCACAATTTCCTTAGGTTAAATTGCAGGATTCACTTGCTTAGTATGCAGTTTTAAATGTATTATTTATGTACTTCACGTACCCCCCCCCCCCCCCCCCCCCCCCCCCCCCCCCCCCCCCCCCCCACACACACACGGGCCACATTGCTAATTTCAGTCAGTTATATCATGTTGATCCCACACAAAGACAAGAAATACAGTTCAACTATTTACTACACAAGTCTTAGGACATGTTATCAAAAAATATATTTTAAAATTGCTTAAGTCTCTCGGTTTGTTTTTTTTTTTGGGGGGGGGGTGATTGTTTTTTTGTTTTTTGTTTGTTTTTGGGTTTTTTTTGTTGTTGTTGGTTTTTTGGTTTTTTTTTTTATGTTTGCTAACCTTCTATGTTCTGACATTTGATGATTACAATGAAGTGTGAAAGTACCCATGGGTGGCTGGTTTAGGACAGATGGAAGTGAATATAATTCGTTCCCATGATTTTTATTTAAATTAAGAGCTTGCTGAACGTCAAATTAACACAAGCTCAAATATATGAAGATAACTTTAATTATTTGAAGATATCATCAATTGATTTGACGCGCACAGCAATTCAATTAAAGATCTCTTCAAATAATTAATTATATCTTCAATTCTGAATCATTGCGCGCATTAATTGAATTGTTGATATTGTTTATTCTGCTGAGTTGATAAGAGCTCTCTTTATGAATTAATGATATCAACAATGCGCGCTACAATGCAATTGAAGAGAGCAATAATTCAATTAATGCGCGCATCAATTCAATTAATGGAAGCGATAATTGAATTATTGTTCTCTTCAACTGAATTAAAGAAATCATGAATTCAGTTGATACGCACAGTGAGAGAGAGAGAGAGAGAGAGAGAGAGAGGCAACTATCTGATTAGAGATACTTTCAATTCAACATATTAACAGTCAATTCAATTAATGATCTTTTTAATTGAATTGTTGTTGTTCTCTTTAAAAGAATTGATACGTGCACTGATTCCTTTTACAAAAGCGTTGTAAATAATTAAAGATATCTTTATATGAATTTAAGAGATCCAGAACTCCATACTAAATTTTACGAGCAATAATTCCATCACATAGATGCGCTCATCAACTGAATTGTTGCTCTCATCAATGGAATTAAAGCGTGCACCAAATCAATGATTGCTCTCATCAACTGAATTAATGCGCGCATCAAACCAATCATTGTTCTCATCAACTGAAATAATGTGTGCATTCAAATCATTTATTTCTCTTATCAATTGAATTAATGAACATATTAATTCAATTATTGGGCGCAATAATTGAATTCATGCCAGCATTATTTCAATTGAATTGATGATATCTTCAAATAATTAAAGATATCGTCAATTATTTGAATTTTGTTATTTTGGCGCTCCATATAGCTCATTGATATATATTTATATTTGTGTGACTGTCCTTTCATTTGGAATGCAATTTATCAATTGGGAATCATAATTCCGTTTTCGTCAAAACACTTTTCTTACGGTATGCAACTATGTAAGAGAGCCAGTCAATAAGTAACCAGTCTAACTTATTTCCAGTTGTTTTTCGATATAATTGCCCTCTAGTATGATGCACTTAGACCAACGGTGTTCAGGTGCCATCAGATCAAAATTGAAAAAGTCAGGTCCTTTCCATTGACCCATACCTCAATTGCCGTCATGACTTCTTCGTCAGACCGGAAATGACTTCCACGGATATCCTTTTAAAAGTTTGGGAATAGGAAGAGGTTGTTAGGAGCTAGGTCTGGCGAATAGGCAGGATATGGTATTAATTCATACCCGTTTCGCTCTACAGCATCCATTGTAACTTTGCAAGTGTAGACTTTCGCGTTGTCTTGTTGCAGCAAAACACCTTTAGAAAGTTTACCTCGGCGCTTTTCACGGATGGCGGTTCTCAGCTGATCTAGCAAGTTTGCAAAGTACACCCCACTTATTGTACTTTTCTTGGGTAAAAAGTCCAACTTAATAACGATTTTGCATCCCAAAATACGGCCATCACCTTGTCAGCAGGTGGTTGCGTCTTGAACTTCTCTGGTCTTGGCCCTACCCACTGAAGACTCTGAGCTTTATTCTCTGGCTCATAATAATGAACCTAAGTCTCATCTACAGTCACCAGACGCAAACGAACATCATCTGCTGACCTAATACGCTTCAAAAAGGCTACATACCGATGCTCTGGTTGCCATATCCTCATCGCTAAAGGATTTTGGGACCCAACGGAATGTTAGTTTCCGCATACCTGAACGATAATGTAAGATTGTTGAAATGCTACCATGTGAAATGCCTAATGCCTGTGTTATTTCCTCCACCTGAATTCGCCTATCAGAGTAAACCAGATCCTGAACTTTGTCGTACAATTCTTCGTTGGTGGCATCCATTAGGTGTCCAGACTTAGTTTCATCTTCTAAAGACGTTCTACCGCGTTTGAATTCCCCTACCCAGAATTTAATATGAGCATACGATAGTGCAGGAGACCCATAAACGGCTAACTCACCATGGATTTCCTTGCCTGTTTTACCTTTTAAATACAAGTACCTAATTACAGCATAGTACTCAACTTTAGATGAATAGCAAGCCTTTGCATCACTAGCTCTGTTTGACATTCAATATCTTATTAGAATGACTCGATACGCGTGTAATTTTGTACTCAGGTATAAAACATGTGTTGAAACAAGGCATGAAAATCGTGAGCTTCTCGATCAATCGGAAATGGGATTGGCTGGATATTAATTGACTTGCCCTCGTATTGCCACGCAATACTCTCCGAATGCTTACTAAAGTAAAGATGATTTTAAATGATAGTGTAACAAGAAATGCTGACATGGACTTCCATGATTTTTATAAACTTTTCACCCAATTTATATGTTAGATATTCAGGAGTAAAGACAATTTTTAAATTTTAATGCATATTCGCTTCATTATCACCACCCTCTGGGGCTGTAATCCATGATCTGCAGCAGTGAGTTTCACAATTTTGGTAGATATAACTTTAAAATCATTGCATCATGTGCTAGATGTTTTGAGGTAAAGTCTTAATTTATGTATACTAGCGGAAAAAGAAACTTTGCAATTTAGTAATTTCATTTTTTTCATTCCCAACATTTTTACAACAGTGGTTGGGAAACGGGTTGAAAATATTGAAGAAATTAAAGCTTATATAAAAGTTCGCACAAAACTCTGCCATTCGGTAATGCAGATTTTTACTGAATTGGGGGAAGTTTATGGGTTTGATAAGGTATTACGAAGCAGTTCGTAGATGGAGAAAGAAATTTCTGACTGGCACAGAGTCTGTCAAAGATGAAGCAAAATCTTGCCGATCTATGACTGTAACAGGCAAGGCAAATGTCTCAAAAGTCATGGAAATAATTGGAAGTGATAGCAGTTACACGATACATGATATTGCCAAAGCTGTTGGCATATCGCTATCGCGGGTGCATTTCATTTTGAAGTGTATTTTGAAAGTACGAAAGACTTCTGCCAGATGGATACCGCATATCTAGATAGATGACCAAAAATCGGGTACGAGTACAAACCCTTAAGCAATTGTTCAAAATGTTTCCCAAATTTAAACAAAGACAATTTGCAAACATTGTTATTGGTGACGAAACATGGGTTCACTACTTCGAACCAGTAAGAAAAATTGGAAACAAAATATAGCTAACTAAACATGGTAGAAGGCATGAAGTTGCCAAAAGAACCACAAGCACAAAGAAGGTTCTTTATTGCATATTCTTCTCATGTGATGGTATACCCGTACAAATACTAAAAAAACTCAAGAAATATTACTATAAATGACGCCCCGTGTCAGGATTTAGGCATGCTCGTCTAATTCATGAGGGGGGCTCCGTGGCCGAGTGGTTAAAGCATTGCGTTCAAAATCACAAGGCCCCTCACCTCTAGTCGGCGCCGGTTCGAATCTCGCTCGCGCCGATATATGTGAGAAAGTTTGCCAGTTTATTTTCGGAAGGTCGGTGGTCTCTTCCCGGGTACATGGTATCTGGGTTCTCTCCTCCACCTACAAAAACTGTACGCCACCAGATAACTGAAAAATTGTTCAGTGTGGCGGAAAACAAACAATCAGTCAATCAATCTAATTCATGATAATTCTTCAGCACATACATCTGAGCTTGTGAAGCAATTTTTGAAGTCGGAGAAGGTTACCGTCTTGCCACACTCACCACACTCTCCTTGCGACTTTTTCCTTTTTCCAAAACTTAAAAAGTTCTTATCTGATCGTCGTTACAAGTCCCCACAAACCCTTGGCTCAGCCTCAGTGTCTCAGAGGTCTATTTAAATTAGAGTATCGTGACGCATTTCAGAAATGGATTCAGATTGAAATTATGTATTTCAAACCGCGTAGAATACTTTGAAGGGGTGTAATGTTCATTTCACTGTTTGAGTCGAATGCTTTTGATGTATTGTACAATACACATTACATTTGAACAACCGTCGTACTAACAATGTGTCCTTTAGGATCGAAACTCCAGAAAAGCGTGCTGTGGCCATCAAGGCGAATCGAATACGATATTTAACAAATTGAGTACTCAAACACGTATTTAGTATATTAGTAAAAAGAGCGACCAAATAATACTTTTTATATTCTTACTTAATTTTGAAGTATACAGTTTCTTTTTCCCCTGTATATATTTATTATAAAATCAAAGTATATGTACAAACCACATCCTGAGGCCAGAGCCTTTCAATCAGAGGCCATGAACTTCATAATTCTGGTAGAGGCCTCCAAGCTCTATATTTCACACTCATCTGATCCCGTGGGGATCCGGGTTAGAATAGTCCTCAACACGCTTTGCTTGTCGTAAGAGGCGACTAAATGGGCGGTCTTTCGGATTAGACGGCAACAACTGAGGCCTTGTGTCCCAGCAGGTGTAGCACAATAAAGATCCCTCCCTGTTTAAAAGTATACGCACCCACCATAGGCCTAAACTTTGCAGCTCTTCATGGTAATGGTAACGCCTCCATATGAGTGAAAAACTCAAGAGCAGGACGTTAAACAATAAACAAATAACCACACTCATTTAACATCGTCGATGTTCAAGTATCTAGAAGATTTTAAATGGTTAATTCATTTTCATAACATGAGGTATTAAAAGCCACATCCTAGGACCAAAGCCCCTGGTTCAGTATTTATGATTTTCACAGTATGGACAGAACCTGCAATCCATCGATTACTGCAGTGCACCGTTTGATTGTCTAACCTACTGAAGTAAAAAAAATAATTTCAAAGAAATACTATACTGTGTAATGTTTTGTTTTTTTCCGTGGGGGATAATTTTGGATTGACTCAGCAGTTTGGCATCATTCTGCCAAATTTTTAAGAGCTAATTGTGCATCCAAATGTGTCTGCAATTCAAAAACATTGCTTTTATGTCAAAATTTTGTGTATTATTAATCTGTTCAGAAGGTAAATAAACTACTGTTTTTGTTGCTGATGACTTAAAAAAAAACCAACAACTCTGCTTAACAATTTTCAAGTTTAGAACTCCATGTCCGCCAATACAATAACATATTCTGCTAAAAAATCTATATTCTTATAGAAAATTGCCAAAGTTTTCTCCAGCAAAAAAATGCAATAAGGCAATATATTTTTACAATTCAAACCCCGAGTCCTGCCCTAGCAACAAAACTTCTGACCCAAGACCTTCACAATTTTGGTAGATGTCTTATTGCTCATCAGACTATGTGCAGTTTGTCTGCCAAATGGCCAAGCATAATGAAGATTTTTAATGTTTGCATATATTTTTTTTTAAGGCTTTGGCTCAAACCCTCAGCCCCAAAGGGGACAGGGAACACGTACTTCATAAATTACATTCCCCTTACCTCATAGATGCTTTGTATCAATTTTGGTTTTAAAAAATTGATTCAAAAATAGAAATGACTGTGTTGCTTTAAAATAGGTTATCTATGATAGAGACAGTAGTATCACTCATTTGCTACCATGCTGAATTTTGAGGAATGTCTCTTGGGGAAACCTGTGAGAGGTGTTGAATACACAAAGTAGGTGCCATCTATCCACAGTATGCAGAGAAAATGACAAAGTTGAACTATTTGTTATTTTGTTTTAAAAATTCTGAGCAAATTCAAAATGTTACTTGCAGATCTTCAATGTGTCTAAAACAAATGCACAAGGTCTGAAGGATGCCAAGTCAAAGCTGTAAGAGTTGTTTACATAAAGTAGGTATTTGTCTATTGAAAAGATGCTTAAAAACTGACCGAAGTTAAAGTACATGTAAATTTTTGGAAAAATGTTCAAGCACTTCCAAAAAGTGACACATACATCTTCATTGTATCCATATTAACTGTACAAAGTTTGAAGAATGTCAGCCTAAAGGTGCGAGAGGATTTGATTACACAAAGAAACAACTGTGCAATGTTTAGTGAATGCGAGGCTAGAGGTGAGCGAGTTGATGACACAAAGTAGGTACCCTATATGAGTATACCCTTCTCTTCCCCAGCAACCCTGTGAGGATCCGGATTGTTAGAATAGATCCTCAGCACCCTAAGCTTGTCGTAAGAGGCGACTTAATGGGGCAGTCTTTCGAATGGGACCGCAAAAACTGAGGCCCCCTTGTCGCAGCAGGTGTAGCACGTTAAAGATCCCTCCCTGCTCAAAGGCCATAAGCCTAAATTTTGCAGCCCTTCACCGGCAATGGTGACGTCTCCATATGAATGAAGAATTCTCGAGCGGGATGTAAAACAATAATCAATCAATCCCCTGACATTCACCATATTATAAGATGGATAAACATTGTGCAATCCAGTCAAAAATGACTCAAAAGTATTTCTGACAAAGTTGAAATGTTCCAAAATTTAAGACAGAATGGACAGAGTGACTCAGATGATATAAAAACAATGAAAGATGATAAAATGCTTCATTTCCGTTATCAATCTACAGTAAATGACATGGAATCACTGGTAAGTATGATCCTGGATTATAATTCAAAGATTTTTCATGATTTATCACACAACACTGTGGTTCATACCATAGATAATCCTTTCCTCAGACCACTATGAACCTGGAAAGAGTCAAATCTTTCCCAACACAAAAATGATCAATTGTTTTCCTATAAATTACTTTGATTATTGAATTACAAGAATTAATCGCTTAATGAATATAAAAACAAACAAAGGTGAAGTCTATTCAATCATTCTTCATTTAGCCCAAAATAAGTTACATGTACAAAACACAAATTACAAACTATAAAAACATTGCGTCATACACAAGGAACTTAAATAAACTGAAATAGATAAACTTTTTACACTTTCATCCGATAATACTGCAAGTACGGAATTACCTTAATCTTGATATAAAATAACAAATAAACTGCATGCATTAAAGGAATAACTAATTTACACATACACTATCAAGTACTAGTAACCTTAATGAAGGTATCAAAAATCAACAACTAAAATCCTTTCATTTTGAAAAGTTCAGCCTCAGATGTAAAGACTGAAAAGAAAAAAAAATATTGTTAAGAATGGAATATTTTCATTGATTTCAGAATGATGATAATGAATGCAATTCATTTTGGGTAAAATCAATGAATTTTGATAAACAACAGAGTGGGTTTTTCCCACAGGGATGATATGCTACCAAATTTTTAATTGTTACATTTGCACCCTATATGTCTGCAATTATAATATATAATATGCATTTTTGCAAGAAAGATAACTGTCTGTATAGCAGTGTTTTGGGTTTTTTTTTTGGGGGGGGGATGGGGTCCAAAGGTACATATGTTGCAATCTTCAGTTAGGGAGGTAAATAAACTAAAAGTTTTTTTTTTTAAATGTCTGACAGTTGTTTCTGACGGTAAAATGTTCTACAAATAAGTAATTAACACTACACTGCTTACCAATTTTTATGTGTTGAAACTCTATGTCCGCCAAAATATATTCCACTAAAATCATTTGTGTACTTAAGAGCTAAAAAAATTGCCAAATTTTAGACTCACACACAAAACCCGATAAGCAGTATTTCATAATGTAATGTAATAATAATTCAATAAATATTTCACAGGAGTACGAGACTTGCCTGTCTATTTTTTTTTCTTACAACCACTGATTATATAAATTACTGTTTAAGTAAGTTTACAATACACTGTCAATATAAATACATTGTACAAGCACTTGTATCTCTTATGTTCCAAATCAATGGCAACATTTTATAAAGCAACAATAAAGCAAAACTGCACTTACATGTAAATTTCATCTATATTCATATTAATATCTGTAATATATGATCAACAGAACTAGCATTAATCTCCCAATTATGTATAAAGTCCCTGATCATCAAAATAATGGACAAAACTGCCACATGGTCAGGTTTTTTCCCCTCCCACGTAGATGGACAGTATCCATGCATATCAAATGAAAGTCAACACTGACATACAGATACAAAAAAAAATTTAGAAATGCACTTACATTCAATCCATATTAATTGACCTATTTTCAAAGCACAAAACTATCTTATACCAGCACATACAGAAGTTCCCTATCATATAAATAGTGGATGAATCTGTCGCATTGTCAGTTTCTTTCTGCAGGTGGGGCAAAACTTATGTGTACTAATGGATGCTTTTATACATGGCTTGCAAAATACATGGCCACACACAGTAGACACTAACTGTCGGCCACTTTTCTGTATCTGTCAATAAAAAAAAAAAAATAAAAAAAAAATAGAGGTATAAATATTTTTTTGGTGAGAACCTTCCTCATCAAGTATGCCCTGAGATTTGCTTTGAGGTATCATTTTGTATTGTAAAGATTTAAAAATGTAACTTCCCTTTATTTAAAGTAAATTATACATGTGTTGTTTAAGTTACAATGTAAGTATTGTTTAAGTTACAGCATAAAACATGTTGCAGTTTTGATAAGTGAAAATCAGAGAACCTTGAAATCAGCCATGGAGCCATTGTCTCAATCCAAAGACTCAAAGTAACCCTGCATTGAACTTTTTGTACCTGTTTCTTGCTATCCATGCAGATTGGGCAGTTGATATCTTGCAGTGGTGATGCTATAGAATTACTAGAGCTAGTGGATGGCTCATTCCTAGAAACAATCATAGCAAAGAATATCTAATTTGACATATATACATGCACATGGATATCTTACAAAACTACTCCATCAGCTTCCTTCATCCATAGTTTTTATAAAGTTTTATTAGTTCACCCATGCTTTTTGATCAAACTTTATCCATTGTCTCTCGATGTTAACTTTTCAAATAAACAACTGGATATAATCTAGAAACAAGAAATCTGACTCCGTCAGGAAGGGCCCTGCAGAGAACTTAATTCATATTTTATTTGTACTAGTGCTAAAGACACACAATCCATCAATGTTTGTAGTTACAGAAATCTGTGAATTTGTTCTTTTCTTCAAATCTACATTTCCATGTTCAAATGCAAGATCAACTACATTTGAATAAAATACAAAACCTCTTAGTGAAGTAAACTTAGTGGGCAAGTTTGCTGTAAACTTGACCTCATCATCTAAAATTCTATAGGGTCTTCCTTTAACAATCAATTATCTTTGTATAAAATACAAAAGCCTCTTGATCAGTAAAGATCTTGTTCAAATTCATTTTCTTAAATGAAAACATAGTTGATTCTAAATAAGCACTGAGAACGTCGTGGAACAACTTCTGTGGGAGAAACTGACCAGAGACTAGGAAATAATATTCTCTTTGGGGTTCACTGGTAAGGGACTAAATTAGTAAATGTGTACAATGACTGTACGGTGATGAAAATAGTATGTTGGCATTGACTACTAGTTGCAAATGGTATCTATAAAAAAAAACCAACCCAGTATATCCTATACTAGAAAAATCCTTGCATTAATATATCACTATTAACTTAAAATACCTGTACACATAATTTATCCAACACCTTATTATTCATTAACATCTATCTTACACATATTTTCTGAAATCTGAAATACTGTGCAATACAGTATCAAATTGTGTCATATGAACTTTTTATATTGAATCCACAGGTTTGAATCTTGGACAGACCTGTGAAAGAATTTAGAGCCTGACCCTAACTAAGGGACAATGAATTTTACAATTTAAAATAGAAGGTTTTTAATACATCATAACAAAGCATTCAGATGGTGGACCCTATTCTGTTCCTTCTAACTATTCATTTTATCTAGTGTCAGTAAAACAGTAGAAGTTTACTAAATGTAATGGACATTTACAGTATATGACCTCATTGATCCCCCAACCCTTGATTTGGAACCTCTACTCCTGGTATTGCAAAATTCACAATTTTGGTACACCTCTCTCTGCTTTCCTAAACATGCATTTAGTTTTTATATATTATCAGCAAAATAGAATTCAATCACCATGACCAAAATTAGGTAGGTTACATAGGTAAACAAGGAAAAGTTATTATGTGCTACAGTAAGTGATGAATGGATAGATGGATAGGGCCCTAAAATTTAGGCTAAATAATGCTAGCTGTAAGACTGTATCTCTCTTGGAAACAATTGGTATTAATCGCATATAATCAACATACTCTGTTTCACTGTTGTCAAAAGAGAGAGGCAAGGGAATTTCAATAGATGACTGCGAAATTTCTATGACATCATTTTCAGATTCCTCCGAGTTTTCATGATGACGGTTGTTTCTGTTTCTGTTTCTACGTCGCCTTCTGGTCTCTACAAAAAATGAAAATAACTAGTGCATGAATGTCAACATGAAGTGACAGCAATGAGATGCTACTAGTATATATATTTGCATGATTGTATTTCATTGAATAGCCACTCAAAAATTGACACATTTTACAAACAGCACTGAATTAATAGATTTTCATTAGAAATCGAAAACAACAAATCAGATAATTTTTTTAATTAAAGGCCAAGGTAACACAATTCTCACATGAAATACCATGTCAAAGGGGGATCTTACTGGAACATCAATAACTGTTCAGCAAATAGGTAAGTTCTTCTACTAAATCACTATGGCAAAATATATGTCTCAGGAAGCTTCTGTATCATTTTCACAAACTATAATTATTAAATATATTGTTGTTGGAAATGCAAAATTTCCACAGCAAATTTCTACAGTACACCAAGTTTAGCCCATGGCATTATAATTCAGCCTAAGAAA
Organism: Ostrea denselamellosa; assembly: GCA_024699665.1. Classification (NCBI taxonomy): domain Eukaryota; kingdom Metazoa; phylum Mollusca; class Bivalvia; order Ostreida; family Ostreidae; genus Ostrea; species Ostrea denselamellosa. Next base: position 4,514,245 of record JAMZEH010000052.1, read on the forward strand.
TATTATCTATATATTCATCAAACAAATGTATGTAAGATACTGTGTAAGAGTGTAAATCTATGGACTCACTATGGCTCCAGGTTATGGAATTAAGAAATATGAATCTGTACTACATGGACCATACTTGCATATTAACTCAATTGGGGAAAAACAAATATACCTGTTTGGTAAACAAGAAAATTTTAAAGAATTTTTCTGTATTTTTTTAACCTCTGTTGTGAACCCAGCCTGCCCAGGGGTCAAAGTGTGAACAAACTTGAATCTGTTGTACAGGAAGATGTTTGCATACTTTGACAAATAGTGCCCTTGTGTTCTTTAGAAGATTTTTAAAGAATTTTCATATAATAATATTCCATTGTAAAACTATAAACTTCTTTTGTGACCCCTGGGGTCATGATATGAACATAACTGAATCTTCTCTACATGAGGATGCTTGCATAAAATTGGATAAATGGTACTTTGTTAAAATAAAGACTCTCTTTAAACTGCAGTTGTGGCTCAATCCTGGCCATAGAATCACGGTGTGAAACAAACTTAATTCTGCACTATATGAAGATACATACTGTACTACAAATCAATTTGAAAAAATGCATTATCGCTGTTTTCAGATTTAAGACTTAAAAGACTTTTCCTGCAATATATTCTTATGTAAAACTTTGAACTTCACTCATGGTCAGTCCCTGGATCCTGGGCTTATGGTATGAAGAAACTTGAATCTTCATCCAAAAAGGAACTTTCATACATGGCTTCACTTTCCTTGTTCAGTAGTTCTTAGGATTTTTTAAAAATACTTCATCCTGCCTATTTTCACTATTTCTTAATTAGCTCCCCTTGGATGGGAGCATGATCTTCATTTTAGAGCACTTAAATTCCCTTTACCTAAGGATACTTTGTCACGATTTTAATTGAAATTGACCAATTGATTTTGGAGAAGATGTAACAACAGATGGAGGATAAATTTTGATCAGAAAAGCTCACTTGAGTCTTTGGCTTACTCGTGAGCTAAAAAGTTTTAAAAAGGTCTGAAAACAACCCCATCCATATGTCATAAATATACTCCGATGTCAGATACCTTCTTAGCACAAAGACAGTGACTTCTGAAACTCCATCCATAAACATTTGTATAAAATGAACAGGAATCCGGAGTGGAAAGCCTTATATTCTGTATACATTGCACAATATGAGCACCTAGGTAAATTTAAAAAAAACCCCAAAAAAACCTCTGGTTTCCTACTATGATGAATTAGAATAACACAAGGATAAAATAGGGCAACACTACATGACCTGGCCATTTCAGAAATGTTACTAAATGTACTTGTTATATAATTACCTGTGTTACTTGTTCCTGAGAGCTGAAAACATAAAATAAAGAATCCATGACGAATAAAATTCCAACTGAAATGTCTCTAAATTTATTTTCTGAACATTTTCTACATCTTAAAAGCACTCTTTGCTGGAAATATTCATAATTTCATTCATCAAGTACTACAAAACCCGCCAAACTGTCCCCTGATTCAAGAAAATTACAAATTTCAAATGAGTTTCCCCAAAATTGACATATTCCTCAGGAAACTTTAAAAAAGAAAATGATTTCATAATGTTGAATGCTGTCTGCATTAAATAATGATAATGCTGAAGTTCTGTACATACATCACTTTGATAGGGAAATCTAACATTGATTAATATTGCATAGGTGATATTTTACTGAACTCCTGTATTCTTGTCTGTTGATTAATTAATTTCTGTTCTATTTCCTATCTTTCTTCCTTTTGTTTATGATGCTTGCGAACTTACTACTTATAATTATGCATATTAATTCCCTATTGTGGCCCTATTCTACCCCTGGGACCATGATGTGGAAAAAAATTGATTCTCATTAGTCAAGAAGCATCTACATATATCTCATTTTCACCAGTAGTTTTTGAGAATTTTTAACTGACCCCATCCATTTTTTTTTTTGCCTTTTCTTCATTATCTCCTATTGGAAGGGAACAGAAGGGACTGTGGTCTGTCAATTAAGATTGAATCACCTTCACCCAAATTTGGGGTGAAACTGGCCCAGTGAAAAGTTTACAACAATGGGTTAACTCTGACAAAAAAAAAAACTTCTTTTGAGAAAGGTAACTCAACTTACTACTACAACATTTGCATCATTTGATCCACTTGGATTGGGACTCGTCAGATCAATAAAATCTTCATCCCCACTTGTCAGGTCAATGCAAGAGACATTTTGTATGTCAGCATCTGCAAAGTCAAAACAGTATTTTGCTGAATAGAGTGAATAGCTACTCCAACTGATCATCAAATCAAGGATGAAAAAGCAAATGGAAAGACATCACAATAAATTATGTAACACGTCTTGTTTGTTTTAAAATCTTTCTAAAATGCATACTGTTTATTTAAAATGCAAGGACCAAACAATAGGTCCATGGGCCACAACGTTCACCTGAGTCACTCTGTCCCTGCTGTTGTTATCTTTAAAAGATTTGTTGCAATCTTTATTTTCATGAAAAATTTTGACCCCATATTGTGGTCCCAACCTTACAGTTACAAAGGGTTATGACAACCATGATAAAGGTCAGAACTTTGTCATAAGGAATCTATGTATATATGTACAAAATATGAATGCCCTTACCTAACATAGTTCATGAGATATTGCCTAGTTAAGTTTTGTTTAAAATGTCAAGGTCACAAGTTTAAAGAGAAAGATCTTCTCACAAGGAATACACATATGAATTATGAGAGCCATATCGCTCCCCAAAAACTTACATAAAAAAAAGTTATAAGCAAGGTTAAAGTTTCAGTCAGATGCATAGGACATATACAATATCCCCCCCCCCCCCCCCCATTTTAGTCACAGGTGCACAAAAAAAAAAGAACCCACACAACATACGAATATTTGCATTTTGATATGATTTATTGTGACCATACTAATCTTGAAAGAAATTGTTTGAAATAATTTCCTGATTTTCCCCATATAAAATTTTAATCTCCAACTGTTCCCTTCCTATCCCTGTATTGTGCACTACCTGTACTAAGCTTGTATAATTATAGGAGTAATCATGAACCTGTTCTTGAGAAGAATATCTTAAAGATGTTTCCCTGAATATTCCCATGTAAAACTTTGATCTCGATGATTTGAACAAACTTCAATTTGCACTACTGGGCATGCTTGGATATCAATACAAGTATCCACGGCCCTGCTGTTGTTGAGAAGACTTCCTATATATCCCCATGTAAAACTTTGATCCCCTACTGTGGCCCCATCCTACCCTTGGGGGTGACAATTTGAAAGAACTTGTATCTGCATTACCTGTGGATATGTGCATGTTAATACGAATGTTCATAACCCCACTATTTCCAAGATTTTCAAAATTTTTTTCCTGTACTATGTCAAACTTTGATCCCCTACTGTGATCCCATCCAACACCCAGGGACCACAATTGGTGCAAACTAATGAATCTGCACTACCTGGGGATGCTTGCATATTAATGAGAGTAATTATGACTCTGTTGTCCTTGAGAAGATTTTTAAAGATTTTCCCTATATATTCCATGTAAAAGTTTGGTCACCTACTGTAGCCCCAATAAGCCATGGGGGCAATGATTTGAACAAAATTGACACTAAGTCACAAAGCTTCATGTAAATTTCAATTTTTCTGGGCCAGTGGTTCTTGGAAAGATTTTAAAATGACTCCACCTTATATTGCCTTCACTTTATTATCTTTCCTTTGGAAAGAACACTGTCCTTTGTTTCAACAAACTTGAATCTCTTTCACCCAAGGATGATTTGTGTCAAGTTTAATTGAAATTGACCAAGTGGTTCTGAGGAAAAAGATGAAAATATGAAAACTTTATGGACAGACGGACAGAGAGAAAAAAGACGATCAACTGAAACTCAGGTGAGCTAAAAATTGCTATTTTTTTTATGCTTGACCATTACTTTTCCATTTAATAGCTAAAGTGAAGCTATGTTAAACAGCCTGATAAAAGCCTTTAACTAAATCAAGAGACTGCGCTGGACCTGACTAATATACACAAACCATCATCATTTAAAATGACCAGTGGTTGGTTATGTTCTCTGTGTCTACTCCTACTGCGGGAAAGTTCGCGTAAACGTCTTCTGTGACGTCTTTCATGTAATGGTCTTCTCTGCGACACCTAATTGAATGACAATAGAAAAATATGTTTAAAAGAAAGCTGAAGTGAAATGGAGAAATGAGTGTGAACAGAATAACCAGAATGGCATTTATAAAGTACCAGACTGGCACAAAAAATGAACACAGTAACACCTATATTTTTATATTTAATAATATTTGCACTGAAAATGATATAAATGAATATTTGGAGTTATATTGATATAACAATTATATAGATGTAAACAGGTAAAAGAATAAAGAACTCAGCTTGAATTTCCTCTGATGACCATGTTTTGATCTCCTATTCTATCATTAGTTTACTATCTTAATTATTTCTATAATACCGAATTCAAGATGATACTTTGAAAAACAAGAGGCCCATGGGCCTTATCATTTACCTGAGTCACTTTGGCCCATATCTAAAAATTTTCCCTATATATCTGCATGTGAAAACTAATTTGATCCTCTACTATGCCCCCCCCCCCCCCCCCCCCCCCCCCCCGGCCATGATTTTAACAAAATTGAACCTACACTATGTCAGAAATCCGTCATATAAACTTGAACTTTTCTGACTCAGTGGTTCATGTGAAGAAGATTTTTGAAAGATTTTTTCCTGTATTTTCACATGTGAAAATTTGATCACCTATTGTGGTCCCATCCCTCCCCGGTGGCCATGACTTTATCAAATTTGAATCTGCACTATATCAGAAAGCTTCCCTGTAAATTTGAACTTTTCTGGCTAAGTGTTTCTTGAGAAGAAGATTTTTAAATGACTCCACTCTATTTTTGCGATTTTTTCCCCTTTGAAGGGAGCATGGCCCTTCATTTGGACAAACTTAAATCCTCTTCACCCAAGGACGATTTGTACAAAGTTTGATTGAAATCGTCCCAGTGGTTCTGGAGAAGATGATATTTAAAATTTGTTAGTTTTGCTATTTTACCATTATCTCCCCTTGGAAAAGGATGTTGCTGTTCATTTGAACAAACTTGAATCCCCTTCACCCAAGGATGCTTTCTACCAAATTTGGTTCAAATTTGCCCAGTGGTTCAGGAGAAGAAGTCAAAAATGTGAAAAGTTTACAATTTCTGTGTAAGTAACTCCAATATGCACTCTCTCACTACCGTAAACAAGCCAGAATTAGTATCATCAACATAACTATAAAGATACAGACGGATCAGTTTTGTAGACAATATGTAGTCTTATAGAGAATATTCAGTCATAAATAAATTTATTATACTTTCATGTAGTTTACTTGAATCTGATTGGTCTAGAAAATATGGAAAAACATATTGTAACCCTCTGACAACAGAAATCACGTCTTTGGGGTAATAATATCTAGCAACAGGAAATAATACTTGACAACGGGTGATCATTAATAAAATCACATGTGCAAAGATTGTGCGCGTAAGGTTCATGGTATATAGATGGTAAAAAGGATGTTTGAGATCATTGAATCAACATTAATGGTCACAAATAACAAATGAGAAGATAGGTATTCCCATTCTAATGCAAGTTTGCTTCTTGTTTATATCTTATTTCGTTGAGTTTTGCCTTTTTGTTTTTATGAAATACGTTACGAAATGTTTACACTTGACATTATGTTTTTTTTTGTCATTCTATTATGATGTCACAATCGACAGCTTTCCGTCATTAATGCTTGTTTGACTGCCTCACACCTCAGTGTTTGTTGTACACATCTAATAAAAAATGATATTCAATATATAACAAACAGTTCATATTGGAGCACCTCGACTGACAACACTTTTCTCAAGGTGAAAATTTTCAATGTTACCCTCAACTACATGAACTATTTATATAATATGAATGATCATAAAATACATAAAACTTGTTGATAGCGAGCTCTAATAATTACACATGTGAATCAAGAGATTTGCTCTTCATCAGCTGATAAATAATGGGGATTACCTAATGTGCTCTGGAAAAATGTCATCGTCACTGCGGAACTATTGCGTTTTCCTCAGAAAAAATTGCTTTATGACACCCTGTGAATTATATAAGTTTTTCTTGCTTTGAAAAAAATTATAGAATAATGGATGACGTACTGCAAGGCATATTCCCTATAGTCCTTGGTGTCTCTACACACAAAGACACTACCAGATACCGCATAACACGTACCAATTTGGGATAATGTGTGTCTGCGATTACAATTAGACCTAATTACATAGTGCAATAAGTGTGCAGTTTCATTTAGTAAAATGCATAGTTACATAAATGAATTGAATTTGCAAGGTATGAAATTGGAGTATATAGAAAAAATAAAGAAAGCTTCAATAAAAACATTGAAGTATATGTTATTTACAAGCAAACATTTTATCCTACTTTCACTTTTCAAGAAAATAAAAACATGGATTCAGAAATTACATACGCAAAACAGAAATTGAATCAATTATGAATTAGAATCACAATGAGTCACTGCATTTCATGCCTTTGTAGAGGCAAGAAACACTGTATGCCAACTACCAAATGTCTATGGAAAAATTATTATTTTTCATCTGATGTCATTTCTTTCTGATGACCCCATTGCCATCTTTATGAAAAGTAGTTCATGGGAATTCCCCTTTTCACAATGACTGCATGGAAGAGTTTGGTATGAGTGCAAATGAACTATGGCAGAAGTTTGTACTTCAAGTATCATTAACAGATTATGTGTAACCAGATGACCCAAAGAAATCTTAATATTCATGCTTTAATATATATACATTAACATTATCGCTTACATTACATATAATCCCATATATCTCCTATATTAATGTTTGTATTGATGCTACATTTATCGCTTATATCAGACTCTATATTAGCATATTAGTCATTGTATGTAAGTGATACAGGCCCATAGAAAAGTACTATTGTCAAAACAATGGAACTAAGCCGATACAAATATTTATCAATTCATACAATTACATAACGATCACCACCTTTCAGGTGACCTTTTATGGGTGAAGGTTACATTTAGACATACCAGTACCTGCATCACCCACGAGTGATTGGCAGTATTGACAATTCTTTTACCATAAATGAACATTGCTGCAGATGTTTAAACTGCGCAGTAGAATTGTTCCTACAGCCAACCACCTAGTCATTTTGTATATATATGAGCATAAAATTATAATTTATCAGATTAGAATAAGATGATATTAGATTGGCTCTGGAAGAAAGCCAAGAAGTACTACTGAGATTTAGGCTTTGTTGGTATAAGCCTAAGATCTGTTTTAGTTAACGAACCTGGAACTTTGTAAATTACTTTATGAGTTTATGTTGGTAATAAACTCTGAAAAACAATGCAGAATTCTTTAAGATTTGTTTCTTGAACATAATAATCTTGTTACATCTATTGATTATTATTTGGTGCCTTATGACCAGGATCTAAGACACAAAGACTAAGACGAATTCAGGAGCCAGAGAATAAGGTAGGAACATTTTCCTTTTAAATCTTTGTTCTATGACTCAAAGCATCCAATTATGAGTATCAATAAAGAAGCTTTTACCAAGGCTTCAGATCAATTAACAGTAAGGTTTGGAGAAACTAATTTTTAACAAAACAAACAAATGGAAGGGGCCACACAAACAGACATACCTTCACTTAAGATCACAGAAGATCCCACATCTCAGTTTTCAACAGGGGGTCCAACCTGTCATAACCGAGCTAGACATCAGGATAATGATGATGGGGATTTCTTTTTAAGTCATATTAAGGCAATGACTGCCACCCTGTCTATACCTATATCATTCTTGGTAACTCCATTTGAAGGGGACCCTAAGAAATTTAAACAGTGGGTTAAAGAAGTAGAAAAATATGTGGCAATGTCAGGTAAACAAAATCATGAAACCCCCACCCTGACCTGTATGACATGTAGAGGGGCAGTAGGTGATTTTATTAAGAGATATTTAGATGAAACAGAGGCAGCAGAGGGTGTTCCCAGTTGGAATGATTTAGAGAAAATATTAAAAAGTAGATTTTCCGAGATCACTGATGCTCAATAAGTGCTCGCAGTAATGAGATGAACAAGACAGTCAGACAGTGAAGGAGTACAAATTTACGCAGAACATCTTTTACAACTCACGGAAGACGCGTATGACTTAGACCCTAATAAAATACCTTTTGGTTTAGCAATAATTGGTTGACATATTCTGTGATGGACTGTTGTATGACTACTTGAGAATGAAAATCTTGAGGGAAAATCCTAAAACTTTAGAATCTGCTGTAGAGATAGCTCTTAAGGAACAACAGATCATACAGAGACTGACTTTACATGGCACAGACACCACTAACCCTGTAGAGAGTTCAATTGAGGCGCACTTTGATACCACCCCTCATTTCTTGGCTCGAAACTTTGGCCCTATATTGTGTACTCCTCGACAGGAAGAACCTATAAAAATGTATCATATTAGAGGTGTTCAATGCTATAAATGTAAAAAGAAAGGTCACAAAGCAAATAGATGTCCGGCTGAAAGACCACTAAAATCTCAAAAATATTCCTCAGCCAAAAATATGAAAACAATTAATTCAGTAGCCCAAGGCAATAGGAAAAAAGAGATACAATGCTGGCATTGTCACCAGTATGGCCATGTAAAAGACGACTGTCACAAACGAAATGATTGAGGTCATTGGTAAAATGACAGGACATATCGAGAGAGAGTTGAACCCCAACAAAACGACCGAGATAGATCAAATCAGGAAAACTAGGATGGTCCTCCTATAAGAAGCCAATAGGAAACGTAAAAATAAACCTAATTATGAAATAAATCTTACAAATAATCCTAGTTCATGCATTTTAAAGATAGGAAAAAATCGTTTTAGGGCTTTGTTAGATACAGGAGCTGCAGTATCCCTTATTAGTAAAACGATGTTTGATAATTTCCCTTTTTCACCCCCGAGTAAATAGAAAAGACATTCCTTTTCTGCAAGCTGCAAACAGAAACTTGTTAACTTCAATAGGTTCAACAGAAATGACCTTTAGAATTAGTGGACTTGACATGATACAAAAATTCTATGTGACAGACGGACTCAACAGAAACTTGATCCTTGGATGAGATTGGATGACGAGGCATAACGTTCGTCTTTATTTTTATCTTGGATTCATGCGTATAAATGGGAAAACTTGTGCGGAATTAAAAGAAGATATACATATATCCTCCATTGTAAGAACCACCAAGAAATTGACTATCAAACCTAACACTGTAACTGTGTGTAAAGGGAAGGTGAACAATAATTTCCCTGTCGAGCAAGTGGAAGTCCATAACATTGACAATGAATGTCTAATGGATGACCCTGGAGTATATATCAAAGACCCAGTATGCACCATGAGAGATTTTAGATGTATTCCCATCATCATAGTGAATCAATCAAATTGACATTATAAGATTCTTTAAGGTTATATTGTGGGACGAGTAACCACAATAGACACTACTGAAATCTGTGAGATCCAGAACGACACTGACAAAAAGGAAAAGATCAATGTACCCAAGAAATCTGAGATTCCAATAAGAGGCGTGATCAGAAGAACTGGGGCCTTACCAATACTGTGAAAATGTCTATTCACACTGGGAACCATGAACCTCTCAAAAACAGACCTTATAGAGTCCCTTCAGAGAAAAGACAAATCATAGACAAAGCAATAAAGGAAATGCTAGACGCCAAAATTATTGAGATTTCAATGTCCTTGGTCGTTTCCATTAGTAGTTGTTAAGAAGAAAGATGGATCAGATAGAATGTGTGTAGACTTTCGGACTTCAAATAAGATTGTCAAACCAGTTTCTTTTCCATTACCTTTGATAGATGATATTCTATGTTTGTTAGGAAAAGCTAAGTATTTTACTGCTTTAGACCTTAAAATTGGGTATTGATAAGTTGCATTAGATGAGAAAAGCAAAGAAATAAAAGCATTTGCCTGTCATAAAGGCCTATTTCATGCCTTTTGGTTTGAGCAATGCCCCAGCGGTCTTTCAAGAACTGATGAACCTAGTTCTTCAAGGTCAAGAAGACTTTTCAGTAGCATATTTAGATGATATTTTGATAATTTACTGAGACAGCAGAGAGACATCTTGAACATATCCAACAAGTACTTGATCGTCTCAGAAAACATGGTCTGAAAATGAAACTCAAAAAGTGTAGTTTCTTCCAAGAACAGACGGAATATTTAGGCTTCATAATCAATGAAGAAGGAGTCAAACCAGATCCTAAGAAAGTAGACGCGATTAGACAATTACCAGCACCAACTTATGTTAGAGAAATTAGAGGTTTTATTGGTATGTGCAGCTACTATAGACATTTCATCACCAACTTTTCACGATAGCAGAACCTCTCATTGACTTAAATAGAAAATATGCCAAGTTCAAATGGTTAGAGGTATGTCAAAAAGCTTTTGATTACTTGAAAGAAAGTCTTCCAGTAGTTCCTTTGCTGACTTATCCTGACATAGATAAACCCGATGTCCTATACACAGACGCTAGTGACGAATGTGTCGGTGCTTGTTTGACTCAGCAAACTGATGAAGGAGAAGAGAAACCTCTTTATTATCTTTCACACAAATTGAGCAAAACTTGAAAGAAATGGCCTACGATAGAGAAGGAAGCTTATGCTATACACTACGCTCTCCAAAAACTTGACCATTACCTATATAATGCCAAGTTTGTGATTAGAATGGATCACAAACCCCTCAAGTATATTTTGAATTCTCCATTGCAAAATAAGAAGATACAACTTTGGGCATTGAGCATAGCTGGATATAGCTGCAAAGTTGAATACATAGAAGGATGATATAACTGTTGTGCCAATCTTCTTTCTAGACTTCCAACAGATATTAAAGATGATGAGCCAAGAGAAGACTTGGAGGACAACGATGAGCCTGATTGCAAGGACAATTTCTTTGAAGTAAATGTACTTAATTCAAATGACTTTTCGACTCCACCAAAGAAATTATCTAACTGTAAGGTCAAACAATCTGATGAATTGATTAAACCCTTCATAGATCTTCCTAAAGAAATTGACATACAGGAAGCTCAAAAGAATGATATTCAGATCAGAAAATTGAGAAACAGATTAGCAATAAGTACAGCTACAGTAACAAAGGAAAAGAAATTTCTGGAAGTAGAAGGCATTATGTATTATTTTTCAGATGGCCAAACCCTAATAATGAAGGAAGAGAAAGGCCAATATGAAGAGCAAATTATGTAGTACCACCATCAGATGAGGAATCGTCAGAAGAAGAAGAAATTCTGGAACCTCTTGATCGAGAAATACATCATAAGCAGAAGGAAAGAGAAGATTCAGAGGATGGGGAAGACATCCCATTAGCAGAGTTACAAAGGCAACTTCATGCTAAGAAAATTATGGATCAAGAGCAAATAAAGACTAACTTAGACAGTGATGTGACGGACGATTACTATGAATAAGATATTGATGAATGAGAATTACCGGTTCCAAATAAGCAAGTCCCTAAACAAGAATTTTTAGATGAGGATATGGTTATAGATGCGGTAGCATCAGTAGGTCAAGGCTTCAATACTAATGATAAGCCAGTCCCTTTGCTCCGGTTGTCTCGAAAACAACCAATTCTTGTACCTAGAAAGTCAAAATTAAATGAAAAAGAGAAATTAGCAGGCTTATTTTTAAAGTCTGTGGCTAAGTTATTATCTTAATAAGGAATAATATCAAAGTGAGAGAAGACCTGGGTGAAAAATCTACATTCCATCTGAGTGGTTCACTCATAATGACATTGTTTAATACAGATGGGACACCAGGTGCAAGAGGAAGAAAATTATGAATTCGAATTATTAGATCTAGATACGCCAGATCTAGGCAATGTAAGGATCAGGTATCGCAGAGGGGACATGTTTAAATATTTGCAAATAGACCTAAATGAAATTCTCATTGAAACTGATTACAAGGAAACTAGCGCTACGATTGAAATTATTTGAGAAATAATCGTAAACATGGAAAGGTCTGATGATGAATTTGATGATTTAATGACCGATCCGAGTGACTCTGAACCTGATCCGGATCCAAATATAGGTATTGAACAAGAAAACAACAACGAAGAAAACATTGTTGAAGGTAATGAACAATTAGCTGACCTGGTCAGCTTAGAATGGAATATTGACACTGGTGCTCCCATCCGATGGTTGTAAATGATTTTTAACAATAGCACCCCAACAAAGCTTCAAGCACACTCTATTATACCTTTGGTTATGTTTATAGAATGGCTTCATGGAAAGAGGGATAAATTATATGTTAATGGCAACATATTAATGTCAAATGCAGACATTGTGTGTCAAGTAGAATTACAAAATCACCTACTGACATTGGGCTTGTGATGCTTAGGACATATCAAAAGTTTCCAAAGATAACTAAATATGATATTCCCCCTAAACTTAGGAATATCAAAGAATTTCCCCTAGATACACTTTTAGCAGAATTGCCAACAACACATCGTAAATCCATGAAAACTAAATCTTGGGTGGTAACCCCTTGGTTCTATAAAACAATCATTTCGGCAAGTTTATTGGCAATTACAATCCTCTGGAAATGTATTAAAAATAGACATAAGATTAGGAAAATTTTAAGTAAGTGTAAGTGTCTGGAATGCTGTAATGAGTCAGAGGACAGGGAGAACAAAGGAGATTGTCCACTTGAAGTGAATGCACCATTAGTGAGAAGTAACAGGCAAGATAGAATGGGTGCCACTGGAAACAATCCATAGGAATAATTCCACAGATGACAGCAACTCAAAGAACTGTAGGAACGAGAGAAGTGAAAATGCAAGAAATAGGACAAGAAAACATTCATTCAGAAATGGGAGAAAGTTAACAGGGAAAAGAGCCAATCGTGCCGATCCCTTTCGTCCAGATCCGTTATTGTCCCAAAGATATATGCAAGAACTTAACCAAAAATTAACAAAGACGTCAAGCCACTTGAGAGATGATGGAACCGTCTCGGCAGATGAAATCCGCCCGTCTTCGCCTCCCTCGGTAAATTTGACTCGTCCGTCCGCACCACCCATGAATCTGTATTTCGACCTTCCCCAAGGGCCAGTAATGTATGAAGCATGATTGTGATATTTCAATAAGAATTCGTGGAAATAGTGAAGAGAATTATAACTTACAACTTATGGTAGTATGTTAGTGATGCCGTTTTCCGTGGACAATATGGACTTTTATCCATGTCGCTGGAACTTTATTAATGCTATAAACTGTGTCATCAGAACCTTATTCACTTCATGTGCTTTATCCCCTGCCATCTATGGAATTTGACATCGATAAACATTATTGTATATACTATACAAGTGACTCCATAGTCACTTATCCTGGTCATATACTAACTTTGAGACTGATCATTTATTGATTTAATAATCTTGGTATCAATCCTGATCACAGATCAAGATTATCTGTTTCTTTACTTTCATATTGATTTATTTATGTTATATCTTGGTTACATATTAAGCGTTGATATTTGATGTGTGACGAAATTATGAATTGATATTCCATTATCCTGGTTATTGGTTGATTTCCAGAGCCGATGGAGATGAAATAGAGTTATTTTGGGAAACATAGTTTCCAATTTCTCTTAGCCTAGGCGAATCTGCTAGTGTGTCACTGGTAGGTGTTGCTTCAAAGTAGAGAAATGGGCAATAGCTTGTTTCCCCTATCGGGCACTTGATGGAAGAAATCTTCACTTCCGGAATATTTCTTCTATCAAGGGGATGAGTGTAACCAGATGACCCAAAGAAATCTTAATATTCATGCTTTTTTATATATATATCTTAACATTATCACTTACATTACATATAATCCTATATATCTCCTATATTAATGTTTGTATTGATGCTACATTTATCACTTATATCAGACTCTATATTAGCATATTAGTCATTGTATGTAAGTGATGCAGGCTCATAGAAAAGTACTATTGTCAAAACAATGGAACTAAGCCGATACAAATATTTATCAATTTGTACAATTACATAATGACCACCATGTTTCAGGTGACCTTTTATGGGTAAAGGTTACATTTAGACATACCAGTACCTGCATCACCCACGGATGATTGGCAGTTTTGACAATTCTGTTACCATACATGAACATTGCTGCAGATGTTTAAACTGTGCAGTAGAATTGTTCCTACAGCCAACCACGTAGTCATTTTTTATATATATGAGCATGAAATTATAATTGGAGATTAGAATAAGATGAGATTATTAGATTGGCTCTGGAAGAGAGCAGAGAAGTAATACTGAAATTTAGGCTTTGTTAGTATAAGCCTAAGATCTGTTTTAGTTAATGAACCTGGAACTTTGTAAATTACTGTATGAGTTTATGTTGGTAATAAACTCTGAAAAACACAATGCAGAATTCTTCAAGATTTGTTTCTTGAACATAATAATCTTGTTACGTATGCTCTGCTATCTAATGTATAGTGATTTGAAGTATATGGTGTCACAATACACATATTTTGCCAAGTCAACCCTGAATACATACAAATTTACCAGAAGCCACATAAAAATGAATTAAATTTCCAAGTAAAAATTGTTATGGAGTATTACCTTATGTGTGTATTTGTCAGTAACTGTGTATATTCAACAGGTTGGGAACACTCCTCCTATAGCGAGATCTTCTTGCTATAATGTGATTATCCTTCTTTAGTGAGAATATAAACAGGAGTTTTGGTGTTCAGATTGAAAATAATAGCAAATTCCATGCAATGCAATGCTGATTAAGTGTGACACACACACAACATGGCACAAATTGTCTCAATGAAATTGACAACACAGTCAAGAAATTTTCATCAATGCTGTAATCCAATGCAAATCGTGAGTGTTTTTGTTTTGATTTATATATTTGCAGTAGTCCCATACATTTTAGCACTTTCTCTTCTTTTCATGTAAAACATGGAGAGATGTACACTTCGGGTATTTTTATTGGTTGTACAGGATATATTTACTCTCGCTAAACAGAAATTTAGCGAGAAGCTTTAGCTATAGTATTGGGGTAGTGTTCCTAACCTGTTCAAACATCCTATTTGGCCTATCTGTCGATTTTTGTTTATGTTATAAAAGTCTTAGTTTGTCTCAACGGTCACACCATAAAACATATCATTTGTTCATATTTCTATCAATTTTATCACATTTCTTGTTTTTAAATCATCAATATGAATATAGACACCATTCGATCATTTTATGCGCCATTCCAGTTTTTATCAGCATGTGGGCTCCCGTTGACATGACAAGGGTTACTGAAACAAAATTCTTAAATTACTTATGTAATTCAAAAATGAGTCTCTGATTATCCCAATCATATTATGAATGAAAAGACGCTGTACTAAAACCTACTTGAAAGTGTGGTAAGCCGAAATCCATGATCATTGACTAGAACTCTTTCGCGAAAGAAGATAAAATATGGTCCACACTTCCTGTAAATAAATTTGACAGACGGTGAAAGATTAGCAACCACAAATAATTTATATCAATTGATTGCATGGAAATTTAACATCTTCAGCAGTTATATCGTGTTTTGATATCTCATATTTCGCGTGGCCAAAATAACTTGTGATACCTGAATGTCAAACAATTTGAAGAATGCAATTATTTCAGTCAGATGATCATTATATTTTGCATGATGGAGATTTTTCATTGTGGTGCTGTCGAAAATCTGGAGCTCTTGAAGCGAAAAAAGGTTTATTTTATTAGTTTAAATCTGATAGATAGTAAAAAGGAAATTCAAATAGCCATTGCTATCATCTTCAGGAAATTATTAAGAACATGGAATGTAAATAAAGTACGACCCACAGACACCAAACCCGTGATGATATCGTACCATTTGTATATATACAGAGAACAGTGGACCAAAATTAACAAATGTATATATAGGGACCTATTTCTATTAATACGTTTGATTGTTTTGGCCACAACTTTCACGGATTTGGTGCCAGTGCAAAGTGGAGACAGTCAGATCACATTAATTGATTGATTGTGTATTGTTTTATGTCCTGTTTGAGAATTTTTCACTCATATGGAGACGTCACCATTGTTGGTGAAGGGCTGCAAAATTTAGGCCTATGCTCGGCACTTACAGCCTTTGAGTAGGGAGGGATCTTTATTGTGCTACACCTACTGTTACATGGGGCCTTGGTTTTTGCAGTCTCATCTGAAGGACCATCCCATTTAGTCACCGCTTATCACAAGCAAGGGGTATTGAGGACCTAGGCTAACCCGGGTCCCCATGGGGTGATCACACTCATAGAGATAAATCTAATAAAAGGATTAAATGTATTTTGCACAATTAATCACAGTCTCAGAGAAAGAATGATGCACAGATGGTCAGTGTAGTCTTATTTTTGGAGTCTGTCCAAATTCTTGTTTATTGTCCACAACTACACATTTTGCTCTATTAATCTGATAGACTGCAACCTGTCTACAACTAAATAATTTACTTTGTTATACACCTTCATTTTTCTCTTATATAAAACTATAGCAATGACTGTTAACTTTAAAAGTTAAGAATTTCTTTCATTTCTTGATCAATCAACACTCTAGAAAGTGTTGACAGCTATCACACTGTTAACTGGTTGCCTATTGTCATTGGTTATATATGTCACATGATTTTTGATCCATGCCTGCAACATCATTCATTTTCCACAAAGTTTTTACCTATCTACTGAAAAGGTTTGTGTTACAAAATCCTGACATTTTTTGTGAATATTTGAGCATGGGAAATCATTTTCAGTATAACTGAACATGTCTTATGGTGGTTAAATAGTATAATTTTTTTAATATGATTACTTATTTCATATTGGAAAAAAATGTTGTAAAACAAACCATCATTGAACAACAGCTGTTTTGTTTGACTCTTGAACAGGTTTGTTGCTCTCAGCCTATGCTTCAAGCAAAACAAATCTGTTCTCTGGTCAAACAAAACAGCTGTTATAAAAAGGACCCTGTTAAAAGCTATATACCATCAATATGACACACAATTTGTGCAAATACACATTTTACTCTATTTATTTGGTAGATTGCAAATTCTGTCAGTCTTCATATACATTCATCACTTATTAGACATCAATCATTTTTAGTGCCATGTAATGCAACAACAACAAATGTTTGATGTGTAACCACTGAAGTAATCAAAGTGTTACTGGAAATCAGTACAAATGCACTTTTATACTCTGGCAGATCCATAAAATATTTAAAAATTAGGATGGGTTGTTGTGAACCAAGTTTGTATCTTTTCCATCCAAAAATAAAAGCAGGGAGAAGGGTCAGTTGAAGACCCCAAAATGGCAAAAAATTACTATTTTTGTTAACTAAAAGGAGGATGCAACCTTTAGATCTGCCACTGCTATGTGTATAATGCATTTATTAATCACACACACACACACACACACACACACACACACACACACACACACACACACACACACACACACACACACACATATATATATATATATATATATATGTCCATTATTCATACTAGAAAATATATATGGAAATTGGAAAGGATTTTGTAATCAGTGATTGCTTATTCACAATTAACTGATAAACTCTTATGGTTAGAATAAATATGGTTAGATTTTTGACTAAATGAAATTAATGTCCCTGTCTGCCATTTTTCAATCTTTGGGTTGGTTTTCTATGTCATTGAACATGTAGCTAAAATATTTTAATTCAAACTACACTGTAATGTTAAGCAAACATCTGATAATTGAAAGCACCTCCAATGTGGGGACTTTAATGTCAGAACAGGGGCTTAGGTGAGTCAAGGGTCAACTGATTTCCAGTTGCACCAGTAACTGATCATTTGAAGATATCTTCTATGTACATGTATGTATATACATCTAACTACTGTATACTAGTACGTGGAAGTTTTGGCAAGACAAAAATTTAGCAATTTTCCCATTAAAATGGATATATATATTTAGTGAGAGCTAATTTTAGTGACTTTATAATTCCAACAAAGATAACTATCACCTACACACCCTTGCTAATAATGCCAAATCAAAACCTTGCTAATAGTTCTACTTATAATGGTATTTAAGAATTTTTGATTAGTGTATCATGTAAACTATAATCATTCTTCATGGGCATCAATTCAATCAAGAGAGAGAGAGAGAGAGAGAGAGAGAGAGAGAGAGAGAGAGAGAGAGAGAGAGAGAGAGAGCTTTGTTAAATAGGTAGGAAAATATTTTGATGACTGCATGATTTATAACTGCTTTAAAGAGATACCACAGAAATTCAGTTAGGCCTGTTGTTGGATTAATCATACAATAGAAACAGAATTTTGATTTAGACCTTGTGCATGTTTCAGATGAACAGTTATATGAGTTCAGTATTACACAAAGGTTCCCTTTTTGTGATACACTTTGTACATGGTATTCATTTTATATTGACACTTTTTGAGGATATTGCTTTATTGTGTATATAGTTTTAGTGTTTTGATAAATCTTTTTATGTGGAAGAAGTAGTAAATCTTTAAAACAGTTCCTGTTTTTGTAGGAGATGATATTTGTTTGGCATGGAATCCAGTCTGTATAGGACTTGTATATGGAGTAATTGGAAAGATAAAAATCCATCCAGGTATTCATAATGAAATCCACGCAGGTCATATGATCTTATAAATAGTCCTGGCTTTAGTGTTCACTGTAATTGATTGCTTTGAAAGTTTCACATCTAGAATTTGACAAATTAAATTTTTGTTTTCTTGTTTGACTAGGTGTAGATGGTATTATTTCATATATGCAATCTCTAAGAGCCAGAAACTAGTCTAATCTGAAGATTTTTGCAGAATCTCTATTCTAATTTCTAAACAATTTTGGGAAAATGGAAATTTCATGTTTAGGTATATTGTGGTAATGATTCACAATTATATTTATTTCTCTATGTAAAATTATGGTCTTTAGAAAGGGTCAAGCTTTTCCTTTTGATTTTCAGAAGATGACTGGCGATTAATTTTGATAAAGCAAAGATCACTTGTGGGAAGTGTACTGGAAAAGCAGGAGATTTATAAAGTGAATAAAATTGTGATTGTTCCACTCTCTGATGCAGAGCCGCAGGAACTAGATCTGGATGTAAGTACATGTATTGTACTTTTTGTGTAATATTCATATTTACTAATAACATGTCAGTAATAAACCTTTAATATGTTATTGTTTATAATTTTCAATATAAACTGTCACATGCAAATGATCCTTCAACTAAACATAATAAAACCCTATATTTAAGAAATGAAATTAAATTACAAAATATAATTACAAGGAATGCATTGTAAAAACAATGAAAGCATGGAATGAATTCTGCAGAAATGGTTTCACAGATTATACAATTTACATCAAGTTTCCACTTTTTTATACCTTCATAGCACATATAAACTTGACATTTATTACATATTATTACATGTATGTATAAATTGAGAGTAATAGAGCAGTATATAGTGTACCTTTTTCTTATTTGCAGCTTTGCAATGTACATCATTTTGGAATCAGAAAGCCAAAAACAATAGCTCAAAGTGGAGTTCAACAGAAACAGTTACAGAATGCTTGGAAATCAATCAAATCTGGAATGGAAAATGTCAAACCAAAGAAGGTGATCAGAGAAAAAGACATGTGCGATGTTAGCTGCAAAACTATAGTTATTTAGGGGGAAGAATTAGAATCAATTAGAGAGCTACAGATTCACCCTCTGTAAAACCCTTTCTGGTCCATCCCGATTTTTTTTTCCACAGAAAGTTACAATTCTGTATCAATCATAATATACATAGAACAATCCTATGTGTAACAAAATACAAATTTAATATTATATAATGCAGAACATTTTTAGCTCTCCGGAGCTTTTCTGATCACCTGTTGTCCGTCATCCGTTTCTTGGTAACTTTTCACAATTTTTGACTTCTTCTCCAGAACCACAGGGCCAATTTCAATCAAACTTGGTAAAAAGCATCCTTGGGTGAAGGGAACTCAAGTTTGTGCAAATGAAGGGCAACACCCTTCTCCAAAGGGAGATAATAGTGAAATAGTGAAAATACACTGACAAATTTTTAAAATCTTCATTGTCACAAGCTACAGCTGAAATGTGCACTCCTCTCCCTTGTCATTCATGGCTGTTTACATGAAAATTTTCTTGTTTCTCATAAATATGCATGATGCAATTTAGCCAGTTGCTGAGCTTAAGAGCACAGGTTAGTTGGAGATCTAAACTGTTTATAGAATGTGAGCAAAGCACTCTTGACGAAATGGACTGCTTGTTCTTCCTTTTCATTGGTAAACTAAATAAAATAGAAGCTGTATGTATACAGATAAAGCAATTTCGACATTGGACAGTGAACAAATGAACAAATAGATGTGTTTGGGTATATGATTTCTTGTCAAAGATAGTTTCATAGCATAAAGCACAAGTTCTCATGGTTGCAGTCATTATTGAGTTAAATGTGGCTATGCTAAACCAGATCTTTAATTTTAGGCAAAGCAATAATTCTATTGGTCAATGAATTACATCATTCTCATTATGCATATCTATGAGAAATGAGAAAGTTTTCATCCAGAGAGCCACATTGAAAAGGGAAAGGAGTGTACATTTCAGCCATGGCTTGTGACAATGAAAGATCTTCTCCAGAATCATTGGGCCAATTGCATTCAAACTTGGTACAAATCATCCTTGGGTGAAGGGGA
This sequence comes from Ostrea denselamellosa, assembly GCA_024699665.1. Lineage (NCBI taxonomy): Eukaryota > Metazoa > Mollusca > Bivalvia > Ostreida > Ostreidae > Ostrea > Ostrea denselamellosa. Next base: position 4,535,059 of record JAMZEH010000052.1, read on the forward strand.
TTCAAGTTTATTCAAACGAAAGGCCATGCCCCCTTCAAAGGGGAGATAATCACAAAAACATAAAAGTAGGGTGGGGTTGTTTAAAAATCTTCTTCTCAAGAATCATTGGGCCAGAAACATTTAAAATTTACTTGAAAGTTTCCTGACATACCATACTGCAGATTCAAGTTTTTAAAATCATGCCCTCCCAGGAGTAGAATGGAGTCACAATAGGGAATCAAAGTTTTACTGCCAATATATAAAGAAATTCTTAAAAATCTTCTCTTAAGAACCACTGGGCTAGAAAAGTTCATATTTACATGGCAGCTTTCTGACATAGTGCAGATTCAAGTTTGTTAAAATCATGGTCCCCATAGGGTGTGACTACAAAGGAGATCAGATTTTTAAATGCAAATGTATAGGCAAAATCTTTAAAAATCTTCTCAAGAACCACTTGGTTAGAAAAATTCAGATTTACATGACAACATCCTGACATAATGCAAATTCAAGTTTGTTAAATTCATGGCCATTGGGGATAAGGTGTGGCCACAATAGGAGATCAAAGTTTTATATGTGAATATAGAGGGGAAATCTTTGAATATAGGCAAAGGTGACCCAGTGAGCAATATGGCCCATGGGCTTCTTGTTGGAAAATGCATTAACATGCTACATGTATTTAAACATGTCCATGGATAAGATATTTATTTAATAAATGTGTTTGCCAGTAAATGATAAGAGATATGGCTGGTAAATTCTAAATTCTTTGTTTTTACCTCATGCTTACATTTGATATTAAAAATGTTGTGTTTTTTAGGTCACCTGAGTCACTCAGGTAACCTATTGCCATTGGTCTTTGTCTGTCAGGGTGTGTCATCCATTAACAATTTTACATTTGTAACTCCTTGAAAACTACAGGCCAATAATTACATTTTTGATGTGAACCTTCTTTAGGATAAGAGGAATGTAAATTGTGAATTTATGATCATACCTGCTCCAGGGCCTCATGGAGTAGGCCAAAACTGCAAAGAAGTGCCAAAAGTTCAAAAATCTTCTCCACTCCCACATATGTGGGGAAAAGACCAAATGGATGTTTATAATGTCCATGAAGCCCTATACCAAAATTATGAAATTCATGGCTCCTTGGTCAGGGGTTTAGTCTCTAGGGTGGGGCCAATATGGCTATAGAGTCATTTGAGACTTGAAGGGGGGGGAGCGGACCAACTTGGTCATATTGTAGTAAATATGTGTTCTATTTTAAAAAATCTATTTTAATTTTCTATGCATTGTAGGTTTGTAGCAGTATTTTGAAAGATGATAAAGTTGTCTACTTCAATTGGAAATTTAATGACCCCGGGATCAGGAGTACTGAATTCCAGGGGGAGGGGGAAGCAAAAAATGGTCATAAAGTATATAATGCTTAAGAAATCTTTTATTCTTCTGATCTACCAAAATTACACATATAATTTCACAAGAGGGAAGGGAAAGGAGCAGGGAGGGGAGGGGGGCAAATGAATAATGCTTCAAATTTCATCTTTCCTTCTCCTGTAATTGAATGGGAATTGTATTCATATTTAGAAAGATCATAAAGCTGTTCACAAAAGACTCCAGAATGAGCTTTAAATGCAAATATTAGATTCTCTGACAGGTCTACATGTATGTATGGGCTATGGTACTCAGGTGACCATTAAGGTCTATGGGCCTCTTGTCTCTGATAACTATTTCCTTCTTGATACCAAAAATCTAATTTACCTACAAACATGACAAATAAAGGAGTGGCCCATATATTTACCTGTTCAGAAATATTTTTATCGATATAGTTTTCAGTATTCTTTTACTATTTCAGAAAGAGGCTAAAGACAAAGAAAAGTTTGTAAGAAGAATAACAGAGGTAAAGACTGCATTATAATATTTGGATAAATTCTGATTGTTCAGATGAAAGTTGATTTATAGGGCATTTTTCATGCACGTAATATTTTTAGGTAAGTCAGTCTAATTGTATACTCTGTATATACAGATGGAGAACAAATGACATAAACGATGTGACACATTAGTATATAGGAGGAAAAAGAAAATCTAATTTTGATTAGATTGTAGTGATTCTGTGTTAATCAAGATAATATTCATTAATTTCATTATACTATTTATATTGTCAGATGTTAGGTTTATAGTACTGAAAAATAAAGTTGAAGTGAAGCTGAATAGAAGAGAAATGTAAGAGTTACTTCCCTTGCTATAAGCCAGGATTGTGAGATTGTGTGATGTTTATGCTAGTTAATGTATCAAATTTAGATACATTTATGTAGGCCATTCTTTTGCTAGAATGAAATGCATTAATCTCTCTTTCCATGGTGATACAGTATTTAATGCTATTGTTTTAGTGCCTTACTAGCTCTGGGTTACAAATATACATTTTAACTGATTTTTATACCTCAGAGATCAACGATCATGAGTATATGGTTTTAGCCCAGTTTAATGTCTCTTTGTCTGCCTGACTGCCCACAACTTTAGCATTGGTCATAATTTTTGAACCATGGGTATGTAAAATACTGACTTCATGCTTGGTGAACCAAAGGTCAAGCTTTCTGATAAGGACAAGGTCATTTCCCATAGTATAGGTCAAACTGGCCAGGATATACATGTAGTGTTTACAAACAATCATCTTGTTCAAGAAATTCTCTAGGAATGCTCACATCCACTACACCTACTGTTAACGGTTTTATGTTATTTTCGAAACTTATTGACACAAATTAAATAAACTGTCATGTGTTTGAATAAATGCTATGCCAAATTTACTGATGAAAGGGGCCCTCTGTCATGTACAGGTAATGCTGATTCCTCTGCATCATTACTATGAAAATAAATGAATACTATGGTAGGTTTTAGTGCCTTGTTTCCATTCTATTTTAAATAAAATCTCCTAGAGCATTTTAGCTTTAGTAGTAGATTTTTAAGAGTAAAGTAGTAACAAGATATGAATTACTCCAATATAGTAGAAGTTACTAAATTTCAAAAATAATGGTATAGTCCTATGTTAGTGTTTTCTTGAAATTTGTATATTTTGAATTCTCTCACATTTTCAGGTCTACATGTACATAAAGTTGATTCAATGAGCCAATAAAGACATTACATTTTACACAATAAACTTTTAACTGACCAACACTAAATTTCATTTTTGTTCTACAGGAGTTATTGAAGATGTTCACGGAATCGGACTCATTTTACTACAGCGAAACCTTTGACTTGACCACAAGTTTGCAGCGACAACATGGGAAGGAATGCCAGTCAAATAGGCATCTTCCTCTCTGGCAGCAGGTTGATCCCCGATTCTTCTGGAACAGGCACATGTTAAGCGATCTGATCAATGTAGATGGGGATCCAGAGGTGGGTTGTCACTAAATATGTATGTGATTATCTATTGCATAAATTCTAAGTAAAATTTCTTTGATCACAAAAAATTGAAATGGTGTATCAAATCCACCCCAAATGAAAAAGAATCTACAATTTAACCAACCGTACACTTAAATTTAAGTGTCAAGTTTCTCTTTTCATTGTCCAAATAATTCCATATTTGTATGCAATAAACTACTTTATATCTTTAGTGTGATGTGCATTGTGCATTTTATATTTAAAACCCTTTTTAATTTTCTATCCAATTTGGCCAAACATATCTTTTAGCAAAGTGTTTTATTTGAACAAATATTGAAATTAAGTGGATAGCTCCAAGCAAGGGGGATAATTTGAAAAAACAGAATAATGTAGTAACTAAAAAATCTATAGCCACTGGTCAGGTTTTTACCAAACTTCCACACAAACAACACTACAGCTTTCATATTTTGCATGAGTATTTCTAGTGACAATAATTTATGTGTGTGTTTGATTTGCTATGTGACCTTGACATGCACATATCATTTAAAAATCATATTTGCCAGTAACTTGAGTCTCCAGAAGTAGTGCCTAAATATTTTAATTTTATGTTCAGATCAATAAGATCTACCTGACAGCACAAAAAATATTTAGGTCAACTGACTGATTTGACACATGTAGCTTTTTATCAAGAGAGAAAAACTATTGATTTTTGGGTCAAAAGGTCAATGGCCAAGGTTACTACTGGACTTTATAGAATAAACTAATAGATGCTCATTGTGAATGGATATGCCCCATCTTGTGGAGCTCTCGTTTGGCTTTTGATTTAGATCTTGTAAACTAGGGCAAATATCACTTTATGATAACCAAGCTATGGTTAGAAATAGTCATTGCATCCCATACAGTAATGTAAGTATCATACATTCTGACAGGTTGAGAAACTGTATGCCCATTGGATCATCCCTATAATCCAGGGCTATGTACAAATAGAAAACTGTGTGTTAGATTTTACCCAGTCATCCACTGCCTCACTGGATCTCAGTCCAGATTACGGAAACTCGAAACACTTGGATCCACTGGAGTATCAACTAGGAATCATTTCTAGGAGGAGCATCCACAGAGCTGGTGAATTGATGTCACTTAGAACACACTCTAAAAGCTTTGAGATTATTTAAAAAAAAATTAATCTCAGAAGATTTGTTCATTCTATCATAGTAAAGGATGATAAAGTAGCTTTGATTTCAAAATACAAATTGAATTATTGGGAAAATCTTAGCTGTCTGATTTTTTTGTGAGACTTTTGTTTTGAATATGGAATTCATGCTATGAGAATGCATTTTTTCGTGAGCAATTGGTATTGTGTCAATGAAAATATGCAACAGGCAAAATAATGTGGGAATTACAATTTACCTGAGTATATAATCTTGTTTTGAAAATACCCACACAAAAAATATTACATGTACCAGTACAAATTTTTCAAAGTTTACACAGTGATTCGGTTTAATTTAGAACATTTGAAATTATTTTTAGGTACTAGAACAAAGATGCGAGGATTAGACGAGTCAGGAGCCTGTGCCAACTATGTGGAGACAGAACAGGTTTGTATGGAAACTCTGGTAGATAGGGCTTTTATGTGTGAAGACATGAAAACACAGAGCTTCTAATTCAAAGTTCAACTTAAAAGACTCAATAGTTTGAGACCAAATCAGCTTAATATTGAGAAAATAGCCTCTATTGATATATCTGATTTCGGAAAAACTGCAGTCTGAGTTGTATTTTAAAACAATAAATTAAAAACACAGTTTGGTACACATATATTCTAGTATGTTTATTTCAAATTGTGGAGTTTTTACTGAAATGTGTTATCACACTAAATGAAGGGAAAAACTGTAGGCTAGTCTCAGATTTCAAAATAATATGACTTTTCTTTTAGTCTGTAGATTAAAGAACATGAAAAGCCTGTTAATCTATGATGTGCCATCTTGAAACTTTTTAACATGAAACAAGAAAAGTTACTTAATCTGAGTTGAGGAATATAATACAAGGAGATGAAAAAAGATTAGCCATATCATGGTTTACCTTGACAGTTCAGCGATCTGCATATAAATGTATATCCGAAAGTTCTATTTTTTAGTGCTTATAATGCAGCTTCAATTTAAAAATTTTGAAATCAAGGTGTCCGAGAAAGCAAAAATATAACTATACTCTACTTATGCCACAGTATTTTCAACTCAGTGAATCTAAACTTTTAGCTCACATGACCATGTAGGTCAAGTAAAGTCAAAAAAATTGATCAATAGTTTCTCAGTCATAACCACATCTGTTGAAAATGTACCGCATCCTTTGAAAATGTACCGCATGGAATTTGTTTTTTTTCCCCCCCAATTTTTATTTGTTTATTTGAAGAAATGAGGCAATTATCTTGTTATAGATTTTCATGTAAAACTTTCAGAAAGTTTTAATAAAATTTTAAGTATATTTTTAATTAAATAATTGTTGAATGCATATTCATTTTAGAATAATAGTATACACTTAACATAAATAATGAGTATTTATCACTTTTTCTTATAAAAATAAGAATTGCTTTGCTGATTCTATATAAGTGTGTAAAAGATAAAAGAAAGGTATGCTATAGTCAAAATACCTGCCTGCCTCATCAAAATTTGAAAAGTTTTGGCTTGAGAAACTATTTATTGATTTTTCTTTTCTTTGTTTTTATTGGCCAACTATCTTAGTTTTTAATCAAAAGTTCTATGAGGTCTGGTGATTTGTTTTTTTTTTGTTTTTTTTTTTGTTTCCTGTAAACTTTTTACATTCTTGATTTCTCCAGAATGACTGAGCCAATTTCAGTCAAACTTGGCCAGGCTCGCAAAGTATCCTCGTGTGAAGGCTAGGGTGGGGCCACAACAGAGATATAAATTTTACGAATGAAATGTATTGGAAAATTTTCTTTTCAAGACTTCAATTTGTTAAACTGATATACAAGCATTTACAATGCTCTAAATATTTAAATTGGTTCAGAGTGGGGCCAAAGTGGGTTTTATAGTTTTGCAAAGTTTTGCATCATTATGTTGAGATTAAATATCTATTCTGTTTAAACCATGACCCAGGGGCTAGAGTGGGACCATATTTCAAGTTTTACAATTTTTTAACTTTCAAGAGTCTTTATCTCTGTATGAACAAGTAGAATCATGTAAGCATTGTTGCCAATGGGCCTCTTGTTCGTAATAATTGTGAGGCAATGAAGACAATTATTGTATTTTATCTATTCTGTATACTTGTAGTATGATTTGTAAATCTTTTGTATGTGTAACAATACAATGTTTTTTCTTTGTGAAGCATATTTTTTTAATGATAACTCAAAAATTTTACTATCGGAGCTGTTTAAATAAAGAATTTAAAAGCGGTATGTATTGACCTCTGTCAGATTATGTGAATTGTCATCTATAAATGGTGTGTGTATGTAGTCCATGATTTTTTTTCCCCAAAAATGCTTTAAATGTTTGACAATTTTCAAGGAAATCAATTAATATTCAGGATGCACCTAGTCCCTTGAAAGAAAGTATTTTGTAAACATACTACATTATAGGGAGAGTCATTTGAATATCTATTCTAGCAGTATCATTATGTTTTGCAGATCATACAATTTTCACACCATGTAGTGTCCTTTCTACAAATTCGAGGTTCCATTCCTGTGTTTTGGAGTCAATCAGGTTACAAGTACAGACCTCCACCACGCCTCAACAAGGGTAGGGAATCCAATTTGTTTTTAGATAGACTGGAAGATACCAAAGTCAGTTATATGACTTACTGTGTACATCATCTGTCATTTGTAAAAATTTGAATCTTTGAATCATGGAAGTGGATTTAAAAACTGACTTTAGTCTAGGGAAACAAATAGTTCCCTCTATTTTTGGACCCTTTTGTGCGTGTTTGAATCTTCATATTCATTTCAGGATATCTAACAGACAAACTTATGTATATTATTTTGACAAGTCTTTACTCTGTGAAAATTGTCCCTTGGGTATGGGTGTTGCAGCTTCAAGTTGGGCAGGTTTGATGATACATGTACTAGTATACTGAAAAATGCAATGAATTTTAAATCCCTGCAGGATGTATTGCAGATAAACAATCAAACAGTTATAATGAATGATGAGAGGCATGATGCCTCTTCCAAAAACTTGAAATTTCTGTCCACAGGTGAAGGGAATAGATCCCAGAGTAGGGGTTAATATGGTTGTATATTGGTTGTATATTGGAAATGTGATATTAAAAAAAAAAAACCCAGGACAGTCAATGGATAAAGGCTGTCTGTATGCTTACAATGATCAATTGCTTTTCATCAAAATCATGAAATTTTGGTCTCTTGGGTATAGGATTCAGAGACCAGGATGAAGCTTAATTAGTTGCTAAATTATCTTGAAAATGAATAAATTCCTTATTGTGTTATACATGTGATCCACAGTCTAGACCCTACATACATTTATACAAAATCATCCACAATTTCACATTCCTTTTTGCACAATTCTACACATTACAAATGGGATTATACAAGTACATAATCAGTCCTTTCTGTGTGCAAAATCATGAAAATGGTTCAAAATATCCAGAAACATGATACTCAGATAAATAACTCTGAATTTCATTAATCTTGACTGGATCTAAATCAGTTGACTAGTGATTGCTTTAAGAATTTCAGAGAATAAAAATAAACAAAGATAAAAGTCTGTTTTGTTTTATACATTCAATCTCTTGTAGAATTTATAATTGAAATGTGAACCAAGGACAGTTTTATATATAAGTAGGTATGCATTTACAATATATGTGTATGTCTGTGATAGCAACTCTGTACTAGAATTCTAAATATAAACAACAAAATGTATTTTTCATTATGGTATATAATGAAAGGAATGATATAGATTGTTGTTTTCGTTTGTATTGGCCAAGTGGTCTTTACCCTTACACTAACAATGTAGTCTGGTTAAACTTGAGCTAACAATCGACTAGAATTCATATAATTTGTGATATGTTATACATTTCCTTTATTTATAGACTTGATTAAGTTTCTCTACGATAAAGAAATCAATATTGGGCTGGTATTTTTATGAATCTGGAATAAAAAAAAAACCCAACATAAACCCATGAAATTAATAGATATTCTGTCAATGTGCAGGTGAGACTTACTGTCACTAATCACAGTAAATTTATCTGATGAAGGTGCATTGACCATTCTGATCCTTAATAATGCATAGAACACCATTTATCCACTAATGAGCCAAGAGATGGTAGGATGCTGATATGGTTTATGTTGTATGGAAAGGAAATCTTTTCTAATTTAGCCATTATCTGATACAGTGTATTGCTTCATGGGTAAATAGTATCCCCTTCACCATCAATATCAATGTATTGCATATGTTTATAATCATCTGGTGAATTTCAGTTCCAATTTTCAGTGGAAGCTGAAGGATGGGTATATGATTTATGTATAGTTGTGAACTTTCTGGATAAATATTGGGTTTTGGTAATACTTTAAGTGTAGTGATTGAGTTTGAATTTAATTATCAATGGTTGAGTAAGCTTTTTGACTGGAAATGGATTTGGTTGTGACCTTGGATTGATATATTTCCATTTGGAGGAGAGACTACACTCAGATACATTTACTTTATCAATATTGCAATTGTATGACACTTCAAAAGAACAATTTATATGAAGGACGTTTTAATAAATTTTTTTCTTTGACCTTATCCGTTATCTGGTTTGTTTTTTTTAAACATTGCAAAAGGTTTTGAAATAGCTGCACATTGTTATATCTTTGCCTTGCATTTCTTGATGGTGATACCGAGTTTGAACTGTGTGCCTTTTACTGCGAAATTCATAAATTTGTTTGCAGCTTCTCGCAATTTGCATCTTTTTCTTTCCCTACGAATGGAAACATGGAAGATGTTTTCCCTCTGGATCACTGACTGTAATTTTTTAGTGTTATTTATTACACATTTTATTGCTGTCCCATAATACCATTGGAAATGTGTCAAGTTGATAAATCATTTTTTCTCGAGACTTGTTGATTGAATTCATAAACTTCACTTTCAACTGCCAGATTAAGCCTCTTTCATTGATGAGAAATATGCTTTCATTTTCTTTGGGAGAAAGATGGCGAGATAAGGCTATTAGACTGCTTCTGATATTCAGAGGAAGCAGACAGGCAGAGAAGTGGATTTCAATTTGCTACTTGTAGTTTCTGGTCAAAAAATCTTGGCAGGGCCCTCTTTTACAGGATCACATCACCATTATTGTCCATAAGAGGGTTTGAATCAGATGCACTGCTGTATTTAGACTTGAAGTGAAACGTGAACTCTACTGATGACATTCGAAGCTTTCCATCTGTGCGTTTTCTTAGAGAAAATGCAAAACACAAATGAATTTGGAATTAATGAAATACTTATAATTTTACTTACTTTGTTTATTTCTTGTTTCTATGTCCCGTTTGAGAATTTTTCATATATATGAAGAAGTCACCAGCAGTTGGTGAGGTTGACATTGATAAATTCAAAGAAAGTGATTTGGTACACAATATTCATTGTTTTAACTTGAAGTATGGGTTCTGCAATGAATTGCTAAAGTGTAATGTTTCTTTTTAAAAATATATCTGCTACTTCAGTACACTTATATTACCTCATCTTCAGACAATTTATTTTCTGCATAATACATGTTACTGTTTTCATGCTATAAAGTTTTGGTAAAATTAGTATTGGCAATTAGAGTGAATTACATACAGGTCTCTTTATTTGTTCTTGCTCAGTGGGAAGATATTTTTTTTTTCAATTTAATTTATACCACAGGCTAAATTAAAAAATTTTTTGTGTACTTTTGCACACCATTCTGCATTGCTTTGTGAAATTAAGAACTATATGGAATATATAGAGATACAAGTTTCACAAAATATAATAAAATTGTGTTTATATAGTTTTGAATATTTGTTTATTTACTTTATTGTAATATTATTTGTTAAACAAAACAATAGAGCCTTGGACACTCAGAGAACTGAGGTAGTGGTCAGTCACTTATTTTTATATGTACTTTTATGTACTATGGATTCCACCACTAAATTTAAATTCTGATGACAGTGAACTGTGAAGTCAGTCGAGTAATCCTGCTCCATACAGAATTAGTTCATCTTCTCTTGGAATTAATAAAAAAAAAACATTTTATGATTTTTATGATGTACGCAGATTTCCTTTTATTGGGTCTGAGGCCATATTAATGTAACCATAATTAAGTTACAACCAAAAAAAAACCCAAAAAAACCCACAATTTTATCAGTAACTGTTGCTTTCCATTTAATGATAAATCGCTGTTGAGAATGATATAATTCTTATGAATGTTCTCTGATTTGGGGAAATCTGATATCATTTAATTGTCATTATCATTGCTGGACCAAAAAATCATTTTTTCCAGACCTAAAGCATTTTCTTTTTTAAGTCATGAATGCAAATATTGACAAGAATTGTCTTCATTTCAAATGTTAGAAAATCTTTCTATGGAAATGACTGAGTCATTGATTGATAAATGAAAAATGGATGTACATGTATGCTAGATTTGCATTCCAAGTCCTTTGAAGTGGAGGCCATTATTGTCACCCCAGAAAGGAGCATATCAAAATTTACTACCGAGATACCTGACTTTTGTGTGATGGCAGGTACTTTCAGTGTACTTCTAATAGTCCTCTTGCATAACCCTAGTATCTAAATTAGAATGGTCCATTATCCTTGATGGACTGCTTTGCTGTATAATTAGCATGATGCAAGAGTCTCATTAGTTGCCATGTTGAAATGAAATAATGTGTGAGATTATTTTGTTGTTGTGCCCACATAGTCTTTCGTATCTGTTATTAAGGTAATTTGATAGAGGTCTCTAGCTATTTATTGTTTCTATCTTTCATAATTTGCCGTTGTCCCAGGACTAGTGCATATTAATTGCTATCTACTTCGTATATTACAACATAAATTGTCTGAAAATCATATATTAGTAAATAAAGGCATTATATAAGTTACTCCAGATAATGTAGTCCTGCATTCCAGATATACACATAAAACAAAATAAAGTTAGGGAGAAGCATATGCAAAAGTCATGTTTGGTTTTACATTTCACCGAGACACTAATCTTTTTGACCGCACATTGATAAATCTTTTATATATATATATATATATATATATGTCTGTGTGTGTGTGTGTAGACTTTGTATGGAAAATATGATGACCGAGTTTTTTTGCGCGTGGCCGAGCTTACGAAGTTTGTTTTAATTTTCGTTGATGTTACCCCCGATTTAAGATTTTGAAGTTGGGGGAAATATGTTGTATTTTTGTCATGTTTTTGTGATTCAAGTGTGAAGTCAACTTCTCCGGCTGCTCCTGCCCCCCACCCCCCTTCTCCAGCTCCATTTGGTTGGTTAGTTGCATATTGCTTAATGTCCCTTTCGAACGAAATTTTTTTCACTCATGATGATATGGAGACGTCACCATTGCCGGTAAAGGGCTGGGAAATTTAGACCTTTGCTTGGCGCTTATGGCTTTTGAGCACTGGGGAGGCATCTTTATCTTCCCACACCTAGCACCTGATGTGACATGGGGCCTCGGTTTTTGCGGTCTCATCCTAAGCAACGCCCCAATTACTGCCTCGTACAACAAGCAAAGCCAGGGATACTTGGTAATCTCGGCCAAGCCGAAATTAGGGTACCGAGGACGTATTCTAACCCGGATCCTAACGGGATCTCCCCACTTTGAAAGCGGATCCCATTGGGATCTCCCCACTTTGAAAACGATGCTACATGTCTGTATTTAGTAACTTACGAAATATATGAAAGAAACCTGTTTATCATGTACGAGTGGTTTGTTGGACCAGACGTGCAGACTAAGGGTATTTTCCTTTAATCGTCATCAATAGGTGTCATGTGATTTCTTTAAGGGAGGCAACTTCAAATGCTACAAATATTTATGATAATGTAAATTGAATAATAATATCACTACAATTATAATTGGAAAAAGAAGGGTTTTTTTAAGAACTCGTGGAATCATCTTAAAAGCAGTGACCAGTCTCGTATTATAGTACGTACATACCACTTGGTTTCTAATGAAGAGGCGTGGCTTAGATTAGGATTGAACAACCGAATTAAACTATAAATGACCCAGCTCAATTGGAAGTTATTTTATGATTACGGTAAAAATCGGGAGTTTTGCCAGTTTTTCTACTTAATGATAAATATGTGTTGAAAATGACGTATTCTTTTGGATATTGTCTGATTTTGGGAATTTCTGACATTTCGTTGATATTAGTGTTGGAAAAAGAACCCACGATTAATGAAAGAAATTTTCAAAGCTAAGGTTTAGAATTTCTTTCAAGTAAACATTAAATCATTCTTTGGAAATTATTCGAGTCATCAATTGGTAAACGCTAGAAATTGGATGCTGGTTAAATTTTGTATTCAGTTATTTGGAGAGTATTCTATTATCATTGCCACAGGAACATCAAAATTTACTACCAAAATATCTTAATTTTGTGGAGACAGTTACGATTTTGTTTAACCTTGTATGATGCAAAATTGCCATTACAAATCCCAAAAGCATTTTACGTGTGCATCGATCAGAATCAAGGTTTAGTTCGTCAGAACCTACCTGTTTTGATATTTATCAAATATAGCTCCTAGTATCACGGCATCAACCATCCATGCGCGCTGGCCTTATAGATCAAGTAGTATGAAACTGCAAAATATGGCAAGTTACAAAGTACTAGAAAAAAAAATCATTATTTTGTTATGTTTTGTGATTTTATCCCCCATTTGCCATAGATAACAACATGAGTTTCAATGCCTTTTATATTGTAAAAAGTTATTTAATTTTTTATATTATTGTATGTGTGTGTGTGTTTGTGTGCGTGCTTGGCTTGCTGATCAATGTTTAGTACGGAGCGAATCAGGACACGTCCTGTTTGTCCAAAGGGCTGATCCACAATGATAATTAGGACACGACCTATTCGTCTTAAAGGCTGATCCACAATGATATATATATATATATATATATATATATATATATATATATATATATGTGTGTGTGTGTGTGTGTGTGTGTGTGTGTGTGTGTGTGTGTGTGTGTGTGTGTGACTAAAATGGTGCCTCCGTGGCCGAGTGGTTAGAGCATCGCGCTCAAAATCACAAGACCTTTCATCTCCTGTCGGTGCGTGTTCGATTCTCGCTCGCGCCGATATATGTGAGAAAGTTTGCCATTTTACTTTCGGAAGGTCGGTGATCTCTTCCCAGATACATTGTATCTGGGTTCTCTCTTCCACTAATAAAAACTGGGCGCCACCAGATAACTGAAAAACTGTTGAGAGTGGCGGAAAACACCAAACAAACAATCAATATATCACTAAAAAATGACAACGAGACAACCAATAAAATTGTCGTTGATCATTTTAATGCTTTGTATAATTCATATTTTTGACCTTGTATCCACGTTGTGGATCCGACACTGGTAAGCACAAAAGCCAGACTGGTAGCGGTGTATTACCATTATTATGGTAACTACTGGTGGTGTACTGTATTTTTAAGCACCATACCAACCCCTAATGAAACTCTGGACTAGTTCACCTATCTAGCTACGTATTTTGTCATCACTAGAAGCATTAATTATCAAACATGTTTTCAGGAGGGTCGACTCAGTTTTTATCCCCTGCCACTGAGCAGAGTCTCTTTTGCAAATTTGAAAACAAAACTCTATGAAGTTGTGGAAAACGGCAAAATTTCTGTATGCAGTTGTCTATACACAACAGTACCTTTGTGAAAAATAAGGTGGTGTAAACGGGTGGTAATAAAACAAGAAGATATTTTAATTCATATTGCAAGACTTCCACACCAAGAACGGGTAAACCAATATCATTTATAGGATTTGATGGGTGGAGATAGCTAATATAACTGTTATAAATCATTAACTCGTTATACTGATTAGTAACCACTAAACATCAGGCGCACGAGAAGAAATTAGCAGAAAATTTAATTGAAATATTGCATAATATTTACCTTACATTAATAAAGGTCACGGAAAGAAACAAAACATGCTCGTCAGTTAGTCACGACTTGTAAAACAAAATTGAACCATTGTTTTGTATCTCTCTGGGAATTTTCAACCTTTTAAATAGACGATAAAGCTTTTTGGTAAGTAATTTGAACAGCGAAATTCACAAAGGGAAGGGTAGGGATTGAAATTGCTATTGCACATGATGATGAACACGCTGATATTTCATGACATTGCCATTATATATATATATATATATATATATATATATATATATATATATATATATATCTTCGCATTAGTGGTAATATTTTAATGGTAGATATATATGGAGTGGAAAATTTTTGTCAGTAACGGACAAAGTGTCACGAACTCTCAAGAAAATTAGTCTTCTACACGACTTTATAGAGCTCATGCTTTTAAACTTACAATAGAACTTACAATGACTAAAGTCTCTTTGTCTCCTATTGTACGATCATCATGGGTTATGATAGATAATTGAGTTCGTCGTACACGGTATGTAGAAAATTCTGAATTCTTGAGAATTGTTAGTCACCCAGAGAGGACTCAAGAGGGTACGTATAGGTAGGGGTCAGCCACCTGGTTTGAGGACTGGTTTGGACGGGTCTCTTTGTTAGGAGCTTGTATTCATTTCCTTTAGTGGCAGTCTTGTAGTACTGCAGAAGTCAGCCAATTATACCAGTAATTGCTTTACAACCTATTGCCCCTTACGTCCGACTTTTGTATCTGAGAAAAAGGTGGTTGATCTCCTGAAAGTGACTTCAAAAGTCAACGATTAGGTCTTGCTATTACCCTTTCTACAATACGCTTTGGTCAATATTTGTGTGAGTGACCGCATCTCGTGTTATGCGTAGACAACATGTTTATAGTTATTAAATTTGTGCAGCTGTCATCTTGAATTTGTGTGGTGAATTCTATTCTAAATGCACACGCACCTTCATTTGAGGTACATTACTAGCACAGCAACGTGTTTCTGAAACGATGAAGAATAGTATTTATTACAGAAATCTCTTCAGAGACAAATGGTATGAAAACATTTTCATATTGAACAATTAAGAGATCAATCCATTGTAGTTTCTGTATACGTCGAAAGTATAATTTGGGATTAAATATATTATGTCATTAAGTTGCTACATGAAAAATGAAGAATCGATGAAGTCGGTTAATAAATTGGCGTTGCGAGGTTTGTTCGTATGAATATCTAATAATAGATGTCTGATTAATCATTTACACAAATATGTTAGTAAAACGATGGAATGATGGGATGGGACCAGAAGTACACGTTTTTCTGTTCGGCCAAAGATTTAAACATAATTTGCTGATTTATTAAATCACATAAATATTTCTTTTTGTTGTTGTGTTAAACAATCCTGCCAGACTCTCATACTCTTTGGTACAATGTATTAACCAAAGAAAAGGAAAAACAAAAACAGCAACAAAACCTCAATCAAACAAATAAAACAAAATTAAAACTAAACCAAAAAAAAATAAAAAAATAGATAAAATGAAATAATAGTAAAAACAAAGCCTTTATAGGGAGTTTTCTGGGACGTAAAACACTTGAACAATAATTTAATGAAAAAAATTCTTTAAGCATCTCTCTCTCTCTCTCTTGTTTGTTTGGGTTTGTTTGTTTGTTTTTAATATTTTTGTTTGTTTGTGTGTGGATAATTTAATACCCATTGATGAATATACAGATGTAACACACACACAAATATATATATATATATATATCTGTGTGTGTGTGTGTGTGTGTGTGTGAGAGAGAGAGAGAGAGAGAGAGAGAGAGAGAACAACACATGAATCATGTATCACACTCGTCATAAGTAAATCAAGGATAAAGCTGAACAAATTCCTCGATCGACTGGTGAAAATTTCATATACCACATAAGACTATAAATTTCTACTTTATTTTACGTACATATTTGATTTATAATTCAATTTCAAAGAAAACAAGTATTATTTTAATTGCCATAGTGAAGTAATGTAAATTAGAATTTTTCCGATGATTACAGAATAACATAAATCTATGTGGATTAGTTACACATTATTAGTTAGTTTTACCACATGAAAAGCAGGTGTATGATGCACATATAACGTTTTGTCAAAGTGTGTATACCTATAGTTATATCCTTAATAAAAAAAAAAACCTATAGCTATATCCTTAATAAAAAAGGAAATGAAAGAAATAATACTTTTTAGCCCCTTGTAATCCTCGCTTTTGGATTAGATAACATTGCGAGTTATTTACTGAAAAATATATTGGTTGAAATGATATTTTAAAAAAGTGAAAATAACGAACTTGATCAATATCATAAATCCTATGAAGAATACAAAATTAAGAATAGGGAAAAACAGGCCACTGAAAACACCAAAGGTGGAATCAGTCGTCTAGGAGTTGTGAGCATTATCTGTTAATCGGTCACACCCACTGTGAAACCTTATATATTGATCAGGTAAGTGGAGTAATCCACAGTGAAAATCAGTATGCAAAGAACAATTATCATTTTGTCTGAAATCAACCTTCAATGAGGTGAGAGGTTGTATTTGCAAATTAGATTATTATAACGACAGCAGAATTTGCGAAATATTGACTTTAAACGAGACTATTAAATCCCTTGTATCATCAACTGATTTGCCAGTAGCCTACCTGGTTTAAAATTGATTATACGCAGATCGTGCTTTCGCGTATCGAATCAGTTGAGTCGACATAAACACCATATGCAGATGATCATGCTAATAAATTGACCATGTGTTTAAATATCGCATAATGTTCTACAATAAAGTAAATAATTTAGCATAGTGACTTGTGTGTATAACGTGTTTCAAAACAAGCTTTTTATGCAGATGCATTAATTATCACACCCAGCCCGACGGATCTATATGTCGTTGTTATAATCATTTACTCGAGGAGAAGATAAATAAATTACTAGTGTATTTAAAAATGTCTTTTTTTTTAGATTTCGATTTTTTATTGTTTTTGTCTGCTAAATTTATATATGATATACTAATATTAGGAAAGAGAATGGTCTAAAGATAAATCTTGAGTTGTTAAGTTCTATTTTGAAACAAGTTCTGCCTCTGAGCATAGTAGAGTAGGCAGTGTAGTATGAAGTGTTTTGTTCGATTTACCAATAGAAGAAATATTTTTGAAAATATTAATAATAATAAAAACCCAGATCTTGTCTTGAAAGGCTTCGTCTTTTTAGCGTTCTGTCTCTACGGAAAGATAACGCACCACAACGGAACATTAGCATGGCTAACCATACAGATTAGGAGAAATTCATATCTACATAGTTTTATCGTTGATATTTATCATTAAACAGAGGATAAATATATGAGTTTTGATATTTAATATCTTGCAGATCGTTTAACCACGAAGTTTCAACTTTCTGTAGTAGGGGTTTCTCTAGTATCAACAAATTGCATGTTCTTTGGTTCGCATAATTTTGTGCCAGACCCAGAGATTTAAATAATGGTTTAACAAGTGGCCAACCTGTACTGTTCATCTGTCCCTTATCCTACAGAAATACTTTTTTATTAAGAAGTTTGTTTCTAAGGTAACAACGTATGACGTTGGCTTGGCGGCATTCATTCATATGCTAGTAATTGTGTAAATATATGCACTCCGAGGAAATAGGACTGGACAGTATCAGCACTAAGGGAATTTACGTAATCCCAAATCCCACAACAATAATCTAGAATGGATGCAACGCAATTAAGATGAATCGAATCCGACCTGAATGAGAAAATGTATTTAGCTACTTTTCATGAATCGGATGACACATATAAGAGTTTTCGTCGAGTTAAACTTGGAGTTCGCCAATATCACGATCTATGTGTAAATACATGAAAAGACAGTTTACAGTAGAAATAACAAATAACCATATTTTTAATTAGCATATGGAAATTTTGATAACTAGCTTTAAAAAAATGACAACCATGTATATTTGAAAGGTATGGTGGCATATTTCTGCCATCATTTGTCGACTTGTCAGTTAATTATGTCGGCTTGTCAGATGATTTAGCCCACTAATAATAATTAAAAAGCAATCATAAAATGCTTTCACCCATGAACAACTTAATGATTCGACATGTCGACATCATGATCTGACATGAAGCCAACTTAAAGATCTGTCAAGTCGGCAGATTGTTCTGACAAATCCACAAAATGGAGAGAGAAAAAAAAGGTACGAAAAATCTTGACCGTCATACGTATGTGACAATCAGGACTTCTATTTGGTTTTAACACATATCGAAGCTACGGTCTGATGAGTGCGATCCAAACAGAATATGTGTGTATTCGTTATGATTTCATTTAGAAATGAACTTGCGAACTCGCTTAACACGAGAACTATTCATTTATGAAATTTGTGATTTCGAAAAAAAGTTCATTGTTGAATGCATGGGCACCACTTGAGATACTACACAACCGAACGTTGTGAAAGAAAAATCGTATGCAGCTGTTTTGTGGAAATTTTACGTCCTACTATCATATGATAGAGATATTATGTCATTTGGTGTGTTTTTGTTCCGCGTTTTATCAATATAATAATCAGCAAGAACACAGTTCATCGGCAGATATTTGTAATTAAGGTATTTTGATACGTTCGTTGGTGTTGTGGGGGTGTATTATGATAGTGTCGAATTTTCACTTTACAAGTTCACTACCGACTCTTGCGTCAAAACGAATTCAAGCGTAAAACGACTTAGTATGAAACCATAGGATATCAATTGCCCAGAGCATCATATTCTTATTTCGATTTAAGGCCCAAATTTGATTTGGACGGGTCTACTGTAGGGTATCTACTGCACTACCGGATGTCAATTATGCGACATAATAATGCAAGTCTCGAGTTCGAACCCGAGGTGTTACAAGGGTAGCTACTATTCATTCGTTAAGCACTTGGCTATGGAATTCGCAGATTTTGGACGTTACCTTAAAAACTGAGGTCCCTTGCCACGTTAGACATTGACAAAGTAAAGAACCCGCCTACTTGCAGTCTAACGTAATAAATTGGTGAGTGAAATATTTGCAAAAAGACGTAAAACTCCGAACATTTGAAGTTCTTTTACACAGAATCTAGGTACCGTTCTATTTGCAATATTATACATGGGTTATTTTATAGACATAGAGGTCTCGCTGTCAAAAACACACAAGAATAAAGATACAGATTATACAATAAAGTTATATTACAAAGCATGGTAAAAGAGTTATTTAAGACCAATCGGAGATCACTGCCTCTCAACATTATACCTCGTCTAAATGCTCTGTTCGAATTTCTACTTATCCTCCTTGACAATCACAACATTCAGTGACCCCTATAAGGCCAGATATGTCGCCCGATTTGACTCATATGGAGTACTTGTGGGATCAGCTCAACGTTAGCTTTCTATCGTAGGTAAAATTATTCTCAGAAGTATACCCGGAATAATGTATAATTTGATATTCTACCGAGCCAAACTTTGCACTGTCGGTTCCATAATGATTACTGTAAATTTGATTTATTTTTGAAGTGTAATTTTGCGGAATGCATCTACCACTAATTGATATATTTCACTATTATTAGTCCCACAATGAAGTTACGTCTTGGGTCTTGTTGTGCGTATGTGTATATTTTTATCAAGGAAAACTACAGTTTAGATTCATTCAAGTTTTGATAGGAAATAAATAGGCTTGATGACCGAGTAGAGCTTAATTAATTTTGCGAGCGATCTCTGTACGATAACAATTGCAGAAAAAGAGAGGGGAACCTTGGCGGAAGTCTGTAGTCCATGGGCGCTCTCGATGTATGTTAAAGAATCTCAGTATCCTTTCCTGGTCATTTAACACAAAGGTCTGAAGTAATTTACAGTATTGACTTTATGAATTATTCATGTTTATGCTTAACATGAAAGCGCACGCCACTTTTGCTGAATTCCTATTGCATTTTAACTCTTTGGCATGTACCTAACTATATGCACATGTAATTTGTGCTCATCCTAGTGGTGTTTGGGTATAAGATAAGACATGCATTGCCTTAGGGGTGATTTTTTGCAGTTTATGAGGAAATGTTTAAAACGTTATGTAATAAGGACTTCGAGTACTTTCATATAGCAGCCATTTATAAGAAACGATCATTGCGTCTTGTACAAATCATATAGAGCGCTGATGTTGAACGAGATAATGACAGGGATGAGAAATAAAAAAAAGCTCTAAAAGATGACAAGATTTTTGATACCACATGACCAAGCCTATTTTCCATATTGAAAGGACATTTGTGATGAGTGAAGTACATGGCTTAGCTGTTGGCAACAAACTAAATTAACTTTTATTTCATAAGTTGAATGTGTTTAAATGCAGTGCCTCGAGTATAACATTTGTTTAGAAACTGCAATTTTACAGAAGGAGACGACTGTTGTCAGAAATGCTAAGTAATGAATAAGTATAAATTTCAGAAAAAGCTGTGGTGTTAATAGATTCTTCAGAATATTCCTGCTTGTCTTGTTTGGATGTCAATACATATGTATATACTTGTAGCTGGTAAGTCCACAATTAGTAAGCCACATATATATATGTTTTAAATTTATTTACTTAGATTCAATTTGACTGACAAGCAATCTTTGTTTAACCTGTCACAATAAAAAGTGTGGAGGGCCTACCATTAATAAAAAGAAACACAAGTACAGATGTAAGATACAATGGTTGTTCGGAAATTGTTGAAGCTTTCCTTCCTAACTGGCATTTCTGGATAAACATTGATAGATACATCAAACAGACATTAACAATAAATAAAATCGAAACTTATTTGAGATATGATTTTTTTTTAATGTGTTGGTGTATGATATCCGGAGCAGTCAGGAAATCATATGTTGAAAATAAATGAAAGCTATGTATCAAGTCTTGGCATTTCCAGAGAAAGTTGAAGGAGACTTAAACTTATTCGTCATTTTTGTGAAATTTAGTAGAATTTCAATGACAAAAACGGAAATCGTTAGCATTTGTTATCGAGCTTTAAAAAAAGGACCATGAATTTTGACGCGGAGCTTCGACTCCCGTTCAGAATGAAGAAAACAGTGTTGACAGAAAGTGACGAGGACTTTATTTTATTGCTGGCATAAACGATTTAACGACAAACTATTAAACCAGAGTGAAAACAAAGGAGCCGCACGACCGTTAGTTATCACCGAAGAACTAACTTTCGAAGTGTTAGTCTTTGAAGAATAACGTACGTCTGACTGTCTTTCCGAGGATCAAAGCTGAGTTTCGCGACATCAAATTCTGTGATTTCAGAGAATTTAAATAAGCCGCTTTAAATTTTGTTGGATCCCAGATAACAACTGATGCAAAGATGTCTACATATGAAAAATGCGTCCGTGTAAACGGAGTATTTATTCATTTTGAGCGAAAAACAAACATTAAAGTTGCATTGCAATGACGTCGAAAAATGTCTGTTAATTACTCCGGGTCAATTAACATATGCAGGTTTGCGTTTGCAGCATGACTATGTTATGATGTAATTAACTAGAAATTTGGTTTAAATTTTAGTGAATTTCCTGAACTGATCTCATTCTTTTAATGATTTAAAGGAAATGTCTCGATAATTTTCGAACAGCTCTCGTAATTAATGAAATTTCCATACTTCTTATTACATTCTGTTTCTACAAAGTATTTGACATGCTGACTTTGTGTAAACCTGGACTGGTCTAAAATACGAAAACTCGGAAGTTAATTCTTTTTATTATACCAATCGGGGTATGTACCACTATTTTAAATTATGCTATCAGGAATGACAGCAGAAATGAAGCAAAATACAGGTGTAGAACAATCTGTAAACCAGTCCCTTTCCTTGGGGCTACTTCTTCTGTGCCTGTCGGAGAGTGCACATCTCGTTTTCAGCTCACCTGAGCAGAAGCTCAACTGCCTGTCTGTCTGTAAACTTTCACATTTTCGACTTCTTCTTCAGAACCACTGGGCCAATTTCAACCAAACTTGGCATAAAGCATCATTGGGAGGAAGGAGATTCAAATTTGATCAAGTAAAGGACAACGCTTTTCTCAAAGGGGAGATAATATCGAAATAGCAAAAATACACTGAGCATTTTTTTTTAAATCTTCTTCTGAACCAATTTCAATCAAAGTTGGTACAAATCATGCCTGGGTAAAGGAGATTCAAATTTATTCAAATAAAGGGCAATGCCCCCTTCAAAGGGGAGGAAATCACAAATGCAAATTTAAAACAGAGTTAGTTAATATAAAATACTTCTTCATAAGAACCACAGGGCCAAAAAGTTCCAGTTTACATGGAAGCTTTCTGACAGTGCAGATTCAAATTTGTGAAAATCATGGCCCCTAGGGATAGGGTGGGACCACAATAGGGGTTTTATATGCAAAAATATAGGAAAAAATCTTTTAAAAATCTTCTTCTCCAGAACCATAGGTCCAATTTCGATCAAGCTGGTACAAATCATCCTTGGGTGAAGGGAATTCAGGTATGTTCAAATGAAGGGCCGTGCCCCTTCAAAGGGGAGATAATCACAAAAATGTAAATATAGGGTGAGATCATTTAAAAAATCTTCTCAAGAACCACTGGATCAGTAAAGATCAAATTTACATAGAGGCTTTCTGACATAGTGCAGATGCACGTTTGTTAAACTCATGGTCCCTGGGGGTAGGGTGGGGCCACATTAGAGAATCAAAGTTTTATATGCAAAAATATCGAAAAAAAATCTTCTGCAGAACCACAGGGCCAGTTTCAATCAAACTTGGTACAAGCCATCCTTGGATGAAGGGGATTCAAGCGTTTTCAAGTGAAGGACCATGTTCCCTTCAAATGGGAGATAATGACAAAAATGTAAAAATAAGGTAGGAGTCATTTAAAAATCTTCTTCTCAAGAACCAATGGGCCAGAAAATTTCCAATTTACGTTGAAGCTTCCTGATATAGTGCAGATTCAATTTGTTAAAATCATGGCCCCCAGGGGTCGGGTAGGGCCACAATAAGGGATCAAATTGTTATATGTGAAAAAATAGGAAAATATCTTTTTCTCCAGAACCAAAGGGTCGATTTCAATCAAACTGGGAACAAATCATCCCTTGGTGAAGTGGATTCAAGTTTTTCCACAGGGCCTTGTCCCCTTCAAAGGGGAGATAATCACAGAAATTATGCATGATAACGTCGCAATATAAGTGAAAATTGTCGAAGGGATGTAAAGGAAAGAAACATGTAAGCAATTATGAATTCTTTTGCACACTATTCACACAATGTGTAAATGACGTAGATTCCAAGATAGCAACGCCGTACAAGATTAACGTTCACCAGATCCTAGACGTAAGGTCATGTTGAAAGATCCATGCCTTGATTTTCACCAGCAGCCTCGACTTAGTGACGCTTCTAATCGTATATTACCGAAGGCACTTGATTAAATATTTTGTTATAGACGGTTAGCTGCCCCTCTATATTATCATGTAACTCCATTAGGCTGCTTTACTTTTCAGTCTTGCTCATGCTGGTGACTTTCGACCATTCACTATCCCTTCTACTATTATGTTAGCTCATCTTTAGATAATAACAAATTCTGTCTTTGGTACTCTACTCTAAAATCACGACGAATTAGCTTATTTTTGTCACTTGTATACGATTAACGTTGTTTGGAATAGTTTATTCTTTTAACTCACGTGGGCCATACACTTAGTGAACTTTCCTGATCAAAACGATTACGTCTTCTGTCGTTGTCGATGGCATTGACAAGTTTTACACATATTTGACATAAAGTAACTATAGCGAATGAGAAGCAGTCTGTGATATAGATTTAAGTTTGTTGTGGAAAATTCATAGATGGATATTTAGGATATTTGTTTCCTAAATTTCAAGAAACACAAGGGTACATTATGTCAAAGATGCAAGCATCACAATATAGATTAGATTCGGTCGCGGTAGCTCAGTGGTTAGAGCGTTCGCTGCGTAACCGGAAGGTCATGAGTTCGAGCCACGCTTGTGCCATTGCCGCGTTAAACCTAAGACGTAAACGTAGGCAGTGACTGCTTTTTAATAATACGCATTTAGAAGTGAGCATCTTGGGCCTTTCAGATGTGACCTTATAAACGGAGGCACTATATCGCGACAGGCGTTGGCAAGTTAAAAAACCCTCATTGCTACGATCCTAAGCGTTAAGCATAGGTCTATATTTGTGGTACTTCACCTACAAGTGGTGACGTCTCAGTATGAGTAAAAAACTCTCAACGGGACGTAAAACAAACAATCAATCAATCAATCTTCAGAATTCCAGTGTGGAGCCATGGACGGAATCTTAAAGTTGTGCATAAGTACTAGTATATAGTGATATCAATAAATCTTCTCAAAAAGTACAGTTAGGAAAATACAGTCTTTAAGAATCTTCTCTATCCTTGTAAATCTAGCACATAAACTGTATCCATAGCCGTGATAATCATGATGGGTTTGAACAAAACGATGAAGTTCATCGCCACTTGGTTAATGTTCAGATATTGAGAACAGTGCAAATTCCAGTACAAAAAAGTGTTTTGAAGGAAATAAGCAAATTTGATTTTTGACGCTACATTTCCTGGAATATCGTGAGGATCTTACCTGTTCGAAATACTAAAATACAAGTTCAAAGAGAATCATCGATTGACAATGCTGCGAACAGGAACCTTTACATTGATAGATAAATAGGACAATATATGTTCTTATCCACAGTTGTTACTAGATTCAAATGCGTACACCATATAAAACAGTATAAGCTACAGAAGTGTGTAGAATGGTATGAGCTGGATCACGTACCCAGTCATAATAGAAACCACAGGATATTACCATCCCTAAAATGAAATCGTTTTCACTATTGATTTTATCGAGGAAAGTACAGCAATATCATCAATCTCACAGATTAATATTTTCGTTCAAACTGACTTTGATATGTAGGTGTCTCATCAAACGCATCATTTGGAAAACAAGGTTGCAATGAGTACATGTACGCTTTTTAAAAGTATGTTAAGACTTTTATTTTTGAATTTAGTTTATATACGTTGTAGAAATATAGAAAATCCCATCAAACAAACCAGAAAAAAATCAGTCAAATGTAAATTGATAATAGATGCAATACCGTTTTTAGGGGTTATAAAGTGTCAATTCTGTTTGTGTCTTGCTAAATGTATTTCGACCTGTACAAGGTATGCTTTATATTCAATGTACTTGCAGCAAAAAGTGTAATAATAGTTGCTACTGAGATCATAATGCATTGTTTGATGGTATGATATAGAGAACAATGACAGTATACATGCACATTGTATTGCTTTGAAATTGTATCAATACAATATTTTCACATTTCATGGGATAAAACATTTTTTTGGTCTAGAACGTCATAGAAAATTGCTTATGGTATTGTATGCCTCAAACCATACCGGATAACACGTAGAGCTAGAATTAGCACAGGTATTAATCAAATAAATCAGAGAGGAAACAGGGAGGCTGACTTTTCAGATAACACATTGGTCTGAATTTTAAGATGTAAGTCCAAAAATAGTTCCAGAATCAATGTGTTTTTTTTTTCAATTCAAAGTTATCACAGTTCAAAGACTTCATTTTGTACTTTTATTGAAATGCCAGACATGTCTACTCGACCGTTCGAGAATCTTTCATTCTTTTGTGATGTCACCATCTCTACTTGGAAAGGACTATGCACGATAACAGTCGTTATGGGCACGCAAAGCTCAAAATTTGAAAGCTGTTAGAGAAGACTAAATCTTCTTGTATTTCATAAAAGAAATCATGTCCAATACATTTTCACACAATTTGATTCAGGTATTTACAATCATTTTTAGAGTAGCATAAAATCTAAAGTGAATCAATTTCTCAATTTCGCTCAAATTTAGTTAAAATGACAATTTTTGTGAACGTTTTTCTTTCACACAAACGTCTGTGCTCTTTGTTCAGTAATTTTTCTGAACTCAGAGCGAGGCTTATCGAAATTCTGATAAAGACGCTGATTGACTGGTTCACTAAGTTTGCTGAATATGATTTTTATGCAACTTAACATGTATCAACGAAAAATCTTAACAGAGTAGCTTCATATCTTTTATATCCACAACGTGATTGATCTGAATCTGTCACATGACCTTTTATTTAGAAGCAGATTTTTATTTATATTTTGGCTGGAGTTTCAAAGTAAGTAATGATTTGATTTAAATCATAAAGTTCTTACCCTTCAAATTATTTTCTGTACAAAGTAATCCTCTTTGTAATGTAAGCTTGAGTTCCTTTATGAGGATATATGAATATTGAACTTAAAACTGTGATTTTTGACAGACTTTGGTGAATTTCAAATATTCTTTACCAATTGAAATGATAGCCATTTCCTCATTAATATGAACAATGTGTGAATGTTAAGAAATACATTCCGACTATTTTAACGGCTAGGAACATTCCCACAGAAACAAAGGTAAATATGAATTATAATAAATCTCATTTTTGAAAATAAACGAAGTTATGAACAACAACGCTTCTCACCATCATTCTCTCCGCGCTTCATGACATATGTTGGTCTAAATCGTCGCAATTCATGCCCTCATGTATTTACAAAAATGAAATTTATTTCTTAAATATTACAGTATACAAAATGCAGCATATATTCAAATAATACGCATTATATTCTGTTAATAAAAGATTAGACATTGAATAACATATTGTGTATTTTAAAAGTTTTCAATGATAATGTTAATGCAGGTACGGGTAGTTCAAAAATATCGTAAATCAATAGATTGATTCGGATATGATGTAATCCATTCAATAGATTCAGTCGGATTTGACATAATCAATCAAATAGATTGATTCTGATGTTACGTAATCCATTCAGTAGATTGATTCGTATATGACGTAATTCATTCAATAGATCGATTCCGATGTGACGTAATCCATTGAATAGATTAAGTCGGATGTGACGTAATCCATTCAATAGATTATTTCAAATGTGACGTAATCTATTCAATAGATTCATTCGGATGTGACGTAATGATCATTAAATAGATTGATTAAGATGTTACGTAATCCATTCATTGGATCGATTCTGATGTTACATAATCCATTAAATGAACTGAGTCGGAGAAAAGAAACCTTGTCAGTTTTATATGATAATTAAATCTTCCGGAAAAAATCTTTGCTATTTTATCAAGTAAAAAATTCTGGGTACAAGTTCCCCTAAAAAAAATATTATTTTATCAAATAGAAAACTGGGTACGAGCTCTCCTGAAAAAAAAAAATTGTCAGTAGCCATACCCCGAGTACGAGTTCTTCGAGAACAATTTTACATAGAATATTTGTTTTTAAATGAAATATTTAATTCAGATATGAACTTGTACTTAGATTTCTTAACGAAGAAGATATCAAACTATGGTAAATTTAATAAATGTCCATAAATAAACATAATATACACATGTGAAAGAAAGAACTTTGAAGCATTACAGAAATGTCATAGACAAACTATATATACATATGCACACATTAGATAAGGTTTTTCTCCAGGAGAACTCGTACCCAGATTTTTATGACACAAAAGACAAAGCTTTGATAAAAAACAATCGAAATTTTTCTCGGGCAGAATTCTTATCCTGATTTTTGTGATAAAATTAACAAAGTTTTTCTCCAGGAGGACTCGCACCTACATTTCTAATTGATAAATTGACAAAAAAAATTTTCCCGGGAGGACTCGTACCCAGATGTTGATGGGTACAAGTTATCCTGGAGAACTCGTACCCTGGTACAGCTTCTCCAAAATTAGTACCCTATTTTCTGGGTACGAGTTCTCCTGGGTACGAGTTCTCATGAGTTTTTGTTTTTGTTTTTTTAATTGCAAAGTCCTTGCAGCTGGTACACCTGAAACGGCACAAAACACCATAATCCAATGTGATATACAAGCCGTAAAAGTGATAACTGGCTTTTTGTCGATTAAATCTAATCTGTTTATGAAATATGAAATGGCTAGCAAATGTTTTCAAACCTTCTCGCTCGAGGTCGCATATGACGTCACACATAATGGCCTGTAAAATATCGAAAGTAAATAAGATTTGAATTTCATCCCTTTCTAACTCGAAAACTACGCAAAATATTTCATTTAAACACATTTAAAGTAGTTTTAGGCATGAATTGAATTAACTTTGCTGAAAAAATTAAAAAGTTTACTAACATGCGATGTGCGCTTTATTGTGACGCATTCCATTCAATAGATCGATTCCGATGTTACATGATCCGTTTAATCGATCGATTCCAATGTGAAATTATACATAAAGAAAGAATGTATTTTAAAATAGTGAAAACTGTATTTGCCAATAGTTTTATGAATACCATACGATCTTCCAGTGATATGACTGCGACAGAAGTAGGGAATGGAAGAGGGATGTCAAAAGTTGATCATTATCATTAAGATCAGGTGATAGGAAATATCAAAAACATATTAAGACCATTGAAAGATTTTAAGTTTAATATCTGAAATAAGAGGTGATATCGTTCGACTTCTCTAGGGCTATTGTTTTAGTAGTATTTTAATTGATTGTTTCGATTGTTTGTTTGTTTTCCGCCACACTCAACAATTTTTCAGTTATCTGGTGGCGTCCAGTTTCTGTAGGTGGAGGAGAGAATCCAGATACAATGTATCCGGGAAGAGACCACCGACCTTCCGAAAGTAAGCTGGCAAACTTTCTCCCATATATCGGTGCGAGCGGGATTCGAACCGACTAGAGGTGAGAGGGCTTGTTATTTTGAGCGCAATGCTTTAACCACTCGGCCACGGAGACCCCTTATTCAGATTGAAAGGTCAAATTAAAGATCCAAGTATGGTAGAATATGCTGTAGACACCATCCATATATTTGGGGGTGGGGGTGGGGTTGGGTTGTACTATATTGAATTCAGTAAATATATTGATTTCGTGGTGAAAGACCAGATTCATCAATGGAAGTGTGATACAAAATGCCATACGACGTAAAGATCACCACCTATTTTATAATTGCTGCAGAAATGATTAGTGGATCGACATAATAAGTAGCGTCATAATGCGTAGTGGTGTCGGGTGACTGATAAACACAATAAGTAGACAACCGAGGATGCCAGCTAATTCAAAATGTGTGTTCTCAGTGAGCACACCTGAGATAATCAGGTATAGAACAATAGATATGAAGTATGTTTTCATAGCAATTAAACGTGATACAGACTATAGCAATTAAGTCGTTATCATTCCTGCGCAAATTCCTGTCTCTCGCACATTTGTACTGTACTTCATCTTCAAGAAATTGCAAAACGGGAACAAACCATTTAGGATGAATCAGACGAGCGCTGGTTTTAACGTTGTCTTTATTTTCAAAATATATATTATTCCTGCAATGAACATCAGTTTCTTGTGCTACCTTCCTCAAACTGTTGCTATCTCCTTAAGAAATCCACTTTGAGTTCGTTATGTGTATAATGCTAGTATAGTATGACTGTCTAAGACAAATCAACTCATTTGGAAAATAAAAAGTTTTAAGGTGCATCACAACCGAAAGCCGACTGAGTATGCTCTACTAGTTTCTTTATTTCTTCAGGATATATATATATATATATATATATATATTCAGCAGATAGAAGCATCAAAATTACATATTATATTTCAATCGAGGATTATGTGAGGTAAACATGAGTGCTGGTGTGAATTTACAGTTTAGGCACTTTAATATGATTAGGTTCGTTCGTTGCCTTTATATCTTTCACGTCAATGCTATTGTGTCATCAGAATACCTTCTTAACACATGTTTTTAACCACGAAATCCAAGTAAGAAGGTGAAGGTTTCTATTTGAAATTAACAACACTTTGCAGACTTTCCAGATATTTCTATGTTCCTGCTTCAACTCTTCAACAAAAAGTGATAGAAATAAACGAAATCTAGCCAAGCTCATCTGATTTTTTACGCAATAATTCTACGCAAATTAAATTCCTTGTATTGCGTTTTCCAACACGTTGCAATACTTGCCAATCTTAAAATAAGCTCTACTGGATAGGAATTTTGGAATGTCTCAATCCAAAACAAAATAAAACAATTCACTTTTCAACAAGGCTCTATAGCGTGGGTTTTTTATTCGTGATACAGGTACTTAGATGTGCATCGTTAGGAGGGGGAACGTGTGTTCAGACACTATCTATTTAACATATGTTTATATATTTCTATCATGAACGGTTTCCCCGGTTGTTACTCTGAGTTTTCTTCAGTGAATTGTGCGCACTATCAAAAGAAGTTTTTACTATGAAATCACACGTTTATTTTCGTTATTGGTTGACGATATTGAATGTTTCTATTGACTGAGAACCACCAGTATCCTTTAAGTATCACACTGGAACAGATTTTGAAATGCAATAGAGAAAAATAATTTCAGTGTGTTGTGTATACTTAGACCCATTCGTTGAAGGTTTGAATATAAAGGGATAGGGAAGGAAAAGGACTATTAGCAGATATGGTCCCAAAAATTCACAATTTGAAATCTTTTGATTCTTTTAAATGAAAAGATACTTTGGCAGAGATTCGGATTTTAGATAAGAATGGTCAATCGGGTGTCTTGCATTATGTGTATCAGACAAGAACGTATACTGAATATGTATCACATTTCAATTTCTTTTTGTGACATAAAAGTTCTGAGAGAAAACTAATGGTAATTTCTGCTTCACTGTATTATTTCAAGGACAAAACTTCTTAAAATGTGCTTTTAAAGGCTAATTTTATCTCTTCACTGCAATTTGATGGAAGTGAGTTCGTTTAATTCCGACATGCGATAAGAATATAACATTTTGCAAATAAATAAATACAACTTTAATTTCAATTTAAACACTGCATTTCACTCCGTATGATTTCCAACCATTTTGTCCTTGTCCTAAATGGTAAAATATCAGAGTGACAAATTCATCGCTCGATCAATACAACATGTAGAAAACAACAAAAGAAATACTTCGAATGAATTCCAACCTGACAAAAATCATTTTGAATACATGTAAACGAAAAATAATTAAGGAACTGCTTAAAGAAACTTTTTGAATGAATTAGGTTTATTATAAATTATGGTGCCCTGGTATTTGTCTATTTTATTCCCGTTTTTGTTCACATGATTAACAAAGTTAAAATTTTCATGAACAATAGTAAAAATATTCAGGTTTTTTTTTTCAGCCACTTTATATTTCAGTCGCATTGACCAAAGCAATACGAGCAGTATTCAAAATTTTATCTTTTCGCTATGTTGTAAAATTGTGAAGTAAACCAATAAAAGTCACACAAAATGTTGAAATTTCACTCGTCGATGTTAGACGTTTGTGTATGTTGAATAATCAAGGTTTTTATGCTTAGCGCTCAGGGCCGTAGCAGTGAGGGTTCTTTAACGTGCCAACGCCTACCGTGACACGGGACCTCCGTTTTTAAGGTCATATCCGAAAGACCCGTGATTCTCACTTCTAAATGCCGAGCGTTTGGCGAAGGAGCAATCACTACCTATTTTTCGTCTTTTTACCACATCTGTTAAAGAGAGAAATACACGAAAGTGAGCATTTTTGTGTACTAATGCATCGGCTTGCGTGAGAAGTATTGTCTGCCGTTTGTTAACGTTTGACTTGACCCAAAGGAACGTATTTTCAGATCGCAAATTGGCGATGGAGAGTGGATTACCATTCTCTGCGTGGTGTCGTCTTAAAACAGCAACGTTACTTGTAAATCTAATCACGTCCCTGCAGGTACACTTCTAAAATACACAAGACAGGACGAACTGAATGAATAAAGGGAAAACTGTAGGGTGTGCATTTGCATTTACAAATGATATTTCTCACTTACTGAACGTTAATTGAAAGCGGAGAGGGGGCATTGCTTGTTGAAAGCATCTTCGTTTCTTCAACAATCTCCATTCCTATCAAGAGAATGAATTAACATGCAAAGATTCTTTTTGTCTATTGTAATGAAGGATGACATCTGATTGATTAGTGTAAGGTCTCACATACTTATGAAAATAAACTGTGCTTTTGCATTATACCTTAAATACATTTTAAGTGGATTGTTCTCATTTTCGCGAACCCCCTGTACTTGGGAAAGAGATAGGAAGTCATTAGGTGCCTCGAAAACTATATTGGTTTTCAATTAAACAAATTTCAGCAGTAAACAAATATAAAGAATTATGTGTGGTATGCGATATTTTGAAGATAACGCTTGACGGACGTGACATTCGCAATCGTCTGTTCATTATTTACAACATTGTTTGTACTTAAATTCTTTGTTAAAAATCATTTTAAATTGCTATAATGACGATTTTTTGTTTACTGAAAGTTAAACCAGGTAACGGTATTAACCGTTTTCAAATATCAGCTTAAAAGTGTTCGTTAATCATGATATTGACAACCAGTAATTCATACAGACAAACACAATTATATTGCAATGTATATATCAGCGATATGCCCTTTTTCCAAAGTCTTAGGAGCGAAGACAACTAGCGTTTTGAAGAAAAGGTTTCTGTAAAAATTAAAAGACGAATGATGCCTAACACTTTTTAATTTCTAACAAAAAAAAAAAAAATATTAATTTCATAATCTGAAAGGCAGAAATCTTTCCTCAATTTACAGATTTGAATAACAGATGATCCCGCATCATTGACTTTTCAGCAGTTAATTACATTTTCAGTATCGTTCTCGAAATCTTTCACGTTCACATTTGTAGAAATACTCAAATGCAATTAGAAAGCGTTCACATCATGGTACTTCACACTTTTATATCGTCTATTCAGTATTTACAAAACTGTTTATGCCCACATTGTTTATAAGCCACTCTTGGCTCACTCTGAAGGGTCCGACGTTTTGTCTGTCTGCCTGTGTGGCATAAACTTTTCACCGTCATCTCAAGAACCACTGGGCCAAATTCGAACAAACTTGTCACACTATATAGGTAAAGGGGATTCAAGTTTTGTCAAATGAGAATCCGTGATCCATTTCGATCAGAGACAATTTAAAAATATAGTGAAAATGGGATTATTGTTCTAGATATTTTTTAAAAACCACAGAAGCAGGAAAGCCGTGATTATCGGAGCCAGGACTGGGCCGTAATTGGGGTACAGTCTGAAAGAAAAGGTCTTCAAAAACTGTGATCTGAAGAAGCACGAGAGTACATCATATCGAATTAATGTGGAAGCGTCCTCGTGTTGTAGTTTTAAGTTTGTTCACTTCCAGATGCAAGTTAGAGACAGAAGATTTTATATAGGAATAGGACAAATGAAATAAAAATTCTCAAGACTTGAAAAGGTACAATGTCACATTAACATGGGAGCTTCTTTGTGTAGCATGTGTTCTAGTTTGTGACCCCTTGGGTCTTGGTTGTGCCACAATGGGGTCTCAAAGTTTTACATATGAATATATACAAAGTTTTTACATTTGAATATATAGGAGAATTTGCACTTGAATTTTTCTACCTTTAAAATATAGTTGTTTTATTTCAATATTCAATCTATCAAATGCACATTTAAAATATGTAATACACACAAAATAACAAAATAGTGAGTACAATTACAAATAGCTGAACACTCGTGAAAGTGCCTCACCCAGTCGAAGGTTGATACAATTTTTATTGCAGCAACAACTTTAATTGTTGAAAGACAATAGCGCAATATATGTGACCTAGACCAGCATCTTTACATTTTATAATTTCTTTCTTCTGCAATTTTCCAATTCCATACCGAGAATAATTTTGAATGCATTCCTAAAATCATCATTAAATAATGTATATAAAATGGGATTTATGCTGGAGTTGACATACCCCAGCCATATTATGGACGCTTGTATGTGTACGTTTATATAGCAGGTTACACAAAAGCTTCGAATGAGGTACATAAAAAGGAATGGAAACCAACAAAACAGGAAACACCCCATTACAATGGCCATGCGCTTTGTTGCTCGTTGTTCTCGTAACTCGTATTTTGTCTTTATTCCTTGAATATGTTTCGACTTCGAATTTCGTTTCTTGTACATTACCGAACCAAGTTTTATTGAAGCCTTTTTCTTCGGAGCTTGTTTATTGCTGTCGCGATCTGCTTTTATGTTTTTAGATTGCCCCTTTTCTGCTGGTTGATTCTCCTTTGACTTCTGATCACAATCCCTTCGTGTCTCTTGGATAGTTTTGTTAACATTAATATCTAAAAGACAAGGTTGATTTTCGTCTTCTGATTCCTCCTCGATCTGACTTTTACATATGACATCCGGTAAAACACAATCGTTATAGCCTACATTCTCGTTTGTGCTTTTCTGATTACTAGTATCTTCAAGGACGTTTGTTTTTGACAGTTTCAGATTGCCAGTAGGCGATGTCGTGCACTGTTTCTTTGTTACTGGACTGATCTGAGTAGCTTTATCAGACATTTTTACTTGAGCGACTGGTGTTAAATTCAGGTCGATTTGACTATTCGCGTCTTGTAAAGGACAGCTATCAAAATCTTGGTCAATGTTTATTTTC
This sequence comes from Ostrea denselamellosa, assembly GCA_024699665.1. Taxonomy (NCBI): domain Eukaryota; kingdom Metazoa; phylum Mollusca; class Bivalvia; order Ostreida; family Ostreidae; genus Ostrea; species Ostrea denselamellosa. The sequence goes on from JAMZEH010000052.1 coordinate 4,569,966, forward strand.
AATCTCTCCTTCTTCATCTGCATAGTCTTCATTCGTTTACGAAGAATTCCGAAAATTCTGAAGTAAAGAAACAACATTAAGATGGTCGGTATCACAAATGATCCCATTGCAGAGTAAACAACGTACCCTTCCGTCTCAAACAGAACACATTCATATCTCTTTGTCTCTATATTGAATTGATAAAGGTTGGGAATCATTTCTCTCCATCCAATAAAGGGAGCAATGGACACAATTATGGAGAAAAACCATACCATGATAATATAAATCAGTGCTCTTCGTGGTGACCGCCGCTCGAAGTACCATACTGGATAAACAGTGGCCGTATAGCGGTCAACGGCAATTGTTACCAGTCCCCATATAGAAGCTGTACAGTATAAAACATCTATACAAAGCCATATTCGACACATTATATCTCCAAATACCCAGTACCCAAGTAGGTCGTGTCCAAGGGAAATGGGTAAAACTGTTAACGCCAACAGTAAATCGCTCATCGCTAGATTTCCAATTAGACAGTTCGATATTGATCTTAGTTTTGGAAATCGGTACAATGCAACCCACACCAATGCATTTCCAAATATTGTCCAAATTGTTATTAGTGATAGGAGAACAGCCACAAACACGAAGGAGAAAAATGACTGAAAATTCAGTGAGCACACAGGGTCCTTTAGTGCCCATTTTGTCGTGTTGGATCCACAGGGAAGTAAAATATCCAATTCTGTTTGATTCATATTTACCATCATTCCTTGTGTGACTACACTATTGACAGAAATAACCCCCACCATGTTTGATATCGATGTATTGGACATTTTATGAGGTTGTTCTGATTCTTAAGTCGAGACCTACATACGAAGCCGCTCCTTAAATAAAATTATCTAAGAAAATTACCGACACCTTTGAAAGGGCCTGCAATAAATGTTCCATACATCCAAAGTTGGTGATCTGATCAATACCTTGTCTGAGATCTTTTGATCTCTATAAAATTGAGATTTCACGGTAAAGATCTTCTGATCAGTGTCTGAAGACCCTTGAATTCAATAAATGTCAGACGTAAAGTACAAGTCGATTTATATCACTGCTCCCTGTCACATGCGCCTTTTGTTAATATGAATCTAGCAAAAAATATATCAGTTTTGTTCTCGGCAGTTGTTTCGTAGGATGATTCATCAATACAAATTTTGCACGAACAGATTTTAATGAACGAATCTGAAAAAATCGATTTTGTTTAATTATATTTAAAGACGAGCTTTCCTCTCGAGGAATCGGTTAGGCAGGCACTAGTGGATGGTTTGTGTTTAGTACTCCTTTTTCTTCGTTCCCTTGTGATCTTTTTCTGCAAATTAAAAAAGAGATATGTAAGTTATTTAAACATTACGTTCATATTATTGATATGAGAGAAAACAGGAAAAACAGTAAAAGAATTAATAAAACTATTTGTGTGTTAAAATATATATATAAGGGCCTCCGTGGCCGAGTGGTTAGAGCATCGCCCTCAAAATCACAAGATATCTCACCTCTTGTCGGCGCGGGTTCGAATCTCGCTCGCACCGATATATGTGAGAAAGTTTGCCAGTTTACTTTCGGAAGGTCGGTGGTCTCTTCCCGGGTTCATTGTATCTGCTCTGTTATCTCCTCCACCAATAAAAACTGGACGCCACCAGATAACTAAAAAAATTTTGAGTGCGACGGAAAACAACAAACAAACAAACAATATATATATTATATATATATATATATATATATATATATATATATATATATATATATATACGTATCTGCGTTACCGCAAGACGAAAGTGTTTCTTTATCATTAGCCTTTCTGCAAGTGTGTGTATGTGTGTAAATTTACCTAATAATTATAAAAAAAGAAGTCTTCATCATTATATCTTCCTCAGAACTGTTGCAAATAAGAAAAAAAATTACAGCTCCTGCAGCAGAAAATAAAGAACGCAATTTTGTCAATAAAGCTCCATCTGTATTCAACACACCAGGAAGCTCAAGTCAAGAACAGAATTAGGTGAATATTTCTGAAACATGTTTTCCGAATAATAATCAATCAACTACCAGAGGTTATAAAATCTAAGCAACAGTTGCTAGAATGTATGACAAATCTCTTGAAATAATATATTTTTAGTGTACCGAATATTTTGCCATGTGCGATTTATATATTACTATGTCATGTCTCTGATATTTTACAACAACAATATATAATAATAATTGTATGTAATTAAGAAAACTCCATCTTCTGTACGTTTACATAACCCTAGTCAAGAGTGCCATAGACGCAAAGCATTGCTTTGTGTATTATTTCAACATCTATTAAGGAAACATAAAGGTTCAATTATCAAATTATTGGATGTTAGATGTGTGTGGATTTGTTGTATAGTGTATCGTTTCTTAATGATGGAGTTGTGTGAGAGGAGACCATAAAAGATCGCATGGCTCAGTAGATCCTTGAAACGATAAATAAAAAATGGCAACAAGATGACGGTATATTGTTGTAACATTACTAACATTACACAATATCATATTCATTTTGATTTTTAAATCTTTGAGGTTAATTATGATATTGTGTATTTAGAATGAATGAAGTTTTTGCAAAATTTGAATTTAAAAAATACACAAGATTTGTGTCAAGAAATTCTGACTTTAATATGTCGCCCTGTCCGCTTCCACGATGAGTCAGATTAATAAACAATTATGAGTATCATTTAATACTCAGTAATTTTCGACAAATACACAATATTTCGTCACAATACCCGTATTTCATGTGAATATAATGCATTTGGGTACTTATAGTATTTTATATCTTTTCTTTAACCAGTAGTGGTGTTTCAGTGGTTACAGGGTTTGCTTTGTGATTGGAAGGTCGTAGGTTTGAGCCCCGCACGCATACAGACTGCAGTGAGACGGATTGGTGTGTTGGAAAGAAAAAGAACCCTCACTGCAACAGCCCTGAGCGCCATACACTGTATAAGTCTATTTCAACAGCTTATGACGCCTCAGTGTGAGTGAAAAATTATCGAAAGGTCGTAAACAAATATAAAAAAAAACACGAAAACCTTTCCCCTATCTCTTTCTATGGGGAATTTCTTAGATACAGATATGTGGTCACTGTACTCTGTAGTGATCAGTACATGATGGGTTTTAAAGATTACCAAGTTTATCGTTTTCTCAGAAATTTGACGAGACTTATTTAGTGAAACTGGGATTCATTTGTTCGGTCTGTTGCATGAATCGATGTCAGCAATATTATTATCGCACAGGTATTGTCTTTCTGTTTCCATACTATCTTTCTGTTGTGGCTGAATAAATGCTGCAATGAAAAAAAAAATATCTAGCAGGGTGTTTATATACAGCACATTACATTTTTGTTCTCGCAGGACTACTGGTGGGTTATAGAGGGAAAATATTGTTGTCGCGAAAGAACCAGTCAGCAATAAAACTGTACTAATGTCACAGTGTGGCGTCGTTAAATGAATTTATCTTGTGCGAAACTCGTTCCTATTTCTGCTCAGATGAGCCGAAATAGAGAATTGATGCTGTCTTTCGTAATTCAGATGAATAAAGAATTGCGTAAATAATTAAGATGAATGAATATTTGAAAAATGATAATGTGTCTGAAAATAAATGTTCTAGATTTCAGATCGATAGTTTTTACACAGTTCGAATTACTACTATATGGATGTGAGGGCTAAGTATGAATCTAAAAGTAATTGTTTATGTGCAATCACTGCGGTTTGATCCACATACCAGATTTTAGAAATTGGTCAAGAAAAGTTGAAACAACTTGGCACTAGACTACCTAAACCTTGAGGCATGTACATATAAATGATAGATTGTATGGTTGTTTTTCCTTATAGTTTTTGTTGTCCATGATTCGATATTGGAAAATCGATTTAAACGAAGGTTTTGGATGTATGAATTACTTTCACAATTTACTGTTGATTTTCGCGATGGGGAAAGTAATAAATTGCAAACAGGATAAAAAGTTTAAAACAAGATCAGGTGAATGGTTTTATAATTTAGTTCTTCTGCACCTATAACTGTACCTGTTGGAATTCATACTTTGATTACGAATCTGTAGATGTAGCTACGGAGACCGACTTTCTGCGAGAATAATCACTAGATTACACATTCTCTTTGATAATTAATGAAAAAAACAAGAGAAACCTAATCATGGACCTTTTACAATTTATCTGCTAACTACGTATGTGCAATGAATTTCTTATGGCAGTATTATGGTTGTAAATTGGGCAGGAGTTTTTAAATATCTTTTTTAAACATACAAATAATCAATTTATACTTACATTTGAAAACGTCCATTCTGAATGCAACTTGAATTTACTTCATTTATATAAAGGTGAAAGTGATCGATAAAATGACAATTCTGTGTTTGGGTTAATGTCCGTTGTAAAACAATTGATATGGACAAGGATGATTGGGATGTCATATTTCCCTTTGAAGGGGGTATCGTTGTTACTAATCCCCCTAATCCACTAATAACGCATCAAAGCTAACTTTTGCCATAACAATAATGACATTCAACTCGTTACAGGTTTCATATCAGAGGGTTTTTTTCCCTCGTTTTAAGCATGTTTTAAATCAATTTATGTAAACGCATGAATCATTTCGTTATCTTACTTATAATTAACACGTGAAAAGTATCGCTTTCTTTATCGCTGTTTCATTATATTTTGATATAGTTTTTTAAAATATTGAGACATGCTAATTATGGAAATTAGTGTTATGTTTCGAATTACAAACATCGCCGGATAGCTGAAAAATTGCTCAGGCGACTATAAATAAAACAAACAAACAAACAAAACAAAATCGAATTACAAACAACATTACTACCAAAGGAGTTAACGATGAATTAAATTTTAGTCTGACCTAGTGAGTATTGATATTCTCAGTCTTCCTTTAGTCTATACAGTCGGTTAATCGAGAGTTCCTGATGCCCAGGTTCCCCGTTTTGTGCTGGGAGCTACTTCTGTGTCGGTCGTATCCATAAAGACGTTATTGTCATGATTCCAGACAAATGCTTCACTTGATACTTAATCGTCATCGTTTTTCTTCCTATTTAGGATAAATCTTATAAGTCAGGGGACTAAATATGCTATTCACGGACAACTTGATGTTAAGAAATGTTTCTCTCTGTTTTCGCTTTTCTGTTGTTGTTTTTTTTTTCTTGATTGAAATGCTTAATGAGTAATTGATATGCTTATTATCTATCTATCTATCTATCTATCTATCTATCTATCTATCTATCTATCTATCTATCTATCTATCTATCTATCGAGAGAGAGAGAGAGAGAGAGAGAGAGAGAGAGCATTCAAGGTATTTTTTGTCGACACCATAGCATTATCACTTGTCTATTCTTTTCTTAACTGTCTTATTCTGAAAGGGGGAGTTATATCTAGAAAGTGTTTCAAGTTAATTACCACTTAACGGAAAAGTACAAACTAATGATACATATTGAGTCGTTTGGGCGTATTACATTTATTTGGTTTGAAGTAAAGCATCCATATAACGAAGATATGCACCTCCTTCCTTGGCATATATACTAAATCTTTACTCTGTATTGAAAATATGCCTCTTTTTTGTCTAATTACACTTTCGAGTTGCGGGTCGATTGATGAGTAATCGAACAGGGATCGTTATCTTGTTTAATCATTGGATCCGTATAGACACGAGTTCGTTTTTGGATCATTGTCCAGTTATTGCAGTGTTATACAGATCTGTGTCGATCTGGGTGATAATGAAACTGAAAAAAGTTCATCGTTAGTTCAATCCATGTTATATTTAATTAGAGAAAATTACATAGAAATTGATGTGATAATGAACGAAATTGAACGATCGGTAATAAACGGATTCAGACTTTAGCTGTCGAGTTTTCTTTAAGACTGACTCTCTGCATCAAAGACAAGTTATCTCTAGTTAATCTTCCCTAGATTGTCATAAAATTCTAACACTAAACATTTGCGTTTGGTACATTTGTCGTAATTATCATGAAATAACAAGGTAGAGCACTAAAAAGAGCAATATATCCCAATCCATACATTTGTATGTGCAAGGGGCTGAATGGCTAGAATATCGCCTTTCTATTGCCTAGCACTTGGTCAGTGGGTATTGGTTGACTTGGTGTCCCAAAACTAAGGATGATTGTCATCAGTATCAACGTAATATTGAGCAGCTCGGTGGGCTTATTTTACAAGTCTTACGACTTCAGACCAAAAACTTTTCAATGCTGAAAGTCCCCCCCCCCCCCCGCAAGTATATTTTATGTGATAAATCTAGAGAAATGAACAGGGTTTAAGTACATATTTAAACAAATTTTGGCAGAAAATGGAAACATTTCTTTTCTTTTTCTGACCAACTTTGAACATATTGGTCTTAGTCATAAGGTCTTTCATAAAACGGGCTCGAAGTGTGATTCATGGCAACATCTGTAACTCGGATCCCTGTTATGACTATTATTTCGGGATTATTATGTCCGTTTTCGGATCGTCTTTCTTTTGCATGAATAATCGTCGAAGGTATGAGCAAGAAATTAAACTGACACAACACAGTCGGTTCCGGATTTGGACGCTTTTGGTGTTCTCAGTTACACGTTTGAACATGCAGAACACAATAAATTGTCTGTGTTGCAATCCCATGACTCTCACAGTTCACCGACGAAGAAAAGTAATTTTCCTCCAGTTTGCCTCAATCATTGAAAAGACTTTATTTAAATTACTGGGAGATTTTACTTTAATATTCAGATATCAATGTTCCATGCACAGCCCATCAGTGATTATGTTTTAGTTTGATAGACGTTGTTTGTTTAAATATGTAAATATGCATTTGCTAGTGTGCTACATGCACTATGTAGTGTTCATGACTTCAAATTGTGGAAGAAGAGAATGATTTTTAACGATATCTTTAATCATAAATATGATACAACAGGGTTGCTTTAAATGGTTAAATGGGATATTATTGGTAAAAGACTGCCAGTAATAAAGTAATCATTAGTGGGTTTTTTTTCTAGTTTTGTTTTTATTTTGTTTGTTTGTTTTGTTTTGTTTTTTTTGTTTTTTGGTTTTTTTTTTTGTTTTTTGGTTGGTTTTTTTTTGCTTTTTGTTTTGGTTTTTGTTTATACAAAGTTAATTGATTGGGTCTACATAATAAGTTGAATACTTGTGTAAATGATGTGATATGTATATATGTATTATTACTTTTGACTTCATGGAATTGAGGAAGATTTTCTGAAATGAGAAGGATTAATGAGGGACTTTCGGTATTATCAAACAGGAACTGTGCTCTTGAAGATATTTTGTACGAATAATGTATTTGAATTAAAAAACATTAACATGGAAATTATATTTCTTTAGCTTTACAGTAAAAGTAATACCTACACTGATATTTCCGAACGTACGATTATTAATGTATTAATGTTTGTTGCTAATTAGATCAAAGCTCAGAAATCCGATACATGGAGGAAACTCGCCTATTAGAGCTTTTCATCATTAATTTCCAGTGTATTAAATTGGTAATTGTGTTGGATTAATGCATGCATACGATATTGTATGAGAAGAAGGTCTTGAGGTCATCTCTTTGAAATACCCGTATTATGGGGTACCTCAAAAGTTTTTCAGCAGGGATGCTAGAAATGTATTCAAGTTCTGTGGAAATGCTTGTGGAAATGTATTCTCGCAAATACAGAGATTAATATTTACTATTTAGAGGTGAATTCTATCTATATGAAGATGAATTCTCGCTATATGGAGATGAATATGCAAATGTATTCACGGTTACAAAGCGATCGCTCTTAACACTGAGCTACCGCGACCGGTTTTTTGAAGATGAATTCTCGTTAGTTATATGAAGATGAATATTCTCGTTATATTGAAATATATGTCTCGCTTATGGAATATATGTAAAGTATTTTTGGTTAGGAGCGATATATAAATGAACGTTCATTCAAGAAATCGTGTTAAACGTTTGTTCATTAACGTACCAAAGAAAGTTGATTCCTATTTCATTATGAATTATATGACCTGTCCTTAACGTTGCATCAAATGTGTGTCGTAAGTTGATAGCAGGATGTATTTTTTTCTTCTTGCTTTACTTTAAGTCAACATATTGAAGACAAGAAAGTTGAATATTTTTGATGACTTATTAATTTGTTAAAGGAAAACATCAGTTATACCACCAAACATAAACATGATATTACGTTTATGAGTGGATGCTTTTGTAGTTAACTTCTTAAATTCAGCTATATAAAAATGGATGATTTAGTTCAATAGTAAAACATTGTTGAAACAAAACAGAAGATTTGCGGAGCACAAGTTGGAAGGCGTTCTAAAGAAGCTACCGCAATTGTTTGTAAATTATATTTGATATAGCTTCGGAAAACACTCTTAAAGATACACGCTATATCGATTGAATGACAGAACATGTAAGTCTCAAATCAAAATCTATTTCCAATTTTGCTTCAATATGATCCCTTCATCAAGTTCATGAAATTGAATACATTTCTCATTTGATATAGCTTCAATTAATTTTGTCGGAAGGTAGGAGTTAGAGAACTGTCCGGGCATTTGGAACTTTAATAAGTGTTGACCTTGGGTGTACGAAGCAAAGATGTTTTACAAGGTAATAGAAGATGATGCAGTATATTTGATTCAGTTTGGAAATCGTGGATATTTTATATAAACCCATATGGTCGTAAATTTATGATTTTAAACGTATTTGTTTTCGAGAAAGTCTCTCCAAAAATCTTTTCAATCCTGCAAATGTTTAGAAGATTTTTTTTATTTAAGAGTTAGTAATTCACCAAAATAAAAAAAAAAAAATACTACTAATGATGATAAAAATTAATTGGCTTACCGTGTTTGATTTCATATATGAACAAAGTAAATATCCTACAGTTGTACGACAGATCAAGAATAGGAGTGGTTTATTGGTAGCCGTGTCGGTGTACATATATGGCAGATAATGCTCGTTACGTCACTTTTTAACCTCGAATGAACCACGCTGGTCAGCAACACGTGGTGAGCACTCCGAACGCTAAAACTAGTGTAGTATTCGCTCCCCTTCAACGACTGTGGTGAGGTATTGATTCGAAGAGGTGATGCTTTGTTTAAACAGCAACACAAAAGTTTAGTGTGGTTATATTTCTAAATTGTTGACAATGTATTTAGATGACAAATAATATATGATTTTGCCTTTGAAAATAATAGCAACACCACTAGATGCGAAGTTTCGGATAGAATTTTGTTTTCACTTCCATTTGTTAGGCAAGAGAACTTAAATTACAATTAGTGCACCTTTGTTAACAAATAAAAAAATCATAACATACCGTTAAAATAGACGATCTCTCGAGGTTCATGCATTTTGAATGGCAAATCGTTTGATTGCTATAACTCTAAACTCATAACATCATCTTTTTGTCGCATTCATTATCCTATAGAAAACATATGAGCAGAAGGGAAAACCTCATAAATGAGAGTTGTTTTACTGGAGTTCCGGGACAGCAGACACTCAGATACCCCTTAATCCTATCATCAGTTTCTCTGCCTGATTTCATTAATGGTGTCCGGGGCCAATGATTAACTTCCTCTTTTACCGTGATTGCTCCTGACAAAATTCCTGAAACTGTCCAGTGCAGCTTTTTCTGGTGCTCACATAGGGGGTTTGTACTTGTTTTCTCCTCAAATTGAAAATATATCTCGGTATCCTGCTTGTTTCCAATGGTTACATCTTATATTAACGTTAATATCCAGGATTAGGTCACAGGTGGTGGTCGATTCAGAGATTCCGCAATCTGACACTGTAGATCATTATTATTGCTGTGAATTGGTTACCTGTACCATTAGGGAATAATACATTTCTTGTCAAGGATTACAGATTTTGGATGCACTATAATTATCAAAGAAACGTCATTTTGAAACATTTCTTCCAGTGTACTGTATAGTATTTCCCAAACAGTTCTGATGAAGTATCGTTAATATTCATCATTTGAGCAAAGACTGCGTCATTTCTTATAACTGTGACAATAGCACTTGCAGTATGAGCAAGCAAATGTTTCCCTTTTGAAGGACTTGGTCAGTTTCCCAATTCTGTATATTGACATCAATTCGTGGTTGTTTTTTTTGCGACGGTTGGTTTTGTTTGGCTTCCGATTACTTGTTTATTTTGCTACAAACGACTGAAAGCTTATTTGTTTAATCTTTTTTACCTGATCGTCAGGGGAACTGACTCCTTTCAAGTGAACGGACACGAAGATGTAAGAAAGTCATTAAGATAGTGAAATAAGCGAGCGATAACATGTGTGACCACCCATCATATCATTGGTATTTTCCATGAAGCGCATCACATTTTTTTTTATACAGACAGGAAACACATCTTTTGCATTAGAAATGATTTTCGTGATAAAATGTAGACTGTCAATGAACTTCTGTTTCTATATGGTAATTATTTACTCTGATAAGTGGATTGCTTTCCTGTACTTATAAATAGTGTGTTTGTATATTAAAAGAAATTTGAACTTGTGTTACATATTAAAACAGCTTACGGCAGGTTTAAAGACGATTTTATACGTTTTTTAACGTTAAACAGATTAGTGATACAGAGTATAAATGGAGTATCGGTGTTCTAAGCCTAATCTTGACCTCACATTCTGTTGTTTCCTGGTTCATCACAATGCCTATAACATGACTATATGTCATGTGGAGTTCATTGCAGGGACTTATGAAAAAAACAAAACGTGTTAATGAAATGATTTCATTGCGAGAGGGGATACAGTACGTACTATGTGTATTTGTGCATGCATGTATGTGAACAATCTAGAGATTGATATGCGTAGAGATGAATTCTTCACGTGTTTGTGGACGCTTTCAGATGTATTTTGTCTTCAAGAACTATAGAACGTACATATTCTATTGGCACACAGAGAAGTGGGTATCTTAGTTCTTGTTTTTATGCAAGGGACATATTAATTTTAGGTCACATTCTCTTCAAGACAAAGAGTCTAGGCATTCCATTAGAGTGTATATAAATTGTGTATACTTCTGATTCATTACAAATTTGTGTCCTAATTTACATTATAATCATTATGCACCGAATTTCCACTAATAATTTTAGATTTTTGCATACTGATATTTATTTCTGGCATACATCTACTACTTACATTTTTGGAAGTTTTTATTTTATTTTATTTATTATTATTTTTTTTTTTGGTCGTTGGTTTTTATTATTATTATTATTATTATTATCATTATTATTGTTTTGTTTTGCTTTTTTCAAAGATAAGATACATAATGACATAAAATACCACTGGAAACAGAAAATGATTTTCTCAATTTTTTTTTTATGGAAAATATTAGAATTAGGGCAATTGAATTGGTACCCAGAGGGCTAGCAAGTTTGACTACATCCTTTTACTTTTGTCAGTTGCGGCTTGTTCCTGTAGTTTTGAAAACATTTCTTGCTTTGATTTTATTTTATTGGAGACGTAAGTCAGTACTATCATTTATTTTTAAATGAAGGAATACTACGTCGTTGATTCACCGAAAATACCGTTCCTATAATTCAAGTTCCTAAACCCGGTTTTAAGTTGTAAGTAAGAAAGAGTAATGTAAATATATAACCCACATCGTTCATAACTGAATAAAATGCACACAGATACGGCGCATTTCAGCTAATTTCTCAGAATGACGACAAAAATCTATTCATAAACGGTTCCTTGATGTTAATCAATATTCAAAAATTCGAAACGAATATACAAATTAAATTCATTCTGATAATTTCATAAAAGTCAAAGAAGACTTAATGGAGAATTACGTCCCAGCAATTTTCTAATTTGCTCAGGTCTGAGATCCTTATCACTATGACAGCACGTTGCACCCAACAGCTATGAAGTCACAGTCTGCTATAAGACAATGAGTCAGCTAGCAAAAAACGAAGACAGCTACCCTTTCTGGCATAACATATTTCAATCACGTGATCAGTATCCTGCCTATCCTCAATATTTCTTATTTGGTTTATTCTTATATAAAGTCCATTAACTCCAATAATATAACTGCCCAGCCCACTGAAAACTCGATGTTGGATTGCTCAGTTTAACTGAGTTTACACGTCTCAATATGAGAGAAAAATTTTCGACGGAACGTAACACAATCAAACGAAAGCAAAACAGAGTTTCCAGTAGAACTGTTCACGTCAGCACAATTGTATTTGTTAGTACTCGGGTTAACTCGTAATCATCCGTGATAAGCTTGTTCATCTTAAACCCAGCTCGTTAATTCGTGTGATATTCCTAGACTTCGTTCAACTCCAACACTCTTGGAACAATTGTAATATTCATGTTTGCGAGAGAGAAAAATGGCATCTCGGTGGAGGTAACAAAGAAGTTATGAAAGACAGAGACTGTAATAACAAAAATATAATCAAGGTGGCTGAGCAGATTTTGATGCAATACTTCAAAGAAAAAAGTGTATCCAACTTTCAAATTCTTCCCGGAGGATGTAAATTTACAAGGGTATAACAAAACATTTATTGATATAGTCTCGGACAATATGTGTTTTGTTAAACTCTCAAACTAAAATGTTCTTTGAAGCCTATATCGGATAAAACACATGTTGCCCTTCTCAGTCAGTAAAAGTAAAATGTTATATTTTCTGTAAATATTTCCGATGTGTCTACTTTAAATATTAAACATTCAAACAATAAATACCATGTACATGTAAACGACTGTAATCTAATTCTTTTTTATTTCAATTTCACCTCATCCCGTGTGGATCCGGGTTGTAATAGGTCCTTGGTACCTCTTGCTTGTCGTAAGGGGCGACTAAATGGTAAGGTCCTTCGGATGAGACCACAAAAACTGAGGCTCCGTGTCACCGCAGGCATGGTAAAAATCCATCCTTGCTCAAAGGCTGTAAGCACCTGGTATAGGCCTAAATTTTGCAGCCCCTGACCGGCAATTACGATTACGATTGTTAAACAATATATGACCACTCAACCAAAATCACCCCCAAAAGAATGGAGTGCCATACCAATCATGAAATAAGCGACAATGTGGAAAATTCGTTAAAATGTTTGAAAGGTTTTTCATATTTACTTTTCTAAATATTTGATGCACTTTATTTACAAGAAAAATTACAGATAACGAACTGTGATTAATCTCATAACTGCTATAAGGAATAAAAATAAAGAGTGGGGCAGACACGGCCGCGCGGACCCCTGGGTATACCAGAGATGGGAACATGTACCTAGCAGGAGTAAGCATCCCCAGTCGACCGGTCACATCCGCCGTGAGCCCTCAATCTTGAGGTAAACGGAGTAATCCGTAGTCAAAATCAGAGTATAAAGAACGACCTAATAATTGATATGAAACACGTCAGACAGCATTTGACCCAATAACAGGTTGTACTGGCAAACTAGATCATTATAACGACATAGATTATCGAAATGCTGATTTAAACGAGAAACGTTGAAACCCCTGTAATATCAACTTGTTTGTCAACTTGTCTCTATTTAAAACCTGATACAGTTTCCTCTTCAAAAATCAATGTCATCTCGTGCCAGACGTTTAGAGGGCCTTTATGACATGAGCTTAGATGGTAATATTGGTGAGCTGTGAGATGTGAGACCATCAACGGCTTTCAGTCAGTTTGATAATGCACCTGAAGCTTATACTTGCTATGGAGAACCAAGGCACAAAGTTTGGTCAGTCTGTTGTTCTAAAGGATTACAAAAATATCTTAAGAACATACAAATATCACAGAAATGTGGGACCGCAACAGAGAAACCGTACATTTCTTACAACATAACCATCATATGCCCTGTGTCAGTGCTGTCGCTGATCTCTGACAAATATGAATTTGTTGCATAGGATCCAAATAAGATTACAGAGCTGATTTCATATTGGTTTAAGATGTTGTGATGCAATGTTATTGGGCCAATCAGGGTTGGCTTAGTAGTAAGTGTAGTCGCTGGTCCGATCCCTGGCAGTCGCGTCTAAGACGTTTGAAATAGGTGGTGACTATTCCTTCGCAAAGATCACGGATTAGCAGTACAAGTAGTTGTTTGGGTTTTTTTCAAATACGACCTTTAGAAAAAGAGGTACCGTGAAACAATTAAGAATTCTAACTGCCACTGCCCTGACCGCTATAGTATACTTGTGGCATCTTCTGTAGCAACAGCTGCAGCCATCCCTATGAGTTAAAAATTCTCGAAGAGCGCATAAAAAATGAACAAACAGTATTACTGGAACAGAAACAATTTGTAGATCCTTCCAGATAAACCAAAAATGTGAGCATAAGTCGTAATACGTATATAGCTCGCCTGAATAAAAGGTTCAAGTGAGCTTTTCTACTCGACCTTTGTTACGTTGTTGTTGTATTCGTTAACTTCACGTTTTCATCTTCTCCAGAGCTAGGTCAATTTTAATCAAACGTAGTGCAAATCATCCTTAGGTAATAGATTTGAAAATCTCCTTCTTAGGAATCATTGGCCAGAAAAGTTGAAATTTACATGAAAGCTTCCTGAGATATTATAGATTCAAGTTTATTCAACTCATGACCCAATGGGGTTGGGCGGAGCCTCAATATGTGGCCAAAAATTTACATAGGATATATAGGAAACATCTTTAAAAATCTTTTTCTCAAGAACAACAGGGTCATGATGAGTCAAGCATCTCCAGAAAGTGCAGATTTAAGTTTGCTCAGATTGTGTCCCCCACGGGAGGGTGGAGACACAATAGGAAATCAAAGTTTTACATAACAGTATATAGAGAACCATCTTTAAAAATCTTCATCTCAACAACAGTAAGGCCATAATTAGTCATATTAATATGCAAGCTTCCTCTGTTAGTGCAGATTCAAGTTTGTTCAAATTATAACACTCCAAGGGATTAGGTGGGATCATAATAGAGAATAAATGCTTTATATAAAGAAAAAAAATACAGTATATAGGGAAACATCCTTAAACTATTCTCTAGAAGACATCGTCATGATTAGTCATATTAATATGCAAGCACCTTCAGGTAATAGAACCCCGTGGGGATCCGGGTAAGAATGGATCCTCAGTACCCCTTGCTTGTCGTAAGAGGCGACTAAATGGGATGGTCCTTCGCATGAGACCGCAAAAACCGAGGTCCTGTGTCACAGCAGGTGTGGCACGATAAAGATCCCTCCCTGCTCATAGGCCCTGAGCGCCGAGCATTGGCCAACATTTTGCAGCCCTTCACCGGCAATAGTGATGTCTCCATGAGTGAAAGATTCTCGAGAGGGACGTTAAACAATATATAATCTATCAGGTAGTGGAGGTAGCTAGTTCATTTCAGGGGTCCGGAGGAGATCAAAGTTTTATATATATGGGAATGTACATGGGATTGTTTAAAACAAAGACAATTATATCAAAATACAAGTTGTGTGGATTATTTTATGTCTCTACGATTAAGTCGGCATGGAGCATATTATTTTTCCTCTCTGTCAGAAACTTATACTTTTTAATGCTAAGTGATAGAACTTTCAAATTACATAATTATGTGCATTCTTTGTGACTTTGACCTTGGAGTTTGACATACTTAGTATTAAACTAGGTAATATCTCCTGATCTTTTTCAGGTAAGGCATTTATTTTTTGTATATAGAGTCTTAATGGCAAGACCTTACATTTCATACTGTTTTTTCTTACCTTGTATCATGGTCATGTCGCGAGTCGTTTGGGCTATGTTGAGCGCACAATATGGGGTGAAAATGGTTCATGAGAATAAAAATTTAAGAAATCTTTTAAAAGTCACAACAGCTGAACATCAGCAGGTAACCCAGGTAAGCCATGTAACCACGGGCCTCTACTTTGGTTTTGTTGAGCGTCTATTTTTGTATGTGATTTATTTTGTTAACAAAGAAACTACATTTAAAAGCTGAGGTGTTTTAACTGCTTCTTTAAAATTACAGAAGGTATTTTGACAAAATTTAGTACATAACAATTCTGGCTAAACATTGGACCGTTTAAAGCCCCCTCCCAAAAGAGCAAAGCTTCCAAATTCTATACAACTTGAAGCAGAGCAATCACACTGTGTGTATACTCAAATAAAATATTTGCGTTTCCAATGTTTTTGACTTCAGTATCTTTACCAATTGTAATGATAGCTATATTCTCATGAATGTGATGTCAGCATGCTTTTCATGAGGGGCTAACATGCATCATGAAGTATGCTGGCATGAAGCTTTGCAGTTCACGCCCTAATGTATTTTCAAAAATGAAATTCATTTCTTAATTATCAACCCTCGACTAATATGTCTTCTGGGTATCTGAATTCAATGCTACTATCTAAGATGTTATCTTGCACAAAAATTTGACTTTCTATTTAAATCAAAATTTAAATGTATGTAAAAGGTCAATGCCACTGGAAGAACAATCCATGTATTAAATATTTAGAATACAATTTTAACTCAATATGAAGAGAATGACAAATGTTTATACCCTTTGTATGCTTAAGATACAGTTAAAAATCATGGAAGCATGGGATTATTTGCAAAATCGGCTTCTCTGCAGATATCAACCCATGCTTCTATTGTTTTCATATCCTTGAAAATAGAAATAAACTGATGGTTACAAGACTTTCATTCATTTTGTGTAAATCCTAAAAGGGTATCTCTGACAAAACGTTGGCAAATGTAAATATGTTACATCCTTTATTGTATGATGTAATTCGGTTGCTGAGTGTTTAAAATGTTTGTTTCGTGATCGGAATGTTATGGATCTGAACCCCGATCGTACCTTTCAGAGTCAAATCTAAGGCACAAAATAGGAAGTGACTGCCCCTTCGCCAAACGCTCGGCATTTATAAGAGTCACCGATCTTTCGAGTAAGAGAAAAATCGAGGTATTGTGTCACGGCAGATGTTCTTAAGATAAAGAACAGTAAATGCTATGTCCATGAACGTCATGCAGAGGTCTAAATATTTAGTATTTCACCTAGGTAGGACGATGGCAAGGTTCGAGCGGGGTTCTCACCCTCTACTTCCCAGTTACGAAGCGAACGCTCTAACCATTGATCCACCACTATCGTTTCTTTAAAATGATAAAGACAGACATCCTCAATTAATAAACCCTAAACTGCCTAAGTAAAGCATAAAACAAAATTATGATAATTACCGAGAATAAGCCACTCTGAATGTCTGTTTGTTTTAGTACTGTCTAGAATTTTCCCCATTCATATCGAGACGTCACCAGCTTTAAGTGAAGTACCACAAATTTGACACTCAGGGCCGTAGCAGAGAGGGTTCTTTAACTTGTCAATGCCTACAACTCAGGACATCCGTTTTTAAGGTCATATCCTAAAGACCCGTGATTCTCACCACTAAATGACAAAGGAGTAATCACTACCTGCATATATGTTTGTGTCTTGAGTTTGAAGCGGCCATCGTAAAAGCAGGGCTCAAACTCACGAGTCGCCATAATGTCCGGTGGGTTGTTAGTGTCAAATTGCTTGTTTGTCTCAAATACATATAAAAGTAATAAATAACTACATTGAAAATTTCACTGGGTTATGAAATCGGATGATACATAATTCAATCCACTGATAAAGCCTTTGAGCTTCACAAGATTTTATTACGTGGCTTCTCCATTTCATCATTTTTTTTTCGAAGCCCAAAGGGATTATCAATATATCTGATCACGTTCAGCCCCACTTCATAGCCCTGTGAAGTTTTTAAAAATGATTATTTCTTTCTCTAGTTAACATGCCATTGATTCTTTCATTTATATAATGTTAATTAGGCGTTACTGTCAGTAAAATAACTTTTGTACCACTGGGTCCTGATATATATTTAGAAATCATATCGTTAAACCAAATATTGTTCTTCCTTGCATGGTAGAACATTCACTTGATAACCGAGAAGTCTTGGGTTCGATTCTCGAGTCCAAGACGTTTAACATCTGACGTAACCTTTCTTTTGCTAAGTGCTGGCAAACAATATGAAAGTCACAGGTCTTTGATATGATTATAAAACAGAGGTTCCGTTTCACGGTAGATGTTGGCAAGTGTCATGATAAAGTACCCTCAGAACGACGTCTTTGAGCACCGTGTAATGGTTAAAATGTATGGCACTTTACATAGGATTGGTGACGCCTCTATAGGAGTGAAAAAAGCTCGAATGGGATATGCAACAATATACAAGTAAACAAACAATACACGGTGGGAAGTTCACTTATAAATAGGTCCTGTTAATACTACTTATTTCAGTTTGCAAAATGCACGTCTCAAAAAGTGTGCACAATTCTCTATGGGGGCATAAAACTCTTACAATCAATCAGTCAATGACTGCAAGATGATATGAAGACATTCATGTCTGAGGTATTGATACCACAGCTCCCTTACTGTGCCAGTATCACAATGATATAGCAATTAACACCTGGTTTACTTCGAAATTAAGGATTCTGAACTTAGCTATAGTAGAAATAAGCTGATGATATACGTTTAAGGTTTTTAATAAAGGCGATGCTTTCGTATCCTTAATTGGATTCTCTCTCTGTGCCACCCACATTGCGAATATTACAGTCTAAGTATGTGAGTGTTTTCACACTGTTTCTTCTCATCTAGTTCGGTAGCGTTTGTGCTCACATTCTTTGTTTCCACACCGCTTTCTAGTATTTAGACTGTCTCTTTCATGTTCCAATACTTATAGAGTAGAAAGCCATAAAATCCCATATTTTTCTAGATGTTTGAAATAAAGACTACAGGATATCTTGCTTAAATTGTTGTTGTTGACATGAAATGGAATGTTTGTTTAATATCCCATTCAAGAAATTTTCTTACATATTTAGACGTCACTAGCTGTCGTAGAAATATAATAAAAGTTTACCTATGCACTTGATTTAAGGTCACAGCATTGAGGATTAAAAACTAGAAGACTTCCCTTGTTATGCCGGTTGCTGGAGAGGGTACAGTCACTTCCTATGTTAAACGTCTTAAATTTGACTCGGCAGCGAAGCTAGTGTCGTTAACTACTGTGAATTTTACAATGAAACACCTTCCCTTATAAGTTTTATTTTATTGATTTTATTAACTTTTACCGATATTGTTACATTTATCATTAGAAAGACACCCAATGCTGAAATTCCGACATTATACGCACAATATCACTGAAAAAAGAATGATACATGACAATTTTCCCTCAGCATCTATATCTAACCTAATAATGCTACAAATATATTGCTATTTTCATGATGAAGATTTCTATGGTTGCATATTTCTGCCATCATTTGTCAGATAAGTATATTATGTCCATTTGTCAGTTAATTTTGTCGACATGTCAAATGATTTTGTCCACTTGTCACATATTAAAAAGTTAAAGTGGTATCCATAAAAATTCTTTCACGCCCAAAATGTGCCATCCACTTAACAGCACAATGATCTGACTAGTTGACAGAAAGATATGACAAGTCGACATAATACTCTGACAAGTCAGCAAAATGATCTGACAAGCCTAATCTTAAGCTCAACCCTAACCAAGATCATTTTGTTGACTTGTCAATGTTTTTTGTCGATTTGTCAGATCAATTCAACGTGTCAGATCTTTTCTCGACTTGTTAGATGATATTGACTTGTCAGATAATTATGTCGACTTGTTAGATCGTGATGTTGACTTGTTAGATATTACGATGGAAAGTAATTGACAGCAAGTGTTATTAACATATCAGAATTAAAACACAATGAGAAAATATGAAAGAATATTTTTTGACAAGTTGGCATAACTGACTGACAAGTGAATTGATTGGTATCTGGACCATGAAAGCATGCTATATTACAAGTGGAATAGCACACTTATCAAAATTTGTATCAATAGAAATTTTAGAATATGTGTAATAATGTTGTGGTGCTGGACAATTTAAATGGTGTCTCATATAGCACAAAAATTAGAATGATATTGTGAAATTATTAACATAAAATCCAAACCTCACTGGTAATTGTATACATTGTGTACAGATTACCAGCACAATGTCATAATCCTTTCTTCCCCATCTCCACTTTCCTATCTCCCCATTCGAAAAAACAAACATTAAGCAAGCTATAAAAACTGATCTTAGTGCTGTGATTTTACATATAAAACGTGAAGACTTTGAACCTGTTTCTGGAAATTTAATGTGTCTCCTTTAGAAGATGAAGAATGTGGGTCCCGGGTAAGGAACAATATTAACCAACTAAAAAAGTGATTATGCAAATTTAGAATTCAGAAATTAAAATGGGATGCTATTATGTGTGAATTAAGGTGACTCGTACAAGTTTCAAAATTGAAAGCGCGGGAAAAAAGGTTAGAAAAGTAGTTGGATGATATAAATGAATGATGAGATTGATCATTGTTCGTTATCTTCACCTTTTCACATTGACAACAGATCAATCCAATGATAATATTTAAAAAAAATAATGGTAAAGAAAAATTAGATATTTTAACTAATAAGAAAAGCAGAAATATTATAAATTATTATCAATATTTATGAAACAAAATCAATAAATTTAAAGAAAAAAATCATAGATATTTTGACTGATAACAAAAGCAGGAGTATTATAAATTGCTTTATTTTTATTTTTTATTCTAAGATACCAAGCTAAATTGTGTGAAAATGGTTAGAAATGTACCAATCCTTTATGTCGTTTTAAAAATGCAATTATAAAAAATAAATGTAATAGTTGTTATATCAACAATGGATATTCTTAAGGCATTTTTAAAGATAAGTAGAGGTGTTCGATAAAGTTTTCCATTATCTCCACACCTCTTTATCTTATGTGTAGAGTAATAGAGATACCAGCATTATCATTCGGAACAAACAAAAATATTCTCGAAATAAAAATAACAGAAACAAAATTAAGGATTAGCTAGTTGTCAGATGATACCACATGTTTGTAAGCAATGAAGTGTCAAATTTTGAAGTTTTAAAGGTAATCCAAAGTTTTAAATTCTACTTAGGTCTAAAACTTAATTCACAGAAAACAGAAACAATTTGGATTGGGAGTTGTAAACATTTAGAAAATGAAATTTTGCTTGTAAAATGGCGAAACAGCACATTCTATAATCAAGATTGGTATCTGGTACAGCACAAATGGAAAAAAAGAACTATTGTAAAAAAAAATATATATATAACTCGATATTAAATTAATTGAAAACAACATTCAATTTATGGTAAATGAGGATTATGGTTGATTATATATTGTTTAACGTCCCGCTCGAGGATCTTTCACTCACATGTCGGTGAAGGGCTACAAAATTTAGGCCTATGCTCGGTGCTTATGCCCTATGCCACTCATATGCGAATTCTGATTGTAAAAACTTTCCAAATTTAATATATCATGTATCAGTTCTGGCAACATCAATAGATAAAATAAAACAGGTAAATAAAAAAATAATAACAATTGACCTATTCATTTGGAATAATAAAAAATCCAAAGTAAAGGAATTAAAGAAGTTTTTGTCAAATAACTCACAGAGGAGTTCTAAAAATCCCAAATTTGAACACCGAGTTAAGGAAATTAGGTTGGATAAGTAGAATATATATATATAGTCAAAATATTGGTAGTGTAAATGCAAATTTGAAAAATATTACGGAAACCTATTTGAGTGAATTTAGTTTACAAGATCTCATAAAGTCAAGATATTGTTTTAATTGTAGAAATGTTTACATACTGGAGGGGAAAAGGGTGAAGAAAACAATGATCAATCTCATAAGTCATTGCCTGGTGTAATAACAATATAGAAGTAGAGAAGAAAAAAAAACAATGTTACGAATGGGATTATATGTTGGTGATATTACTGATGATAATGAGGGAATTTTGAATTTTGAAGATACTCACACTAAATATATGGTATCGATGCTCCCTTTTGGAGAATAATTGTGTTTGAGAAAGTTAATACCTTACAGTTTCGAGATAATACATAATAGAATACAAGAAAATAAATTTTGACAGAAAGGTTTTAACCCTAACAATCAATAAGAAAAAAAACTTAATTCCAAAAGCGTTCATGTAATTTTCATTGGTTGCTTATAGAAAATGCAAGAGCTACTCCAACATGCATCTGAAAATAGAAAAATTATTTCAATAAAAAGATAACGTTGTCTGAAAATTAGATGGAAAAAAATATTTAAGAATTCCTTTATTTGTACAACTAAAACTTCAATGCAGTTTTTCCCATATAAGCTAATTTACAAATCTGTTGAACATAATAAATGGTTACGTAAACATGAAATGAAAATCAGACGTTCACCAAACGGTAGTGACATTGATCATATGAACACTGTGTAACATCGATATGGTGTAAAACAATTTTGGCGTCAATTCACAGTGTGGTGGAATAGCCTGAATATATGGCGATCCGTATTATCTGGTGAAAGCATCATAACTGGTTCTGAGAATGAACAAGTTACTTTAAAGTACTGTATTTTATTATCCATATATTATATTCACAAATCAAAGAATTCACCAAATCTTAGAATACAGGTTTTTACAAGTTTTTTGAAAAAAGACTGTATGTGAAAAAGCAATTTATTGGTCAAAAGATATGCTAGAAAAATTTAATTTGCAATACATGGCAACCAGTGTTGGACAGATGCTATTGTTAGCACATTGTTTATTTTAATTTAAATTGTAAACATGTGAATTTTGTTACATAGTGATATAAAATTGGTCTTCTGTAAGATAACATGCTATCTATTTTGAATGTAAAGAATCATAATCAAATTATAGGTATTAGCAAGTTTATTAAAGCACATGAGTAATCCGATTAAGTACAATTATGAACAATGTGTAGACTTTGATGTGCTATTGAATGTCAGATGTATGTATTAACCCAAAATTCACTAAACTAAAGAGACAAACGTAAAATGCCAGAGACTGGTTATTTGTTTGTTTGTCTTTTTGTTTTATTTGGTTTTTTGCATTTATGGTGTACATCTGTTTGTAAAGTTATGACGATGCCTTATTCTTTCTTAAATCAATACCATCATATACGATTACCGATTGGACACACACACATAAAAAAACTGACTAAAGTTATCACTTTTAGCTTAATGCATCTGACACTTGTAATGGGAAGTTCATCTTGGGAACACTGTATATGATGTCACTTTGCTTGAGGCCTCCAGGAAGTTCTCACATTGGAATGTATCAACTTACCATCTTTAGAAAGTTGTGTATGTGAAACAAAATTGTGTTACGAAGTTGTGATAAACAAGCCTCTAGTTCAGAATATACACCAATGATATTTGCTTGATAAAATTTTCTAAAGTCCCAAGCGGCGGATCTTTGCGGTTTCGAGTGATTGCTATACAAGGGAGACAGCGAAAGCTAAAGTATATTCATTGAATTAATATACACCAATACTCACCGTTTGATAAAGTTTTTATTGCTATAGAAAACTATAGTCCATATAATAAACCCGCAATGTGCGGATGACCCTATATTATTTGAATTTTTCAGTGTTTAGTGATCCGAAAACCTCTTTGACATTGATATTATCCTTGAATAATTCTAAGACAGGATTTGTGGAGATTTTATCTTTATTTGTCGGAAATGTCCCAATACAAATTCGACATTGATGTACAAACACGGAAATGGGTCATTGATGGAATAGCATGGGTTAAGAAAGCAGTGGGCACGTAAAAGGATGCAAAGCAATTGTACCTTCCGAACTACATTATTACATTATGAAGATCTTTCTTGTATTCGTAACGCAATTTCATGGAAAGAAAGTGAAAACTTCTCGAAATTTTTGTGATCTCAATATTTATAATTCATTTTGTAATCAGAAATATGTTTATACAAGTCCCATTTGGTAATGTATCTTCTAAGTGATATACAGTTATTAATCATTTAAAGTTTTACACTCTGAAAGTAACCTAGGTAGTTTAAGGATTACGGCACTTGCTTCTCAACCGGGTCCTGGCGCCACGCCAAACCCAAGGCGGTTTAACATAGGTAGCGACTGTTTCTTCACCAAGCGCCGATATCAAAAGTGAATGTACTGCTTTAGACATTGAGGTCCAATTCATAATAGGCGTTGGTATGATAAATACCCTCGGAGTGATGACCTAAACATTCATGCATTGTCATAGGTTAAAATTTGTGGCATTTTACCTAAGGCTTGTTACGTCTGTACATGTGTGAAAAGTTCTCAAATAAGACGTAAAACAACATACATATGTACGTGTAATTCTGTGGTCGTTATAACAATCTAGTTTGTCAATATAACCTGTCATTGGATCAAATGCTGTGTTGGAAATGCTGTGTGATGTGTTTCATACCAAATGTTTGGCCGTTCCTTACGCACTTATTTTGACTACGGATTACTCCGTTTACCTGATCAAGATATAGGGCTCACGGTGGGTGTGAACTGTTGACGAAGGATGCTTACTCCTCCTTGGCACTTGATCCCACATCTGGCATGTCCAGAGGTCCGTCTTTGCCCAACTCTTAATTTTATACTCCTAGTAAAAATTATGAGATTAATCACTTTTAGTTATCTTCACATTTTCATGTACACAGTAACGAAACCTTTTCAAAGTAGGATATATAACTTGGGAATAAAAATTCAGTTCTGAAGAACAAGGCTAACTATATGAGGGGCCGTACAATAAAATATAAAATATTGAAACGTCCATCCTTTAGCTTTTCAGTGTCTGGCTTATAACTTACTTAAAGACACCAAACGTTGTCAATTTTTGTGTCTTAAGGGACTGTGTATAATGAAGGGACCGTGTGCAGCGAACTAAAAGTTGATCGCGGTGACAGGAATTAAGCTTGATGGAGGTCTTCATTGACAGTACATAGGAAAACTTTGGTGATCATGTCTTTTAACAGTCTGTTGGAATTCCTATGGGCACGAATTGTGCTCCGTTATTAGCTGATCTACTTTATACTCTTACGAAACACAATTTATTCAAAGGCTTCCACGAAAACAAAATCGACATTAAGATATATCGATGACGTTTTATCTATTAATAATACTCATTTTAATTCAGGGGCCTCCGTGGCCGAGTGGTTAGAGCATCGGGCTCAAAATCACAAGGCCTCTCAGCTCTGTCGGCGCGTGTTCGAATCTCGGCCGCGGCGTTATGTGAGCAAGTTTGCCAGTTTACTTGCGGTACATTGTATCTGGGTTCTCTCCTCCACCAACAAAAACTGGACGCCACCAGATAACTGAAAAATTGTTGAGTGTGGCGGAAAGCAATAAATAATCAATCAGTCAATCATTTTAATTCATATGTTGATTCGATTGATTATATACTGTTTAACGTCCCGCTTGAGAATCTTTCACTCATATGGAGACGTCACCATTGCCGGTAAAGGATTGCAAAATTTAGGCCTATGCTTCGCGCCCAGGGCCTTTGAGCAGGGAGGGATCTTTATCGTGCCACACCTGCTATGACACGGGACCTCGGTTTTTTGCGGTCTCATCCGAAGGACCGCCCCAGTTAGTCGCCTCTTACGACAAGCAAGGGGTACTGAGGATCTATTCTAACCCGGATTCCCACGGGGTTGTTGATTCGATGTATCCCAATAAAGTCAAAATAAAAGATACCACAGAATCTTCCACGTCTGCGTCGTATCTGCATATTTTATTGAAAATCGATGTTAACGGCAAACTGCCTTATGACAACGGGATGATTTCTTCTCCATCGCAAACTTTCCTGTAGTAATAAACCATTATTACCTTCATATGGTGTTTATGTCTTCAACTGATTCGATACGCATGAGCATGTTGTGCATATGATTAGTTTTTAAATCGAGACGGGCATCTAACATTTAAATAACTTGATGTTATAGGGGTTTCAACCGTCTCGTTTAACGTCAGCATTTCGCAAGTTCTATTGTCGTTATAGCAATCTAATTTACAAATAGAACATATCATTAGGTCGAATGCTGTGTGACATGTTCATACCAAATGTTAGGCCGTTCTTTCCATACTAATTTTGATTACGGGTTACTCCGTTTACCTGATCAAAATATTAGAGCTCACGGCGGGTGTGACCGGTCAACAGGGGATGCTTACTCCTCTTGGGCACCTTATTCCACTTCTAGTGTGTCCATGAGTCTGTGTTTGCCGTACTCTTAATTTTGTATCTTTTTGATATTACGAAATTGATCACTGTTCGTTATCTTCAATTGCAATTAAATATAGTTAAACTCTCCATGGCTTATTACTTCCTAGCGTAATCAAAAAATTTTTTCAGTTGCAACCTATAGTGTCACGACCTAGCGTGTCTTCATTTGAGAATATTTACATTTCAAATGTTTTGCCTTTGATATGTGTTGCAGTCATGAACAATGCTCGTATGAATCTTATTTTGATGGCTGGAAACCTGACAGAAATAAAATTGAATGTAATTATAAGAAATAAATTTTTTGAAAAAACATCAGGGTATCAACTGCGACGCTTCACACCGGCATACTTTTCTATGAAGCGCTAGTCTGATCACTTGATGTCTATGTATTATTATGTGAAATGTTTAGTTTGACCTAAAAATAGGTCTGTGTTACCCGATATAGAAAAGCCTTGTCCGACTTTTAGCTGAAACACCCCCCCCCCCCAAAAAATAAAATAAAAATAGTAATTTCAAGAGATACTTCTTAACAAGCATGTCATGCGTTGTGGCGGCAAACTATACTAACTGATATATCTGCAGGTCGTCATTATAATGTGAGCAATGCGTCCAACATTTATTAAACTGATAAATGTAAAATGATCTTCGACCATAGGCTCTGATGGTATCACACCGGTAATTATTTTAAGTATATGTTCCTATGGAAGAAAACATTTTTTTTTTAAATCGGTTTATCAATAATTCAGCAGGAAATGATTTTTGTTACCTGTCTCGTCTGCTGACACCAGAAAAATGACACCTTCCACGGCATTTTCTGAATTATTTTGTCGGAAAATAGGACTGCCCTCAGATCCGCGTGTTTTCCATACGCTTGTAAAAAACCTGTGAGCGCTCCCAGGAAGTCGTCTTACCAATACTTCAAATAGTTCCTTTGTGAACAAGAGATTATATCTACAAATTACATAAAATTTCCTAATCAGGGGTATAAGATTTTAAGGGAAACAAATAAGGAGAAATGGGGAAAAAATCGCGCACGGAAATGGAACTGCAGTTGACTCATTTAGATTGGTCAATTACCGGTGTGATTGCGTTGTTGTGTCTGTGCCAGACTCAGGTGAGCGTTATGGCGCTTATGACCTTTGATGATGTATATCTAGGGTTTTGGATATAAAAGTACTAAGGTGTTGTGGGTAATATTACACCTGTAACAATATCATTCGTTTTCTTTGATGTTGTAAGGAATAATAATTTCTGTTCTTAGTAAAGTATCTTAATTGCCACCGACTTCTCTTATTTTAGAATCCGTAGGTGCTTTCAACCGTCGTTTTAATGCGTAATACACTTTTCCTGCCCATTTGAAAGATGAGATGGTTGTTCCAGCAGCTAATGAACACATACTAGTCAGTGTTTATTCATTATAAAGTACAATATCTTATCAG
Source organism: Ostrea denselamellosa (assembly GCA_024699665.1). Taxonomy (NCBI): domain Eukaryota; kingdom Metazoa; phylum Mollusca; class Bivalvia; order Ostreida; family Ostreidae; genus Ostrea; species Ostrea denselamellosa. The sequence continues at coordinate 4,597,492 of JAMZEH010000052.1, forward strand.
AGTTCTTTTCTTTATATACCTAGTAAGGAGTCTAAAGTGAAAATGATTTCCCCCAACAGTTTCGTCAGTTACTTTTCATTCCGATGAGGCCCGATAGATAACGTTGTGCGACGTAGTAAAGATAGTACTCGCAAAAAGTACATGAAAACATAGTGTGCATCTATGGGCATCTTAGATAAACATTTGATAGTTTAAGCAATATCATGCTATTTTTCAGAAGACAGGACAACCGTAGTGAAATGTTTAAAGATCGGTTAATAGATTCCTTATTTACAAGACTGGCGGATAAAAGGCGATTCTGGATACAGTCTAACGATCAAATGCCGAATATTGGTAATAGGTTCCTGGACCGATATATAATTTATATTCTAGACGGCTGTGTGCTTGTCCTGACAAAATCCCTATGGACCAGCAACATTAAAATGACAATATGTTGGTCATTGATATTTCCAATGTGAAAGGAATTCATTATCATGCATTCAGTAACCAAATTCGAAAGTACGTCACCAGAATTTTTAACCTTTAAGAAAATGGGCGTTGTTTTATTTACGACGAGTTAAAATTGAACGTCATACAAGTTCATTTGGGGGGAGGGGGGGATACAAGTACGTCGTTATTTATATAAAGCATAAAGACGTTTTGAACAAGCGATAAAACTATAAATCTTCTCTACAAAAGATTCCACATTTTATAATGTAAGTTGGATAATATCAATATAGGTGTATATCTGTGAATTCTTTGAGGTCCAAGGGTCATAACTCTGATTAAAGTAGGTCAGTTGGAGAGAAACTTACACGTGGTCTACCAATACACCAAAAGTCAGCTCAGCCGGTGACCACGTTTCCGCAAAAAATGTTACGATTCCGAATTTTTTTTAAAACTATTCCGCAAAAAATATGACATTACGATTCCTCAAATATTTTACCTAGATTACAGGTAAAAACAAAGCATTCTTACCTAGATTTGCATTTGAAAACAATGCATTTCTATATCATATTTATTTTAAATGACGCGATATATATTCTGTGCATATTCTTTACACAAAAAGTCTCGTTTTTCTTTGTCATTTCTGCGTATTGTTGCTGGTGCTGTCAAAAGACTTGATTTTGATGTAAGCTATTTTATAGTTTTTGCAACACGTCGTGAATACTTAGGTGTGGGGAATAAAATTGAGAATTTTAATGGGCATGAAAAGACTTTGGCCCATTTGTAATGCACTTTCTCCCTAAATCTAGAGTTGCCCAAATTTATGGTGGAGACCTAGATTTTTCAGACATACAAGTATCTAAAATATAATCTGCAAATGCAACGCACTTTTCGTTATTGAGCATTTCTTCACTTGCAATTAAATATAGTTAAACTCTCTCTGGTTTATTACTTCTTAGGGTAATCAGATTTTGTCAATAAACGATGTGTCGCGACCTAGCGTGACTTCATTTGAGAATATTTACATTTCTAATGTTTTTGCTTTTGATGTGCGCTGCAGTCATGAACAATGCTCGTATGAATCTTGATACATGTGGTACGCTTATTTTGGCGGCTGGAAATCTGACAGAAATAAAAGTGGAATGTAAATAATTAAGATTTTTTTTTCATTCCAGAAAAAGTCCTATAAAACTCGTATAAAATAATCGAGAGCTTGTATCACTCTTCCGATGGTGAAATGATGCTTCACACGTATGGAGCGCCAAATTAACATAAGCTCAAATAATTGAAGATATCTTTAATTTGAAGATACCGTCAATTCGTTCGATGGGCGTAACAATTCAATTAACGATCTCTTCAAAGAATTAATGATATCTTCAGTCCTTAATTGTTGCGTGCATTACTTTAGTTTTTGATAACATTAATTATTCTGCTGAATTGATGATCGCTATATTTGAATTGTTGCTCTCTTCAAATGAATTGATTATATCAACAATTGAAATGATTCGCGCTATAATGCAATTGAACAGAACAATAATTCAATTAATTCGCGCAATATTTGTATTATTGCTTTCTCCAATAAATTGTAGCGCGCATCAGTTCGATCAATGCGCGCAATAATTGAATTATTGCTCTCTTCAATTGAAGTAATGAAATCATTAATTTAGTTGATGCGCGCAATAATATCATTAAAGAGAGGGACTTCATAATTAGAGATATTTTCAATTCAACGTATCCCCAATTGAATTAATGATCTCTGTAACTGAAGTGTTGCTCTCTTTAAAAAGAAATGATGCTCGCATTGATTCCTTATACAAAAGCGTTATAAATAAAGATATTTTCAATTGAATTAAAGAGATCATCAAATCATTTATACCGAGCTTTAATTCAATTTTGCGAGCAATACTTTCACCACCTTGATGCGTGCATATTGAATTCATGAGAGCAATAATTGAATTGATGCGCGAATCAAATCAGTTATTGCTCTCATCAATTGAATTGAAACATCAAACTGTATTAGGAAAACCAAAATGTTATCATAAAAAGGATAGATTTTGTTTATTTATTTTGTGACGCACTAAATTTTATAGAGTTTAATAGAAGAATGCATGTATTTCACTAGTGTATTAGTTCAATAGTTTTTATTTTTAGTACAAAGAAACATGAAAATAACAATGACATTATTGTATTATAAATACCTAGATATAATCAATTGAATTAAAGCAAATTACAGAATTAAAGAAATTTACAAATTGTATGTACATTTGCAATATCTCCAAACGACGTGAACTTAGATGGCGAAATACATGTCCTCGCGCTTGCATTTTGAATCGAAGCCATTTTGACCAAAATTGTTCAAGTTCAATTAATATAGTTTAATTTTTCATTAGTTTTCTATATTTTCCTTTTCAACATGTACATACATGTTACCTACATAGAAAACCGCGCTCTCACGGACCTTCGGACCATGAGAGGATTTCACCCTCTAAAAAAGTTCATAAGAGTTTGTAATGTCTTTAAATAACTAGTTACTTATTTTGTTGAATAAAATGCAATAGGAATTAATATTTGCATTTATACAGAAAAATATTTTACGTCAGCATTCTCATTATTATTTTATTTTATTACAAAATAAAACCGAACCGAAAACCGAAGTTTTGTTTCCTGAACCGAACCGAAAAATGTCTGAACCGTGACAGCCCTATTCCATACCAGTCCCATGCATTGTATGAATCCGGTATATTTTGGATAAGCACTTAGGATTGACAAAAATCGTTTATTTTCAAAAAATAGCACCACATGATGCAGATAAGTAAATTTACATTCATCCAACGTGTTCAATTTTTCTATTATTTAAAGAGCGAATTTAATAGCAATATATGCTCTTGAGAAAATAGCATAATTAGTTAAACTGCGAAGCTGATTAAACAAATCACCCCATGCTTCTATTGTTTATATACCACTTAATGCATGCGCTAACAACCTGGGCATTTATTCCTTAAAGTACATACTTTGCTAATAAATGTAACATGATTTATGAATTTATATATACACACTTTTAATTATGATTTCATAATTACTTTTAAACAAAAGCAACAAGCGTTCATTACTTCATGGTGTTTTACGTAAGTAAGATATATGTTATGAAAACAAAGTATGTTGATCAAGCAATCAAATTGTCTGTTACAAACGAAATTACATGTGTTCAGTTTGGTCGTCTGTCTGGTGTATTTTTTCTATGACTGAAGGCGTCTGGCTGTATGAAACTTTAATCTCATAACTTTGAATGATGAGTGTTAAGTCTCTCATATTTCTTACGACTGTACATTCCTTTTGGCAAGACCTTTCTTTTGGTACCAAAGTTTGTGACTTTGGCCTTTAAAAACTTATCGCTGGCAATATCTCCAAAACTATTTAAGGTAGAACTTCTATATTTTGTATATAGACTCCTTATGACGAACCATTTCATATCTTGATAATATTATTGTACTTCAATTTTTATCCAATACTCTAATCAATAGCAAAAAGAAATTACTCTGTGTATTCATAGATTTTAAGCAGGCTTTTGATACTGTTTGGAGGGATGGGCTCTGGTGCAAACGTCTGAAGTATAAATGGTAAATGCTTCACATACACACATAATATGTACAAAGATATTAAATCAAAGGTATCTGCTAATGGTATATTATCCAAATATTTCAACTGCTATGTTGGTGTCCGTCAAGGAAAAAAATTATCCCCATTCATGTTCTCGTTATATATAAACGATTTAGAAGATTATTTGAAAGAAAAAAATGTTACTGGTCTTAATACAATTACTGTGGGTATTGAGGAAGAGCTATTTTTGTATATGAAGATGTTTATCATGTTTTACGCTGATGACACAGCTATCCTAGCAGAGTCTGTGAATGATCTTCAGTTAGCTTTGAATGAATTTAATTGCTATTGTAAACAATGGAAATTTACTGTAAATGGTAGTAAAACAAAAATAGTAATATTTTCAAAAGGTAGAAAGTCTAAATATTCTTTTACTTAAAATAGTTTAAATGTTGAAAATGTCAATGAATTCAATTATTTAGGAGTAGTTTTTTCAAGATCTGGGTCGTTTTGTAAAGCAAAGAACATCTATGTGAGCAAGCACAGAAAGCTATGTTTAGTGTTATAAGAAAGATACGATTATTTGATTTACCATTTGAGTGTCAGTTAGATTTATTTGATAAAGTTGTGATGCCTGTTTTACTATATGCATGTGAATATTGGGGTTTTGAAAATATTGATATTGTTGAACGTGTACATTTAAGATTTTTAAAACATATATTTAATCTAAAAAGTAGTACTCCGAGTTATATGGTTTACGGTGAAACTGGACAATATCCTTTGTATATAACAATTTTTATTAGAATGGTTCCGTATTGGCAAAACTTGTTAACAGTGATGATAAAAAACTTAGCAAATATATGTATATGTATGCACGTAAAATATCTGACAAAGAAAAAGTAACAAATCCATGGATTTCATTTTTGAAGAGTATTCTTGACAAATGCGGTCTCTCAAACATTTGGATTGAGCATGAAAAACGCAATTTTAACCCAATGTGGATCAAAGCAACTGTTAATTAAAAGCTACGAGATCAGTTTTCACAAAAGTAGCATAATGATGTAGTAAATTCTTCTAAGGGAGTTATTTATAGTATTTTTAAGACAACTTTTGAATGTGAAGAATATTTGACACTGTTACCGAGAAGATTTCAAAGATTTTTTGTTAGATTTAGAACTACTAATCACCACCTTCCCGTTGAAGTAGGCAGATGGAAAAATATTGAAAGAAATGAACGCTTTTGTACATTATGTAACTGTAATCAAATTGGTGATGAATTTCATTATATTCTCGAATGTAAATCAATGTGCAAATTACGTAGAGATTTTTTAAATACAGAATATTATTCTGATCCAGACTCTAAAAAAATTTGTCCTCCAAAGATACCAAATCTATAAGAAAGCTTTGTTTGTTTATTAAGCAAATCAACAATATTGTCTGTTCTCCAAACATTTTATCTGTATGACCCCTGTTATTGTATATTTGTAAATATGTTTCATGTACCTCATGAACCATTTTTATGGTTTGAGTGTAATAAACTGAACTGAACTGACTCCTTATGACGAACCATTTCCTTGTTGCCACCGGTCACACCGTTTCACAAACGCATATTGTTCTAGGATATCTTTATGTACTCATCTAAGTTTAATATTACGATATATGCAAATGTCACAAATTTGAGAAGTGTCACCAATATTTACCTATGCTAGGGGCTTAGGGTCATTAAAAGTGTAGATCAAAAGCTCTGCCGAGCTTATGTTTCCCATATTATACAATACACACTGACTAGAAATATAGCTTTATCTTATCTTATTCTCTTTATCATACAACGCATACTGTGACCAGGGTCGTAGTTTTTAAAATAACCCTTTTAATGACTCGGTTATATCACAGCCAGGGATCGAACTTCTGCACATGAAGTGAGTGCTCTACGAAACAATCGATGATAGCAAACCATAACAACAAATTTGGGTTATTTTTAAGCAGTTAAGTAGATTCAGTTTCCAAATGATTGAGAGAAAAGACAGCATATTGGAATCAATCTTCGTAAATTCAAAAACGTTGGATTAAAAAATGAAAATAACGAACAGTGATCATAAAATCTGTAAAGAATACAGAATAGAGAGTAGGACAATCACAGACCCCTGGACACACGATATGCCTAGGAAGAGTAAGCATCCCCTGTTAAACACACACCCCTTGAACCAATATCTTGATCATGTATATAGAGAAATCAATATATAAAGAACGTCCTAATAAATAGTATGAAACATGTCAGACAATAGTCAACTTGACAGGTTATATTAGCAAATTAGATCATTATAACGACATAGAATTTGAACGAGACTGTTGAAACGCCCGTAACATCAACTTCTTTGTCATTAGTCTTCCTCGATTCAAAAATTTATCATTCGCAGAACATGTTCTCTCGTATCGAATCAATTTAATGACGTAAACACCATTATAATGGAATATTGCTATATAAATATTAAAAGTTAACAATATTTACAACCTCTCCAAACTCCTGCAATGTTACTCCCGAACAGTTAGAGAGGACCTTTACCTGTACAAAGTTTTATTCTTTCGTGAATATGCTAATAGATCGATTCACTTAATGTTTTCCCTAGATATGATCTCATAAAGATACGAACAAATATTCGATTTGAATCTCAACTGACACCGTGAATATATTTGAAACATTGAAAATTTTGTCGCGCATTCAACGAAATGATACGGACGCTCAGACAATTTACAATAGAAGTGGAGGCTTCTATCATTGTGTTATATTTACGAGAGAAAGTGGTGATTATTTCTGGTTATTTAGTAGCTGCATTATTGGATATTGCAGACAGGTTATTGAATGCCGCTTATGCGTGCAATGTGGTGCAGAATTTTATCGTATTTCACGTAAATCGAAGCTCCATTGCCGTAAGTCGTCAGAAACACATCGAGTGAACGTTTAACCCAGGTGTATCAACAGAATATGGGCAAAAGTCACTGACCCGAAAGGTTGTTTGCCTCGAGAAATTACATTTGTCTTCCGGAGAAATGTATTTATTGTTTTGTAAAATTAATGAACTTCAAATTACAGTGTACGTGGTGTTCTCTCTCTCTCTCTCTCTCTCTCTCTCTCTCTCTCTCTCTCTCTCTCTCTCTCTCTGGCCAAACCTGTGAAGTGATGACGTCCTCACAAAGTCTTCAAAAGAATACACACATGTGTTATTGTAAAGGCAAAAAAGTACTATGTTAGGTATAGCTATAGGGATACCTATCTAATTCTCTCTATCTAATTGTGAAAAATGGTTTCGAGAGGGAATATTAGTAAGGACATGTCCTCACACCTCTTGTCCTCACTAATCTCACTAATCTAATATTTTGTATCTTCGTCTTTCACATGTTGTTGGTCACTTTTATGAGGATATAATTGTGAGGACAGGTTTTTTTTTTCTCATAGTGCAGTTCTGTCCTCACAACTTCTGTCAAATGGTTAAAATTTGTCCTTATTTTACATCTCTCTCTCTCTCTCTCTCTCTCTCTCTGTGTGTGTGTGTGTGGGTGTGTGTATGTGTATGTGTGTGTGTGTGTGTGTTTATAAAGAAAATCTACCACCAAACTGTCCGTCGTTTGGGACAAAACGATAGGATGTATGCAAATCTTCCTTTTTCAATGACAAATTAATGTAATACTAATTAAGAATTGGAACTACAAAGCAACAGTTTAAAGCATATGTGTTAAGAAGCAACATTTTCGGTTAAAAATCTTTTGGAGACAAATTTCTCAGCCTAAATTCGATCTTCTACGACGATACCACATTTCAACGCTTTAGCTTCGGATTATGGTTTCACTATTGATTATGCAATTTTGAGACAGATGTAATCAATGTTGACACGGATGAAACCTATGTGTCCTGCTAGTAAGCTCTAGAAAGACGACGATGTGTACAGTTCGTGTTGATTTCCGGTACTTAGGAAACGAATCAATAGAAAAAGAATTACCACTTTGCTATGTTCTAGGTAAATTCGCAATTTCGAAGAGGTTCAGTTAAATGTTTTCATGCATACATTTCTTATCTAATAACTAATTAAACGGAAAATCTTTTTTGCCTAAAAATGAAACCTAGCGGGTAATTGAGCGGTCCAGTTATGATCAAACGGCTAGCATATACGCAGCTCTGTATTGCAGCCCCGAGGTTGAACGGAATGTGAAGACCTTGCTAATGGTCTTTGCTCGTTAGGTTTAAAACGCAGATACTTGACCATCAATGTTTTCGTTAATATGTTTCGAGGATGACTGGCAGTTACATTGCAAACCAAAGTAAGTGGATCACCGATGAAATTGGAGCGAAATTGTATCATAACTAGATTTGGGAATCAATTATTTCAATTACGATGCCCGTTGTCGCTGTCAGATACGAAAGCATAACTGTGTATGTACATAAAATGATTTCTGATACATATCTATGGGGAATATTAAATTAGAAAAATCTAACTACCTCCAACATTGTTTTTCTAGACGAAGCCCATTTACGTCGACTAATCAGCTGCTTCTGACTTCCAAAAACGTTGGTTTAAAATTTTGTTCCACGACTGTACCCCTCCGTTTTGTCACGAAGCACATGTACCTGTTGTCGGTGGCCATGGGCCTACAGTATTTCATCTTAGTTTTTCCATGTATTATGCAAATGGGGTCGTGCGTTTGTGGGTTGTTTTTTTTTTTTCTTTTAATTTTCTGAAAACAAATTTTTTGGGGTATGATTTCAATGAAATGAACAGTGTCTGCATTGACATTGAAATGCATGATTTTGTGATCATTTTCGACTCGAGTAGAATAATCAGTAACACTACTAAATGCTACTTTTTCAACGGTTTTTGTCTTGCATCTCGCTTATTTTAAACAAATGGAGACGGGTGGAGATACGTTTATACACCATACAAATCAAACGGAATACCTTATTGTTCTTCTTGAAGAATTTCTCTCTATTAGTAGTATTATCTTACAATTTTTGTGCACGCAATCTTCTTGGAAATGAGTTCACCGCTTTTTGTGAGAATTTCGTTCGATTTCATTATTTATTACGTAAAATATAGACAGTTTTTTGGTTTTACTTTATATATATATATATATGGTCAGTTTGTCTCAAGTGTTCACAAATTAAACTAGGTAGATTTGCTAAACAGTATTGCGATAAAGCGCCAGAGCTCTGTAGGGCCCTAAAAAGCGACATAAATATTTCGTGCGATTTTTAACGTTTTCGGCAATAATTTTTCATACGAAAGTAACTTGTTAAGAAGTATATAGAGGGTAAGCTGTAGATAATGATGAGACTTATTTGAAGACATTGAGTTTTAGGGACCAGGATTGGGTCAAAAGTAGTTTAAATATAGAAACATACGTAATTTCTCTCTGTGGTACAAGTTTTACTTCCTGAAGCTAGCCATTAAAAAATTGATATAAATAGAATATGTAAAGTCTCCATGCACTTTTGATGACAATTATCAAAAGAATTAATGACAGTCAAAAATTTAATTTTTAAAGCTTAACCTGATAATGATTAGATCATTGAATGCAATATTGGATGGTAATCGTATCCTTCTAAATTAATATCCCAATGCATAACACAGGATGTGACATTGGAATCAGTCAGGTTAAATGGCACCCCCAGTAACGTTTGTCTAGGCTGTTCCAATCCTTCCTTCCTTTCCATGAATGAAAACATCTTTGAAAATCAGAGGTTTTGTGAAATGTTGTTCAACTTCAGTCAATTACAGATCCGGTAATCAATTATTGTCGGTTTCACAGATGATAAAATAACTGCAGCAATGATGTTATTCTTTGATAAAAAAAAATTATGGTGCTCATGAGGATGAGTAATTATTTAGGCTAATTGTTCTATTTTTTATGATTTCAAGGTTAGATGAAGAAAAGATGTAGTTGGTAATGAAATTTAATTATCTGTATTTGTCAACCATCTTTTAGCAGACGTTTTTAATAGGATGACATTGAACAAACAGCTGTATTTAGTTATATCATATATCACACCAATAATCCAGGAATTACAACATGTCTGTAGTCCGAGACTGTTCTTGGGACATAAATGAAACCTGTATAAATGGAACTACTCTCTGGTGTGGAATAAATAGCAGAGGTTGTACGGACTGATCTAATTATATTGAACACGTAATACACAGAGTTTGAAATATTGATAGATTGTCTAACAAGGAAACAACAATTACTGATGCATTTACAGGGGTCCATGGCTGACCAATGTCCGCAGTAACATTGTTTCTCCTTCAGCTGCCCATTAGCCTTCCACCAATAGCTGAATCTGTGTATTTGCACAACAATTGATGACAGAATGTTTGATAATAATACTCCCAACTTAGAGCATTTAAGGCATGCATTGAAGAGGTTGGAGACAATTAAGTATGTCCAGTGTAGGATGTTTGCCAATTTCTATTAGGTATGACAATGACCTTCCTATATTGCTTTGGTTTGAATGATAAACATATGTCCAAATTTGTAGTAATATGTTGGATCTGCTGTTGCAAAGACACAAACAAAAAGCCTTCCTGAATAATTTATTGAACCATATGTATGAACGATACAAAACTGTGAAATACATGAACATATACAATTGCCAGCCTGTAACAAATTCTCAAATGGGTGATTTATTTGTGGTCAAGTGGGTGATTTTGAATTTTGTAAAGGCATAATTATCAAGAGAATCCCACTGTCTGCAGATGCTGGGGTTGATTACATGGAAATATACCAGGAATTGACTAAATTTTATGGTGTCATGTACCTTCCAGTGGGGGTGAGTTGGCAACTATGTGAATGATCTTTGTAAAGAGAGACACAAACATACACCTTTATGTATATTCAACCTACATGAGAGTCAAACTCCTTTAAATTTAAAACCTGATATGACGTAGCATTTATTTGTCATTTAAGTGGATGTAAAATAAATAGAAGACAAATAAACAAACAATGAAAAACAAATTTAGCTTTTCATTGTAAGTGCATACAAGTCAATGTCCATGAGAGGATGGGTGATTATTGGTCAGTCCAAGTTCAATAAACTTAACTAATTTCATTACTTCCATTGGTATATGGTAATGGATCTACAATATTAAAAGCATGTGGGGCATGTTGAGAGTCAGTGAGTCATTTATCTATATCTGATGTAGCAACAAGTTACAATTATGCTACCTTTCCTTATGCCATCCAATATCCTGTCATCAGAACAATTGTAAATGAGATATTCCTGACAACAAATGGGAGATGAATTCCCCATATTAGTTTCATTACAACACATTATGAAACCAGTTATAAATAAACTTAACACTTGATATATAAATATATAAATTCATGTACATGTAGCATTAACAATGGATAGCCTAATTAAACAAGAGGTGTGCAATTGTAATTCAAGAACAGAGAATCTTCAATGATGATGATGAAAAAAATCTTGCTACATCCTCTAATTAATAACTGCTAATTAGAAAATGTATGGCATTGTATAATTACATGTACCTGTATTAAGGTTATATAGAATGAAACTAATGGTCATATAAATAGTAAATTAAAAAACCAGTTAAAATTTGAGAATTAGTCATATGATAGTATGCATGTAAAGTCTTTGACATCTATTGAACATACAAATTAAAAATAATTTTGAAAACAAACTATACGAGGTCAAATCAAACAAAATACTTAATTTTTTTCATAACAGTCTTCTCAATTTGTCAAACTTGCTTGTTTAATCTATTATGTACTTAAAGACAATGAAAATATGAAGCATGTAAATGTTACAATAATAGATGGTAAATATGATATTGCTAAGCTTTGGTGTGAATCAGATCGTACAACATATCTGATTTCTCGTCTAGGCTCAAATTCAAATGTACGATACACCAGCCTGTCATTGACAGCTTGAACTGGTCGGTAGTTGTTCACTAACTGCTCCTGAACAATTTCTATGGTAATTTCTTCTACATTTTCTTCACCATTAATGCCTGCCTCACTCTGGGTCTTGTAACCTTCATCTTGCATCATTTGTGGAATGCCCTGTCAAGAACAGTGTCAGTTATATAATGTCCTACATGACTGTCACTCAGCTTAAGTCTTCCAACACCTCTGAATGAGCTTCTTGAAGCCATACTTTGATTTGAAGTGTACTTAGAGAAAATCCCCGATGATTAAGTCAACAAAATGTCCTAATATATTGCATCTACTGCAACTAAATATTGCAAATGAAAGCTTTTTCACTGCAAATAAAAGTATAGTATGCATATCTGTTAAATTGATTAAAGAACTGTGAATGGTAAGGGTTCTATTTAGCCCCTATTATTGATAGTCATATTTTTGCTTCATATAGAATTAACTTATCTCAACTTGACCAAAATGACCTAAATTCAAACCATCTTCAATATTCTGAAATAGCTATTTTTCTTGCAGTTTTCCATTCAGAAAATTTTGAACATACACTTTGACATATTTTATATTTATAGTATCTATAGATATATTTGAGAAATGGGAAAAAATATTGGTTGTCCAAAGCTGCACTCTATATTAATGGAGAGAAAAACAATAACAAAATTTTAGTACTTTAACTAAACCTGAATAAAACTGAGAAATTACATAACTTCTGACATTATGTACTACAAATGATCACTATTATTAGAGACAAATTATGTGGAACTGTATTAGACATGATCTGTTTTATGATACACATAACATTTAATGTTGCTTTAAAGCTTTAAAATGTTTACTACCATCTGATTATATAAAAAAAACCTCAAAACTTATAATCCATACACAAGTAAAACAACTTCTATGATTAGTTCATTTCAAATTTAAGTACAACATTTAACCAAAATATGACCCAAGAATGAAGGAAGATTTGTGAAAAAGTCATATATAAATGATCTCCAGGTTAAACTACAGCTGTATGATACTATGAGATTTTTGACAGAGATCTACATGTTACTGATATTATGTATTTCAATTATTACAGAATTAAACATTCAGTATTGATCACAGATGGGTATTATTCTAAAATGATGACATCTAGCTGTCCTTTGACTGAGAAGAAGAAGCTGCTTCACTGTAAAAACATAACAGATATGATAGGCCGGTCTTTAACATGTTTTCAGTTTGTTTCAAGTAAATCAATTTCTGTGAAAGCTTTACATCACACATGCTGTTACAATTTGATTCACATCAAATCACAATTAGAAATGGATACATTTGAAATTTTGCATATTCTTACAAAATAATTCTTACAAACTCTTCATGATTCTAAATGTAAAGAAATTTTAATTTTAGAATAAAGAGCTTGACCTTTAACCTTTACCCTTTAAATCAAATTCATTCTCATCAGCTGACTTACATGTAGTACAGTATGGAGAAAAATACAAACAACTGTAGTAATGAACAAACCTTTATCACTATGTAAGATTAGCTTCATGACTCTAGGTGTATATTAAGGGATTTAGTTAGCATTTTGTAACCAATATTATTCTTATCCTCAGGCTCTGTGAGACTGACTAATATCAAAATGTCATGAGCTCATTTAATGCCTGGAAGTCCATGCACATTGAACCAAGATTTGAAGGAGGTGGAAAGGGAATCTGTTAGAACCTAGAATCTACTATTTACTTCAATGACTTGCAAAACCTAAGGACATCTGCGACATTGCTGACATTTTCTCTACAATTATTTTTTCAATTCCTCTATATGAAGAGTTCTTGTAGAATAGGTTTAGATTTTGCAGTATAGTAATATTATCAAATCTTAATTACACCAGCCATGTAATATTAGGGTCCTGGGTTTGATACTTCATTGTTCCAAAGATTTATCTCTCCTTCTTTACTATGGTAATGCCCATTTATATACTGCAGTGGACCTGAATTTACATTTTTTTCTTGCAACAACCAGAAATTATTAAACTATGCTAAATCTAAACAGAAATGGTAATTACATCCCCCAATTTTTTTTTGTAGAAACAAGATAAAATGCAAATGAATTGTAAGTGAAATTTCATGAAAATTATATATTATTGAGAATCATGCATATTTCCTTAAGACTCATGGTTGTCATAGCTTCATAGCATTATGTTATGAATCTTTGAAAATGCAGAGAGTGCATTGAAATTTGAATAGTATCTACCTTCTTTTTCTGAAGTGCTTTTGTGAGCTCTAATTCTTGTTTAACATCCCCCATTATTCCCGCCTCGACCAGGATATCTTTAGCAGCCTGTCTTTCTGTACCAGACACATCTCGTTTCTTCATTTCACCCTTCTCTACATGATGTTGGAAAAGTTGACGGAATTCTGCCATCTGAAATAAAGGTCAAACTATCGATTTAATCATGAGATCACAAGGATACAAAAATCAGCCATCTGAAAAATCTAGAGATCATCTGTAATTTCCAGGTGACCATAAAATCAACCATACAAAAAATTCATCAAATATTTATTCTTATAGTGCAATAAATGTAAAACAAGGAATGAGGTCAGTGGAAACTCAAAAAATTCTGAAAAATGAGATCTACATCATCTGAGCGTTTTTAAATGCACAGAACGTATCAATTTTATGGAAATGTATAGGGAAGATCTTATTTTAAATTCATATTACTGGATTGAATTTTTTTTATCAGAGTGCAGAAATTAACCTGCATAGATACAAAGCAATACTAAAACCTGTATAAAATATTTCACACATTTCCATAACATTTTTTTTAGTATCCTCTGACCTTAATATGCAGTATTCATCTGAATATCAGTTGAAATCATTTTGGGCTATTTAATTATACTGAGATATTGTGCTTTGGGATGTATTTTAAATATTTGTATCACAAAATGAAAAATGCATTGATTTATATTTCAATGCCTTAAGGAACCAAGGATAGAAACATATAAAGTGCTCTAATAGGAAATTTACATAAAAGGTAAATTACATTAAAATCACAAGATATTTGCAGAAATATTTCTTTGTAGTAATTATTATTTTGACATTTGTAGATAAAAAACACTGAAGCAAAATGTTGTATTATGGATTCACATAATTTACAAACATAGATGTGCATGTATACCTGCAACCAAAGTACATTGTTACGATTGGTAGAGATGGGATGGTGCTCTAATGTTAGTTCCATTTCCTTTCAGTGTCATAACAGCATTGCAGATTAAGTCTCTCAGACATATAATTTGATCTTTTTGTCCTTGGGGAGTATATGTGTCAGGCAGAGTATCTCATTTTACTAACAGATGAATTTTTATTAGCTTTTTACTATTATATACTTTGAAAGGAGTCATGGAATTGTGTAATGAAAGAAATATAACCATTGCATTCTTCACTTGATTCAATAGAAAGTTTTGCAGCAATCTTGAAAGAAATGTTACTGTTCATGATAAAAGAACTGAGATCTAAATCAGTGTCAAAACATATAAAAAATCTGCTGAGGCAACCATATACATGTACATACCCCTAATGCCTCTTAGGTAGGAGATTTTTTAAAAGTCCAAATTTTTAGTATAGATATATAATGCATTTTTAAAATTGTGCTTACTTGTCTGGCTGAAAGTGTCAGTTTGTCTTCGAACACAGTCCAGATGACACTTTCAAAGCAGCCTGGGGTTGTCAAAGAACCATTGTATCTGTAGAACTTATAGGTATTCTCTGGTAAGAAGTTTTTGATTGGCTGAGCATCAATCTTGACCTTTGCATGATTCTCTAGAAATTTTAATGCAAATGAAATGAATATCAATGCCATATTAAGTTTGTGTATGTTCATTAACATTGAATTGTAATGCTATTTACAGTCCTAAATTTGTCCCTTTGTGTCACTAAACTGAATCTTTTCTACACAGACTGCAACCTACACAGACGGAAGTGTCATATACTTTAATGCACAAGATCATATATCTAAGCAATATTAAAATTTTACCAAAAAGTTCAGTCTATTCAGGTTTTTTTTTCAATGGAAAAATCCACTCCTCTGTCCATATAGGCTATAATTTTTGCAGGATTATTTTCAGTTCCCTGGTATGTTATATTGCAATATTAACATAAAAACTACAGCTTAGAATTCACTTAAATCTCTCAAAAGGTCAATTTATAAATGACTGAATCAATTTTGGAAGTGATCTTTAATACTGAAAACTGTTGCAGATGATGTAAGATTCCTGGGGAGCCTTGGTGAAGGATTGCAGTCCCTAAACACTCTTTAATTTATAATGATATTTAATCTCATGGTTATGGAAAGATGATTTTGTAATATGATATTGAAATGAAATGGTTCAGTTTTTATTAATCAGTATTTCCAGGGACATATTAATTCTAAATTGCATGCTTTTATGTCTTGTTTTACAGAGCAGACATTGTTTATTTAAAGGCTTCTTATGTTACCTGGATCTCGGACAGCCTTCATGCCTTGTATAATAGGCTCTAGGGCTTGGTTGTCTTTTTCACCTATCTGTTTGAAACAAATATTTTCATAAGAATATTGAATATTTGTTCTATTAACTGTTATTCAAGTTTTCTTTATGGTTGGTATTACACACCACATTATATATTCCTGAAGTTGTTTTTATTACAAAAGAAATAAGCAATAAAAATGCCTTTACATAAAACACATAAACCCACATAATACAATACTGTTGGGGGAAAAAACAATAAATAGTAGTTATATATGGCTCTCTAAACACTTACCATTTCATTGCTCTTTGGCAAGTTTTTCTTTATTTCAATTTGATAGCTTTTTCAAGCATCATATTTTCTTTTATTTTGTAATATCTGTAGTAATATCCCTTTCAGTGCTTTGTATTGCAAGAAAATAAAACATTGATTGATTGATTTACCCTGAAGAGAACTCCGAGGACAGCTAGACCACCAGGTTCTGTCATAGCTTGGCTGATGGAAGCATAATTCACAGAATCATAGTTTACTACATGAAGCTGAAAAAAAGTATTCATGATATGGTGTTTATTAGATATAATAACATAATGTTTCATGTTTTGCATTGAATTTTAAGCTTTTAAAAGTAAACACAGTTAATAAATGAAAAGCTGAATTTCTTAAGTTTGTTGCGGTTATCTTTCTTTCCTGAATGAAAATGTAAATTATCTTTCCTACCTCCAGTGGGAAGGTCTGGCCATCAATCTGGTGTTCTGAGCCCCGCCCATCATCTGATCCCCAGTGGAAGTGGAACTGGGCAGTGCTGTACACAGATGACAGACCACCATTGGCTACATAGTATGGTCCAATAGTATTGACTTGCACTGTAAATTAATGATCATAAATTCTTTGATGGACATAAAGAAAAATCATGCAAAATTCATGAGAAGAAAATGAAACCTTCAAGCTTTTGAAACTTATCTAATTCATTCAGGTAACTAGTAAAGGGATGTTCAATTTTATAGAGTTGATGACATGTAACATCAATACTAAGTCCAAGAATTCAGATGATATAACATACGTGAATGGCCATTATTGAAGACGTAGAACTCGGCATTGGGTGGAGGTGGGTCATACCAGAAAATGAAATCATTGATGTCTGGGTTGTATACTGTCCTTTCGCTCACGATGTTGATTGGGGACTGGGACGAACCCAAGCAGGAGTTGTCAAACAGAGCATGCCAGTTGGATGGACCTGTTAAATGTTTTATCACCTTCTTCTTTTAAAATTCAATAAAACCATATTATTGCAATTAAGTTTTTTGATGTAGCCCATGTTACTTTTCGGGGGAGTCTTAACTTTATAATACAGCTATGAAACCTCTTACTTGTGCATCAAATGAAATTTTCAATGTATTTAGAGTGGCAGTCATTGATGAGTAATCAGACATGTTTTCCATAATTGACAAGGCAGCAGTCTGTATTTTCATAAAAATATGTCTTTCAGGAATTTTTCTTCTACAGATGCCTGATTAAACATTCTCATTAATTTCCAGACATGCAATCACCTTTCTTTCCAGTGTAGCCCCAATGAATCTTTTTAGATGGACCTAGAAAAATGAAGAGATTATTATACATTTCTGTTTCTCTAGAGAATATACTTAGTTTTCTTGGTGATGAATAATCACCATGGTATACAATAAAACACATATGTTCTTTTTATAAACTTAAGAAATGCTGCATGGTTATTTCAATTTTGACTACTGTCTGTCCAATTTCTTCAAAAGTATGTACGTAATACTCAGGTAAAATCAATAATTAGAAATTCATTGTGTTAAAATTTTAACTTAGTATATAGATCATACCTTTTTCTATTGTTCGCTCAATTGAGCTGAAGGCTCATAAGTGAACTTTTCTGATCATCTTTTGTCCACTGTTTGTCTATACATGTCTACCTACTGAAAACTATTTCTCAAGGAGTACTGGGCTTGAAGAATTCATGTGTGTTCAAATGAAGAATCATGCCCACTTCCAATTAAGGAGAGAATTTAGAATTAGTGGTTATGCAGATTAAAAAATCTCAGAAGGTGCTGAAGCTTTGTTTGAAAAGCCAAAACTTACATGTAAGTTTCCTTAAAGTAATGAAGACTCAATTTTTTCAAAAGAGGGCCTCCGTGGCTGAGTGGTTAGAGCATCACACTCAAAATCACAAGGCCTCTCACATCTAGTCAGCTAGGGTTTTATTCTCGCTTAAACCGATATATGTGAGAAAGTTTGCCAGTTTACTTTCAGAAGGTCAGTGGTCTCTTCTCAGGTACAATCATTGTACCTAGGTTCTCTCTTCCACCAATACAAAACTGGACACCACCTGATAATTGAAAAATTGTTTACAATTTTTTTAAAAGCATAGCTCTGCAGAAAATGGATGGGCCAATAACAAGGTTTAAATGTTTACATAGGAATATAAAAGAAAGTTCTTTGAAATCTTCTCAAGAACGAGATGGGTAAAATCTATTAAATTAACACATGCTGATCAATGCACTCAAGTAGTGTAGATTCAATTTTTTTCACACTGAGGCCCAGGTAGACTCCATAACAGAGTTTGAAAATTTTGCATAGGAATATAGAAGATTATTCTGCAAAAATCTTTTTAAAATGATCAGTAGTACGATTATCAAGATAGGCCACAATAGGGCTTTAAAAGTTTACTTATACATGTAACTTCTCAGGTAAGCAGTGTGGTTCATGGACCTCTTGTTTATTTGTCTGCATGTATGTCTATAGTGATTATTTCACAATTAATTTCACTCTAAAAAAAACCACATGCCAAGTCAAAATTGTTTATAAGATTGCTCTTGAAAAAAAAAATTGAGACAATATCAACTTCCCAGAAAGGCCTGCTTCTGCTATTAAGGAATAAAGATGGCCAAAACCAGCATGTCTAGCAGTTCTGAAAAAGTTACTTTCTAGAACAATCAAACTCCAAATTAAGCCAAAATAAGTTTTTATTCTTGTGAGCTAAAATAAAAGCATTTTTTTTTTAGAATGGTCCTGAAGAAGACTATTGTCACTAAACACTAGTAAAGCTAGAAAGTCCATATTAACAGATACATAGTCATTTCATAGTTTTAGTTGGGATCTAAACAACTAGACATCACTTTATCTTTAGTAATTTCCTCTTAATCTGAGATAAGGGAATGCAGTATACTTGTTTTGGTGCTAATAGTAATCAAATACCTGTATTTTAGTATTCCAATTTTTAGATTGAGAAAGAAACAATTTGCACTTGGGATAGTCATTTAAATTTGTCATTCATCCTGTTTGGAAAGATGGTTTAGATATCAGCTTATGTCTATACTAATGTATCAAGTATGGTCTTCTACAATTGACTAATATATACTTTTTTTGGCCTCTATCTTGAATGAGGAGTACACAGTTCTGCTGTTTAGTGGCTGAACTGGGCGGAAATTGTTGTAGAGAGCCTCCTGGATAAAAGCTGTGGGGACATCCTCCAACTTCACAGGTTCATCTTCACTCATGTTGTGTGTCATTCGGTATTCCTAAAGAAAAACTTCAGTTTATCATTGCAAATCACAGAGAACTGTACAAAGTTGAAAAAAACTATTGTGTATGTCTGAGAATCTGAAAATGTCATCAATTAGATTATAATAAAACTTGATTTTTATGTACATGTATCAAGTTTGGACTTCCTTATGCAAATTTTAACACAAACAAAACCTTTGTGTTGACACATTTTACAATTAATTTATCATTAAGATATATTGAAGAATGGCCTTGCTCAGTTTTTGTTTTGTCTGAAGAAAACGAAATATCAACATTTTAAAGAAGATTGACGTGACAATGGTGTATAAACTATTCAGTGAAAAACAAAAGCCAGATCTTCTTTATAAAAGATTGAAATTTTTTTAGGCGGTAGCAGGTGGTTTTAATCATGTTCTAAAAGTAAATCTATCAATCAGCAAGAATTCTAATCAACAAAGCTATCAGTATGTTTTAATGACTGGTGTGGCATCAATTCATTCATTATTCAAGTATTAAAAAAAATCTTAGAAAAATCAAAGAGCCGTGTTTGGAGTCCTATATTAATGGAATTAGGTCAAATGGTCCTCTTCCTTGACCTTGTAGAACAACAGTTGATACAGATTATAAAAGCCAAGTGATACAGATTAAACCTGATCTGTTGGAAGCTGATGATGACATAAGACTTGAAAGGCAGCAAATAGAGAATGACATGCAAGGGTATTATAAATCTTTGGATTTCTCATTAAATATTTTAAAAGCTGCACAGGAAGTAAACATACTTGGACACATTGATTTCTGAATGTGGCAGAACTCCTCTGATATTATACTCATGTACACAGTTGTATGTCCCTGAGAGATAAGTTCAAAGTTCAATGCTCCAACTTTTCCTGTGTATAACTGTCTATACAACCTTCTTAAAAGATTATTTGATGTGTTCTAGGGACCAAATAGTCATTTGTCTTGTTAATAACTTGACCAAAGGGCTCTTCTTAAAATTCCTTCAGTTTCTTGGATGAAAGGTGTAAATGTATTAAATCTATCACACTGTACATACATTGCTTTGATTGCATGCCTTAAGTCCCTTGCATGTGGCAGCTGGTACCATAAGCTGTGTAGTGTGACAAAAGTGTTTTAGATCATTAATACATGGGATAATAACGAGAATACTGGTTAATTGGGAATTCAATGGAAGGTCTAATTTAATTAATTTGAATGCCAAAACCCCTAACATGGTTATTCAGAGAAAAATATGAAAAAATAATCCTTTATTGTGTTTACATTTGATAGGAGCATTTAGTATTTAAATTATTTTAACCCCTAATGATTTTAAATCAATGTGAATGTAAATCAAAAGATTGTCTAATACGAGCATAAATGGTGTGTGTTTGTAAAGCAATTCAGATGCATTGGCATTTAAACCTTGCTAAGCTGATAGCGTGTGGCACATCGATGGAGGATGATAGCTTAATGATCTTAATGACTGGTAATCACATGCTAGTGATAAAATATTGGAACCGTAGTAATTTGACTACTGATGAACTATATGATATAAATCCATGTGATGTAATAGGTGAAAAACCATTAGGAAAACTATATCAATCAATGCATTTCCTTGAGGTTAAAATTACAGTTGCATTGATGTTCTAATTAAGTAATTACTCAATATATGGTTTGTGAGTTTTCTATGAAACTAGATTTAAGGCCAGATAAAGTGTATGCAATGGACAGAGGTGAAATGTGATGTCATTATCAATTTATCACCTACAGGTAAAACTGGAGAGGATTATAAGATTCTCCTCCATCTGTTCATCCATCTGTCTATCCATCAGCCAGTCTGTTTTCTTCAGTCCTTAATTCCTGCACTGTTAAGTTTTGTTATACTTTAAAATATTGATGTTAAGAACTACAGATTATGTGTAAATTTTGTCAGTTGGTTGACTCTCTTGCAATCAACACAACCTTCTGTGTATAATAAAAAAAATAATAGTATATAGCATTAAGATGTATTAATATGACACTCACTGTGTAGTTTTGTAGTGGGCAACAAAAGAATTTATGATGATTATCCCATTTTTGAATGACTTATGACCCATTGTATAATTTTTTTTTCTGACAATAAAATCATTTGAATTGGTGAGGACCAGTTCCATGGATTGTTGAGAATGTACAATTTTGTTGGAATATTATTTCATTGATATGGTCTCTGCATACATGTGCATAGTAACAATATACACATTGTGTATTCATTGTGGTTTGAATTTTGTGAAGATGACATTTAGATGCTTTGAGAATGGTTTTGTATAGGTGATATCAAAAATGCCTTGACTAAAGGTTTTTGTGAGGATAATATTTAAATACCCTGAAAAAGATTTTATAAGGATGATCAAGATACCCTGAGGATGGTTTTGTGAGGAGGATATTTTAGATACATTGAGGATGGTTTTGTGAGGAGGATATTTTAGATACATTGAGGATGGTTTTGTGAGGAGGATATTTTAGATACATTGAGGATGGTTTTGTGAGGAGGATATTTTAGATACATTGAGGATGGTTTTGTGAGGAGGATATTTTAGATACATTGAGGGTGGTTTTGTGAGGAGGATATTTTAGATACATTGAGGATGGTTTTGTGAGGAGGATATTTTAGATACATTGAGGATGGTTTTGTGAGGAGGATATCTTAGATACATTGAGGATGGTTTTGTGAGGAGGATATTTTAGATACATTGAGGATGGTTTTGTGAGGATGACATTCTATATACTTTGAAGGTGACATAGTAAGGATGACATTTAAATACCTTGATGATGGTGCCCTCCTGTTGTTTGGCCTGTGCCTTTTGCCTCTTTTCCATCTGTAGCTTCAGCGATAACTCTTCCAGTACCTCTCCTTTGATTCCAATCTCCCCCAGGACTTCCTCTGCTGCCTGTTCTCGTCTGTCTTTGATGCTCCTCTTATTCCTTGCTTGTTTCTTTTTATGTTGGAGAAGTGTGCGGAACATTCTCATCTGATTTGGAAGAAGGAAATGTAAAAATATTACGAAATTGTTTGTTATTAATCTTCAGATCCCAATTAATATTAGTTTTATTTTCTTAATGTATTGGTTAATCAGATTAACCTACTAACAGACCTTTTAGCCAGTTTAGATTTACTGCCTTTTTGGTAGGAAATTGTTTGAAAATGATTTTCTGAAATTCTGCTGTAATCCAATTTTTCAAGTTCACTGGAAGAAGTCATTTATAAGAAATCCTTACACAGTGAGAGTTTCTTTACCTGTCTGTGAGAAATTGTCTGTTTCTGATCAAACACAGTCCAAATGACACTCTCAAAGCAACCAGGTGTAGTGAGGGAACCATTGTATCTGAAGTACCTTGTGGTGTCCTCTGGGAGGAAATTTCTGATGGGCTGTGCATCAATGCGGGCCTTCACTTTGGCTCCTACAGTGTGATAATATAGCTTAATGTCGTAATGACTTTTAACAATATAATTACAATTACACTTGATTGAATATTAGGATTATATTTTTTTGGTGTGTTCTTAATGAAAATTTTAGTCTTGTATGATTTTTTTTACCTGGATCTCTGACAGTATTCATAGCATTAACAATAGGTTCCAAAGCAGGGTTGTCTTCATCTACAATCTGTTGAGTTAAAGATAAAAATAGACACAGTTGAAGGCATTTTTCAAAATGATTAAACCATGAGGAAATCTTTCATTGGATAGATTTTACCGAGCTACCAGGCACCATTAACCCAATCTGAGGTCATACTGAAAACTAATTTTTTCATGTACTGTGAATAGTTTTCAGAATATTTGTTGTTAATGAACCAGGCAGTCTGTGACTGCTCATAGAATGTGTATATTATCTCATTCACAAATACATATATTTAACATCCATAGTGAACATGCTTCCCATCAAAAGTAGTCAGATATTAATGTTGGTGAATAATTTTAGTATTAGAGTGAATAATTTCTGTATAAAATATAGACTAACAAGTATGAAAGATATCAGCTTTTGAAAATACAGATGTATTCATTGTATGCTTATCTTATGTGTAAGCATGAACACTCATGGTCAGTTATCATGGTAATTGCTGCTAGATTTCTTACTTCAAACATAACTCCAAGAACTGCCAAACCACCAGGCTGGACCATGGCCTCTGTGATCATGTCATACTGATCAGAATCGTAGCTTACAACATGGAGCTGTAAAAAGATAGCATTACAATCCCAGGGAAATAACTCTATTTCAATGCATCTGTTTCAGCAGCTTGGATTAGAGTTATCTTTCTTTGACAGTTACCTCTAGTGGGCTGGCTTTACCATTTATCAAATGTTCTGACCCACGGTCATTTTGATGTCCCCAGTGGAAATGGAATTGTGCAGTGCTAAAAACAGCTGGCAGACCACCATTGGATACATAGAATGGGCCCACAGTGTTAATTTGAACTATATGAAGTTGAAAAAGAATATTATACAGAAATTATGAAGAGACATCAAAACGTATGATGCTATGAGTACATTTATTTTTAAATCGATTGCATTTCTTCAGCTTTGCATATAAAAGGAAATAAACAATTTTAGATGTTTTGAAATTACTGGTGTGTCCATTGTTGGTGACGTCAAAATATGACCCAGATTGAGGGGGATCATGCCACAGAGCAAACTCATTGAGACTGGAATCATAAACTGCCTTCTCTCTCAAAATGTTGATGGGGGACTGGCTTAATCCAGAGCAGGCATTGTCAAACAGCTTATGCCAGTTTTCTGGACCTGCAGTATCATAAAAGTCAAAATTATGGAATGATATAAGATGATTAATTGAAATGCACTACAATTGTGCTGCCTCTTACCACAAATCAATACATAAGAGCTGTGCTGCATATCAGCATATACTGCAAAGCAGTACTGCAGCAGTGCCTTTACAGCCCTAATCAGCATTATTGAAAAGTGTTGCAATTGTGCTGTTTCAGTGTATTTTCCCATTTGATAATCCTGCAAGTATACTGAAAGTGTGCTCGATTTTGGACTGCAAGTATGCTTCAT